>JBAMJR010000031.1:14127500-14432500 GCA_038501785.1 Myoxocephalus aenaeus
CACACACACACACACACACACACACACACACACACACACACACACACACACACACACACACACACACACACAGACACACACACACACACACACTGTCCTGAGGGATCGTCATCTTTCTCCTGTTTCCAGTCTTGCTTCCTCATCCACTTTCCCGTCATGTCGCCACAAGGCAAACCCGACACTCGCTCTTTGATCAGCGATGAGGACATCAGCCACTAACTTTTTAGTTTTCTTCTCTCTTTGATACAATGTGTTTTCATTTCTTCTTCTACTTCAGAATAAAGATGATGCAAATATGGTTTCTGTGTTGCTCCAGAAGTTATCAGCTCCTGGAGGAGATTCCTTTCAATTATTGGGAGGAAAGCTAGCCACCTCGTTTATCTCTCTTTTTTTTGGTCTCGTTACCGTGTGTGTGTGTGTGTGTGCGTGTGTGTGTGTGTGAGTGCGAGCGCAGATTCCATCTGTCCATCCATCCAGTCCTTTGAGAACATGTTCACGCCTGTGTGAGCGTATCAACATCATGCGTCCCCTCCGATCCTCCTCACTTCTCCGAACAGATTACGAGCGTTGGGGCCGACCGAAATGACTTTGAATTCTCCAAAGCCCCTAACCCCTGGGAACATACCTGTTCTTGCAAGCCTCAAACGTACAGGTGCCTCATTTCAAAAGACTCCTCTCTCTTTCGCTCCCTTGCTCCTTTACCCTCCCTCTCTCGTTTCCCCCCTCCCCCCTTTACAGGCTGCAACTTTAGCCCCTCCACCAAACTAGAGGCCCATTGAAATACCTCCCCCTGGTCTAGTCTGCACTTCAAAGTCGACTTTCACCCTCAAGCCAGATCCGAGGGGGGGCGGTCCGACCAGGAAAGGGCCCAGCCCCTGAATAGTTAGGACTTCAAAGCCTGTAACTTTTAGTTATGAGCTGTTTGAAAATTGGAGAACACGTTTTAAAACGCAGGGTGATTGATGCTGTCGTTTGTCCAGTGTGAAGGTGATACTGTAATTATAATGTGTTTGACCAAAGCTTTGGTCAGATGAAATTACTTTTATAAAATAATTACCTTTTAAAGATATAAGGAAAGGGAAAAAGACACACGTTTGTGTTTCCTGTTTGTTATGTTCAGATAGTTTTTTTAATAATAGTGATATAATGTCAGCAAAAAATGTTTTGCCATGGTTCCTGTTCCATGAAGGTGTGATTTTCTAGTTTTAGTGTGCACAAAATGTGATAAAAAATCCCGTCAATGTCCACCCAAAAGCTTTTTCCAGAGCTTTCAACTGCATCTTGTGGTCTTCATCAAACTGTTTGTGTAGCCTGGTTATGTTGTATGTCTCCTCTTTCATTTTTTAGCCTCTGATTTCTATATATTGTTCTCATTTAAAGCAAACACATAAATGGCAATAATGGGATAATGTTTCATGCAACGTAACAGTAGCAAGGAGAGTTATCAGTGAACTGTACTATACAGTCCATACTATACAATCCATACCTTTTTTTTACATTGGCTTCCACAAGATAACGGAAATAGCAGATCGAGAATGACTTCAGCAGCCAAACCCGTGTTTGTATTGAAACTAGCAAGGGTGTGTTTTATTGCTTATAATTCCACTTTTTACTTCTACAATGAATATGTTTTATTTCTTCTTTCAAAAGGTACATAATTTGCTTTACATGCTAGCATTAGCCACCATATACTGACCGGTCATACCAGACCAAGTGAGGCAGTAATAAATAGCAAATACCCTGAGCGTATTGAATTGATGATGCGTTCCACATTTCATTACTAAAAGTCACAAAGTCTCACTTTTAACCTCATTAACTAGTTTTTTGGGCCACTTGGGGGCAGCAGAAATAAGTTGTAAACAAAACATTGACGTATTGTTTCCAAGTTGATATGGCGAACTTGTTTTCCAAGTAGTTGCTTATTTACAAATGGAGGTTATGTGTTGTGTTTTTGGTTTGGTGGCTTGTCTGCAGGATTGCGGAAGAACTATTGGCCCGATTGTCATGAGACTTGGTGAAGGAACACCGTTAGTTTTGGAGCGGGTCGGCCTCAGCGGAGGTCTGCGCTCTTCTAGATTGGAGTTATGCTTCTGGATAACTGTTGAATGCAAGTACAGTATTCATTCTTTTGGCTGTGTGTTTGGTACCCACCAACTCCTGATATTGATATATGGCGCTTCAGGTCAGGTAATGTAATCAGGTAATCGGGCTTGGTAGAGATGCAATGAGAGCCGTGAGAATGAACTAAAGGCTAAAGAAAACACTACTATGTTTTTGTTTTAAAACAGCGTTTTAGAACAAAAAACAATCTTCTTCCAGACGAGCTTTTAGCGCCGTCAGAAATCTCCATCCATACGACCAAACATGGAAATACATGTCACATGACCGGGGCTGATAGCGCCGCTGGAGACGGGCGTTGTCGCAAAGCGCTCAAATTAGTAATAGCAATATAAATCATGACTATTTCACTGCGCAACAGCTACTGGCATAAACAACAAGGTCAGCAACAGTTGTGATTCGTTATCCGTGTTGAAAGGAACCACCAGAAGTCGAAGGCCGAGGCTTTCTTTTCCTCCGAGAAAGGATCACGTGACGGGAGGCGCGGCGAATCAGGGAAGAGATACGTCGCGACCGATCAGATCCGATCAAGCAGCGACCTTGGGGCGTCTGCGTCATCTGTTCCGAAGGTCTCCGTTTCTGCCCCTAGAGGCTGAAAACGCCCGGGTAGCGTGGACGCTGTAGGCGTCAACGTAGCACGAGTTGTGCATTATAAAATGGAACCGTAGCAGAGTAGGTGTGGCCTAAAGTTGTGGGACCGACAGCTAAACAACCAGCTGAAACTCACAGAGGTGGATCTGCAGATTTGGGTGATAATTTCCTAAAAGCGACCGCTTTTCACATTGTTTTATTACACTGTTATTATACAGACATTGATTCTAGCTGTTTTAACTTCACATCTTCATGAAAGCTCATTGGTTTTAGGAAGGAACTCCATAAATAACCTTTCTTTTTTTAATTATTATCATCATCAACGGACTCTCCATCGTCCTACCATCAGTGCTGGTGTCCCCCCTGTCCCCTGCCGTCCTCTCAACTTATAATTCATTCCATGAGAGTTTCCCACTGGGGGTTTGTGCAGTGACATCATCGCAAACATGCAACATACTCTGAGCCGGCTGGAGTCAATAGTCATCCCCGCTCTGTGTCATCATGGGGAAAGCATCTCCCATAATCGGGGGGTGGCGGGGGCCCCTAATTGCTTTACGTAATAATATGCAGCAGTGATGCGCTCTTCTGGGAGCCATGAATGTAAACGCTCCCCCTCCTCATCGTCTCCTTTCTTCATTAGAACATAACGTCAGCACCGTGCCAACAAAGGGACAATTCACAGAGGCTGGGAGCCCGCTTGGTACGCACAGTGCTGCCCTGACGGACGAATCAAACGCCTCCAAATGTTCCCACATGGGTATTATTAGCAACCTGTGATCTCGTGTTTATTCCATATTTATTCATTTATCCAGGCAAGTCAATTAAGGACAGCTTTGTATTCTCACTGACAGGCTGGAAATGGGGGAGGGGGGTTCACACGAGCAGTAAGTATCATCGCAGTTATCCGATAATGATGTATAGAAATCTGTAAAAGAGTGAAGTAGCTCGGGGGTAAACTGGACAGACACGTGAGGACAGTAAACGGCACACCAGATACACGGGCGCCATCAAGGCACATGTTACATTTTCATCTACTATTTATATGCTTTTATCCAATTGAAAAACCAAATCCTCTTAAAATCAGATTATCTGATTGATATCAAATTTAGTGAAATGTTCAGTATCTATACAAAATAAATTGAGAGAGATAGGTTCAGGGCTGCAGCTAACCATTCTTTTTCATTATCATTTGATTTGAGATTTATTTTAACAATGAATGTAATCTTTTGGTAATAAAGAGGATGAAGTCATCAAAATGTTTATTCTGTCCATCTCGGTCCAAAAGCAAAACACCTCAGTACACTATCACATAAGACAACGAAAAGTAGAAAATTATCATAATTATTATCCGTCATTTAGCCTCAAACATAAATCAAATATCTAAATTGTTAACCAACTTTATTTTTTTGGGATGATTAACTAATAGATTATTCGACCATTTGAATTAAACTTTTTAACTTAAAAATCACAAAACCTCGTAAATTAGCCAAAGAACTCCACTTTTACGAGCTCAACGAGATAAAAAAAAAAAACAGGCATTCAGTCATCATCTCTCAAAGTCATTCTCACCCTCAGCACCCTCTCAGCCTAAACAAGTGCACAGATGATTATTCTCAGGATGGACTGAGTTTAGACTGGAGCGAGAGAGACTGGAGCGTCAGGAGAGAATCCACAGCTGCTATCCAATGAAATCCACATATGGAGGGGGGCAAGGATGCGAGGAAATAAGGCATATTGTAGAAATCGTAATATATATAAATATGTATATCTAACGACTTTAAAGGTCCCATATTGTAAAAAGCAGTGGCGGGCTGTGCATTTTCGACCTGGGCCTTCTGTGCCATCTGATATCGTATATGCGCATGACGGGAAGCTGCGTCATTAACGGACAATGCATGTAGTCCACATCAACAAGCAGTCACATTTAGTTATAACAAAACATGACAAAACAATCCAACAAAACTGCGGCACTAAAACACTGCACATTCAAGATCAGAAGGAACAATATTAACGACCGTAAAATTCGGGTTATAAGCAACTTTGACCCGTGCAGCTGATTTGTGGATTTTTTCCGATTTTAAATTTAGCAGCAGTTTGCAGAGACATGTGGTAAATCCCAAATCCCATTCATGAGTGATCTCACTGTAAAACAGGGTCGTCTCAGCAGCAGCAGTAGCAGCCAAACTCTGTGCTGTCCTCCCCGTGGCGCGGTGCCTCTCACCCGGCTTGGCTCTCCGTCGGCACCCACTGACGATGCCACCACGCCAGGGGCGTCTCTAGGATTTTGACACATCTGGGGCTTAGCCCAGAAGAGTGAAGCAGCGAAATTTTTAGACATAGAAACACTCTCCACATACCCTACAGGTACCTGCTCTTCTGGACTGAATTGAATTGAGGCATTTCATGGTTACCAGTTAATACCAAATAGGCTAGCAATTTTCACAAACTTCCCTCAATAGCCCAGGCACAAAAATGCCGCATTCATCATGTTGAACATACCAACAGCAACCATTCAGCAACAGTAAACATTGAGATGTTTAATGAACCATGCATCTTGTCATGTACAGTGTTTACATTGTACATGTAATGCTCTTTACATACTCATATGTATTTATTCTTTACATATTCTTTAACATTATTTAACATAACATACTCTTTAACATAATATTTAGACATAAGATGCTAATAATGCTAATAGTGCTCAACCAACACAAACACTTAAAGTAGTGGTTCTCAAACTTTTTCTGTAAATAACATTTTGTGATTCCATCTGTGCTTTTATAAATAACAGAATAAAGAAAATTGCAATCACTTAAAGTTTCAAGTAAATCAGATTGCTCCATCAGATTTTTTTTTTAATGTTTTAATTGCAATCACTTAGATCAATGAACAGGAAGTTGTATCTGTGAAAAAAAAAATACTAATATTTAGTTACTACTAAATAGCTCATTGTGGAAAACAATAAGCTATTTATTTTTTTGCCAAACAAAACAGAATGAGTGCAGATATGTGAGCATCAGGTTGCATCAGTATTAGTGGAGCAGTGAGCTGCTTTCCTCTACACATCTTTTTAAAACAGGGTTGTAGATTTGATACAATTCATGTTCAACGTTGAGATCTGTTTTCTGTTTTGAGACACGCAGCAGCAGAAAGGACGTCACGGAGACTTCTGGCAAAACGCCCAAAAATAAGGGAGTCGCTATGCGCAAGCTAACGGCGTAACCATTTACCCGAAAGTACAGGCATTTCTCCATGTATTTATTAATGACTTAGTTTTATGTCCGTGTACTTTGTACTTTTGTAATATGTGAAGCCAGCAGCTCATTGTTGGTACAAGACACGAGCACTTTGTCTCTTTCACCTGAGCAGGAGAGCTGCTCCAGGTTCAGAGAGCTGCTCCGGTGCGAGGAGAACTCCGGTGTTCCTCTCATGAGAGCTGCTGTTGCCATCTTCACCCTGGGAGCGTTTAAAACGCAGATATAGCGGTCTGCTTTTCACGCGACATATTTTTCGACGCTCTCTGTCCGCTGTTGTGTGCTCAGTGCTCACCTGTGTGTGCGCGCGCACGTGTCTGTGCGCATCGCGGTGGAACTCCGCCGTGCGCGATGCAGAGCAGAGGAGAAGTGTTAACGCGACCATTTAGAGACAGAAATGACAAGCTGTGTGTAGATAAGATCAATAAAATACGGCCGTTTAGTTTGTTTAATAACAGAACAAGGTGTAGACCTGTTCTATAGGAAAGAGAAACTTAAATGACGACTTGTATAATAGGGGGGCGCACACTGGCGCACACTGGCGCACACTGCAAGTGCGCCTGCTGCCTGACGCCGCTGTTTTGGGTGAATGACGTATTTTCTTTTTTTTTTTAAATTAATATTCGGGGCTAATTAAAAAACATCCGGGGCTAAAGCCCCGGATGTTTTAGCCTAGGGACGCCACTGCACCACGCTCACCCGAGGAGGCGCGATGGAAAACAGGTCTGACGGAGAGGGAACCCCTGTCTCTCCCACCACCTACACAGCGCAAGCTCGCGAGCTAGCAGGGCGACCTAGCAGTGCGACCTAGCAGTGCGACCTAGCAGTGCGACCTAGCAGCGCAAGCTAGCGCTGTGGAGGTGGTGGGAGAGCGCTCGCTGCTAGACCTGCTTTCCATTGCGCAGAGAGCCAAGCGGGTGGAAAAAAACAACACAAAAAGCAGTTCACTCACCAGATGCTGTTCACTTAATAAAGACAAAGTCCATCCGCCTCTCTTTGTTAACAAACCGTTCAATTACATGGTTGTTCGCGGTTGCACGTCGGTGCGCTTCATGGACGCCAGTGAGGATCGTCACTGCCAAACATGCCCATAACCCTCCGTGAGAAAGGCGTAAAGTAAATCCGCCACCAAGTCCGTTTCTCCTCCTCCTTCAGCCATTGAGTGTTAAAACAAGCAAAAACACTAAACATGTCATAACTTCTCTTATGTTTCAGCCTGAACTCGTCTTACTCCTACCGAGTTCTGCTAGCAGCTAGGTAGCTTTCTGTTGACAGAAGTCACGCTGGCCCACTGACCAATCATACGTCCAGGGCTATCTTGCGGGCACTGGCACGTCAAAGAATACACCCAGCATCTCAAACTAAAGATCTGATTGGTTGAAGACTATGACAATCACGACAACTTCCCTGTGTACTTTAATCTGCAAAGGCCAGCTTCAAGCCGCTCTGCTTCCATAGAGACATAGGAGGTGAAATCTGATTGGATAAAAGCTCTCCTTAAAAGAAGCTGCAATGGAAGCAGAGCAACAGAGGAAGACAGGGGCTGTGCAATGAGAAAATAAGCTAATAGGGAAAAATATAACACATGGAGTGTATTTGTGAAAAACAATTACATTATAAATGACTTTGTGATTCTGTTTAGGCCAGCAGACGGCCCACCACTGGTAAAAAGAGATAATTTCATGTATTTGTTTTATTATACAGCAGGTCTTAGTGCTGTGAAAGCATCGACAAGTTCAATCCACAGAGACAAACACAGCACGTGTTCAGACACTGTGCCTTTAAGCGAGCCGCCGGGATATGTTGCCTGACCACGCAATTCCGTCGCGATGAGTCGCAACGGGGCGTTTCAGACCCAAGGTGAGTACTGGCATCTTCAGATGGACTGTATGGGAACAATAAAGATGTTTTAAATATTACAGCACGTTAACATGTTCAAACAGAAACTCTAAATGCAAATACAAACCTGAAAATGAGCATGATATGTCACCTTGTCCTTCATCTTCATACCCTGGGAGGCAAGCCATGTGAAGTTCAAGGAAACAACGAAACTTGAGTTGCCCCTTTAAAAATCTTTCATGAATGGGGGGGAGGGGGGAGAGAGAGAAAAAGCAGCCGGCAGAGGGCAGACTTGTTATAAAAGAGGAACAAGAGCCCCTGTGAGTAATTGGATCACCGTAACTTGTTGCCTTGATGCCTTTTGTGGTCCATTAGCAAGCTGCAAATCTCATTTAATGTCATCATTAGGCTCGCTGGGCCTTTACAGTCCCACCGATCGTGAAGCTATTCAGCCAGAGTCGTGATGTGCCGTGTATTTCAGGACAGAAACAAAGTGCTAATTGTCACAGGACAGATACGGGACATGTGGTGCGGATCAGGATTCATAAAAGAGAATGACGTCTGATGTGATCTGTAAATTATTGTCACGCTGGAGGCGCTGAAGAACTTCTTCAGTTTGGGCTTTGAATTGTTTTCTACGCTCCCCTTTTTTGTCTTTTTCTTTGAGTCCGAACACATGTTGACCATCGCGCTTTTCTTCCAGAGGCGGCTGCATTCTTGACCTAAAAAATCCACACAGTTGGTTTTCATAAGCACACTGCCTGAAGAATTATTGGAAACAGGCCTTATTCCACTAGTATTATTCAATTTCATGCATTATTCTTTTGTAAGATCGTGCAGGGAAGGGGGAGGGGGCAAAAAAAAGAGATTAAATTGAGAGATTATAGTGTCACCTTAAAGTCTTGTAACCTACATAAAAGATAGAACAATGCGTTTAAAGTATCACCATCACTTGCATGGCACCATGAGCTCTTTTCATTAAATTGTTCAGTCGCACAAAGATTCAAATCATCTACTATTGTATGAAGGAAAAGATAGCGTGTGTGTGTGTGTTTATGTGTGTGTGTGCGTGTGTGGATATGTATCTATTCTTTCAGTGTCCTTTCAAGACTCAGTGGGCTTATTTGCACATGTTGAACAGACATAATGACACATAATGAACAGTCTGACACGCTGAAAGAAAAGGCACCAGGCAGAAGATGTTCTTCAGGAACTGGTCAGCGTGGAGGTTGTCACAATAGACTCTTTATGCTAAACAGAGACTGACTGAGAAATAATTGTCTTCTTCTGCAGTAAATAACAGCAACTGTTGGTGTGAAAGAGAAGATGCAGCATGAGTTTGAAAGAGCAGAGCAGGAAACGTGGCGTTCGTCAATGAATGCACGATGAATCATGAAGTCGCTCGCTGTCCTGACCTTTTCCATCCAGACACACAATTCTGACACACAATTAGGTGGAATCATATTTAAATAATTAGAGGTTCGTGAAATGCCTGGAATTATCTATGATTGGCTTGTCAGGCCGGTTTTGCTTTTGAAGATCAAAGGAAACCGTTAATTGGAGATCGGTCAAAAAGGTAGTGCCCTGTTATATGTGCAAGTAAATTGTCTTTAATTCATGCGCAATACAACACCTCATGACTAAAGAGAAATGAAGATGATCAAAACAGTTCAGAAAGAAATATATAAAGAAATATATATATGTATATATATATATATATATATATATATATATATATATATATATTTATATATATATATATATGTGTATTGTCTTGTATTGATATTGCAGGATGATGCAGATGATGATTGCATACGTGGTTGTTGAAAACAGACACATAAGTTACATAATGACAATTAGAGAAAGATGAAGAACCTGCTGCGAAAGAGAGAGGGTGAAAACATCAAGTTGGTATGTTGCACATATTTTACACATATATATATATATAAACTGTAATATATATATAATAATTTGATATATTTATATGTATATATATATATATATATATATATATTAATTATTTTTATGTTAAATATATATTTCTTGAAGCGTCCTGAAGAGGGTGGTGTTTATTTTAAGGTGGCACTGCAGCCAAACGCGTTTCAAACTCTGGGGAAAGAAACGCCTCCGAGAGAGAGGAGGCGGCGGTGGGGGCAACAACGGCTTTAAATGTGCTTCATAGTCAAGCCAGCAAAACAGAATCAACTCAAAGTTTAACGCGTAACTTTAAGATTATTTTTTCCCCCGACAATAACTCCCCCCCTTCCTCCCTCCTCCTCCTCCTCCTCTGTGCAGAGCAGCGAAGTCCGCGGTGCCTCCTTAACTGAATGCTGGCACTTCAGAGCGGGGAGTGCAAAGGGAGAGAGGGTCAGAGAGACTGGTGGGTGGGGATACAGCCCTTTTGGGAGAGAGGGAGGGAGAGAGAGAGAGCGCGATAGAGGGAGGGGGAGACAGAGAGAAAAAAAATCACGTGTTTGGAGATCAAAGGAGATCCGCTTTTGTAGAGGAGGAGGAGGGGGGTGAGAAAGAAAGAGGGAGAGAGAGAGAGGGAGGGAGGGAGAACGAGAGCGAGCGAGCGAGCGAGCGCGTTTGCAGGCAACGTAATTGACAAGGCTCGCAGTGGTGAAATAAACACGCTTCAGCCCGGGCTCGGCTTTTTTTTTTTTATACATCATTGCACAATTCCGCCTTCTTTTGACGCACCGACCCACGACCGCGCGTCACCCGTCTCCCGAATCCACTTGAATCCGCGTGAAATTATGTCCCGATCGGCGCAGATCCAGCCGGCAAGATGATGATTTCACCGCGGAGGGACTCGGTGGTCCTGGCGATCTTCGTGGTCGCCGCGTCCCTCGGCTCGGCTCTCGCCAAGGACACCGCCTTCGTGGAAGTGGTCCTGTTCGAGTCCAGTCCCAATGGGGATTATACGACTTACACGACTGGCTTGCAGGGACGGTTCTCCAAGGCAGGAGCCACTATCAGCGCGGAGGGGGAGATCGTTCAAGTACGTGCAAAGAGTTTTTTTTTTTTCTTCTTCTACACGGGAGTGTGTGTGGGGGGGATTTGGCGAGCAGCAGTCCCGAGCAACACTACCGGGACGCGGGGTGTACTTGTACCAAGCTGCCCTTCTTAAAACTTTTTTTTTTCTTCCACAGGGTCTAAAAGGGGGGGGGGGGGGGGGGGGAAACACAAGAGTTGTGTATATCGTGCGTGTGCGTGCGTGTGTGTGCGCGCGCGTGGTGTGAGGATGGTACTAAAGCGTGCAGGCATACGCGGTCACAAGATGGCTCCTATCTTGTGGAATTCATTCACAGGGGAAACATGCTCTCGCAGGTTATTTTGTTGACGTCTGGGAAGCTCCTCACTTGTGCGCCCAAAAAAGCTACTGCACCCCGACAAACCCCGCGCGCTCCGTGCGCGAGACCTTTTTGCGTTAAAAGGAAACGAGAAAGGAAAGGGGGAAAAAATAAATAAGTAGCAACTGTTTTCAGGATGGGAACAAAAAGTTTGTAAACTTTTTGTGTGTTGTACCGAGCAAAACGTCACGCGTTTACCCATGTTTAGGTTTTTAGTCTTTGAACGTGTATCAGTCTCAATGCTGACCTACTAGTTTTGTATTAACTAAAAGTTACCTTACTCGTGGAATACGTTGTGTTTGTGTTGACCCGTACCGGCGTGTACACTGACCCTCGTTGGATTGGAGCCTATGTCACTATGTGGCCGTCTGTCTTTTATTTCATTTGAGAAGTTGCACGTTTTGTGGTTCAGGCTGCAAAAGTCCTCTTGAAGACTTTTTATGAAGCAGAGTTGAGCAAGTATTCATCATGGAGGGAAGAAGAACCCTCCCATGTTTTCATCAATGACAAGTGCACTTGGCTGGAGCTGGTTATGCTCTTTGATCGAGTGGAAGTCACTCAAATATGCCCCCCCCCCCCCCCCCCCCCAGGAGCCAAGTATTTATTTGAAGTTTCATAATTCTTGCTCAATCTGCTTGTGAGAGCAAGAACAAGAGAGCTTGGGGTTGAGTCATGTGCCAGTGGTTATTTATTATTATTATTATTATTATTATTATTATTATTATTAATAAAAGTTTCACATTTCATATTTCTTGACCTCCAACACATCCTGGGTTTAGTTTTGTTTCTGAGGGACCGGTGGCATTCGCAAGAGCACTGTTTTTTAAGTTTTACTCAAACTGCGGTGAGTTTATTTGGATGAAGATTTGTTAGTTGAGCCAACAAGTCCAGTCCCATGTGACCGTTCAGGCTCATGAGATACACGTTTACATTTTCTTTTATTTGTCATGTTTTTTTTTTATAAAGTCGGTATCCGCTGATGTGTGACCTCCGACAATCGGCGGTCTGCGGTTGGAGGCCAGGTTACAATGAGAGCGAGAGAGAGTGGGGGTTAAATGCTTTCAAATACACATTTTGGGTTAATCAAGTTCACCATGTTGTGTCGAGTGTGTTTCCGGTGGGCTGCATCGCCCCCAAGAAACAAAACCAAAAACCGTCAACTGTGGTTCGCAGATGTTTTTTTTCTGCAGCGCCGCGTTTTGTCCGTCCGCATCATCAAACTGCACGGCGGCGGTGGCGGCGGCGGCGTCTTCTCGGGAGCACGTATGCATTTTTGTTTGCCCGCAAAATGCAGACTCTTATTTTGAAAGAGAGGATGATCAAAGGAGGAGGGGAAGGAGGGTATACACAGCAGCACACACACAAAAAATGGCCCCTGTTTATACTCAGCGATGGCCGCTCGGCGCCACTCTGCAACCGCACAGCAACGCTTGGACCTCGGCTTCACGTCGACGGCCGCGTCTATTTGGGTTTGCTTTCTTTGCGAACGCGCCGCCGTCTGACCACTTAGAGGCCGGCTCGTATTTTGTCGGGCTGTAATGACGGGCAGTTCGTCCGCCGCGGCGCGCTCCTGTCTCGAGTTTCTAGCAACATATATTCTCCCCTCCCAAGATTTATGAAAGTTGAAACCGTGACAATGGAGGACAACCACGCAAACGCGGAGAGTATAATTTCAAAACGAGGTTTCAAATTCCTCTCCTGCGAATCCTGTACTTGTGAAATAACATTTGCAGGAACGGGAGGGGGGGGATGCTGCGGTGTTGTAACGGATATAGTTTTACACTGGAATCTGGTTGAACACAAATATTTGTGTTCCTGTGCCTCCAGTTGTCCGCAGTGACCCCCGCAACCGTTGCACTTGTCGACTCTTTTTAATTGTTGTTGGTCTGAGCCCTCCTGTGTTCACTGAATGGGCCGCTTGATTTGCTCTGCCTGAGGTTTTTTATGGGGCCTTGGAGTCCTCTCGTCTGCTGTTTGAACAGAGCCCCGAGGGGTTTGCGTTACCGTGTGTGCACAGTAGTGGCCAGACCTCAGCAGGTATGGGTTCAGATGCAGGGGAAAAGGGAAGCGGGGGGCGGTGGGGGTCTTGCTCGCTTGGCAACCTTCCTGAGCAAAGACCCGACCGCGATCACCGCTCAACCTCTGCTTTGCTAATTCCCTAAAGCTAACACCCGCTCAGCTCTGCCTGAAGAGTGTGAAAAGTGGCAACCGCTGCCAGGGGGCCAAAAATAATAAATTAAGGTAATTTGCTTCTCACTTTGTGTGTGTGTGTGTGTGTGTGTGTGTGGTTGTGGGGGCATGACAACTTGGATCTTGCCATAGTGCCAAACCCCAGGCTTCCCAAGCCCAGTTCCCTGATTGCTCCAGTTCAACTCCGTACTAGCGCGTGCATGTGCGCATGTTCGCTCGCAGTAGTGAGGGACGGTCCAGGCTGTAACACAGTTGGGCCAGATGTATGATGGATTGGAATTTTTGGCAACCGGAGTACTGCAGGTTGTCCATCCCACCGAGTGCTTAACTGTAATTCACCAGATTTTTAAATAGTTCCCGATTAGACTGCCAGAATGGGGGGGGGGAAATTGCGACAATGACATTGTGTGTTTTTGGAGCGCGGAGAAATGGCCAAACCGAAGATCGGGAAACGGACTTTCTGGGATTCCAACCGCTCAAAGCGGCACGTCCAACATTCACGCACACATTCCTACCGTGACCATGTTTACGTGCACACGCTTGCCTTGCACTATTGTTCCGAATGTGACATTTTTTGGGGAGCAATGCGCCTCAATGTGTTTTTTTTTTTTTTTTTAACGCCTCTTTCCTGTTAACGACCAGCTCTGTGCGTTGGACACGAACCAACTAGCCAACAGCGTGCAAAGCTGGATTAAGGACGCGTGGCCAAAAGAAGAGCCCACAGTTCTGGTCTCGAAGGAGGAACACGCCTACTTTTAAGCTTTATGAATGACTTGGATATCAACGTATTTTTTTTTGGGATACGCGCAAATAGAAGAAGGTGGTTGAAGGAATGAAAGAGGGGAGGCGTGGAGAATGGCGTCACTGGGGGGGCCTTTTACGCTAATGGGCTGCTTGTAAAAATACATATTAGTAGGATATTTTTTACATGTAAACTGCTTATTCGGAATATTGTCTTTTCCGGGAATGTGTACCAAAGCTACATTTTTGGAGCATGTAGACGTAGCCGCCGATGTCAGAGGCGTGCGGTTCCAACTGCACCATCGGGATCTAAACTAATGGCGCATAGCCATTTGGGGTTCAGTGTCTTACTCGAGCGTAGGAGCCGGGGTTTGAACCCTGCATCTTCTCAATGGCGGTATGCTTTTCTTGGTGTACATTCCCGCACACTAGCCCCAGTTGTTTTTGCCTGTGAAGAGGCGCAGGCGATGATTTGAGTCTCGCAGGTATCCGCCTCCAAGACAGCCGGATGGTATCTAACGCGCCCTGCGTTCCAGATGTGATCTACTTCCTCGCGTGGCCTTTTTACGATGCAGGTCACTACCTTCTTTTTCACCGTTGCCGACCGCACTCCGCTCCTCGCACAGCTCTCCTGATGAGCGCACGTTGGATGCCGAGCAGGAAAACCGGCATCTGCTGCTCATCATTCTCTATTGTCTCCCTCCTCCAAAGAAAAAAAATAAAATAAAAAATCACCTTTTCCTGTAGAGAGATGAGTTGCGATGCGCCGCGTGGGCGCACATCTGCCTCTGATTTCCAGCGGGCCCGACGTGGCAGGGGCACCGAGAGGACCAGCTGGAACTCATAGTGTCGTCGGCCAGAACCGGAGGGGGAAAAAATGTGGCTTTTGACTACTTCCTCTCAGAAGGGACGCAGAGCACCCAGCATCAGGAAGAAGAGGCTATAGTTTCCCCAACGCTCATTAGCCGTTTCACCTCTGAACTTCCATTTTTGCGCACACGAAGTGCCAGTTACTATAGCAGGGGGGACTTCATGGTGTGGTTCTTTTGAAAGTGGGCTTTTCTTTTTTTTTTTTTTTTCAGACTGGACGTGCAGGGGGAAAGTGGCGGTTTTGAGCTAAGACAACGATGAGCTTAAATACTGGAGCTCCTACCTTGGAGCTGGCAGGAGTTGTGTCGCTCTGCATTTAGACTATAATGAGAGCTTTAGTGGTTTAAGGCATCCAGCGCGCTTTCTCACCGCAGGCTGGAAACCCCAAGAGGCCATAATGGGCCGGGCCCAGACGGGAGGTGCCAGCGACGGGGCCACTCCCAGCGCCAAAGCAACAGTAGCAGTACACAAACGCTGGTTTAAAAGGTTAAAAGTGCTGCTCCCTACTTTTTTTTCCATTTATTGGCTTGGCGGTCGCAGCTGTATTTTAAGTGCTATCGTCTCTTAACCGCCACCCCGTTTCACTTTAATGTCCCAGCCAAAGTAATTTGAGGCTGCGTTTCTCCCCTTTTCGGAATAGAACAGACTAAACTGTTTTTCTCTTTCACACACACACACACACACACACACACACACACACACACACACACACACACACACCCCCACCACCAGTCTGCTTTTTTTTTTTGGTGCAACCAATATTTGTCATGCATCCTACAATGCATGTGTAACATCTTCAGAATGCCAAACAACAAACTTATATTTAATTTAGAGTGATATTGAAACAAGCAAGAGCTGAACGGTTTCTGTAAATTGACTAATTCAGCAACTGATTCCATCTCTCAGTAGGTTTGTAAAGTCCTGAAACTGGAAGCCCTGAATGCCTGCAGGAGCAGGTGTATGTCGACTTTGTAATGCACATTCTTTCAATTTTTTTGGGGGGGCTAAGCTAACTAACCTTCTGTATACATATGTTGTGTACCCAATCCTCCTCAACAGAGAGCCCCTTTCCGCTCCGACAGAAACGTACCCACACAGAGAGTGTGCATGCGGCTAACGTTAACCACACACAATAATGTGATGCTAATGCTAGCTGTTATGCTAGCGCCTCGTTCCAGAAAGGCATGCATGTTTTGCAGGGGAGCGCAAAAAAAAGAAGAATCTGTTTTTAAATTCCCGTGCAAATCTTTCGGGATGCAAATAAATCCGTGCTTGGTGGAGCTTCCCTCTCGCGACCTGCTGGAACAAGTGCACGTTGGTCCCAGTGGCCCTCGGTAGCTGTGCTGGTTCCCACTGGGCCGAGTGTCCGAGCGGGTCTTTGATGTCCCTCTCCAAAAGAGATTAGCAGTCGGCACTGTCTCTCCCTCTCTCTCTCCTACTGATCTGCTATTGATTACGTGTTTTGAGCTCGTTTGTATGAACGTCTTGCGACGACGATGGAGGAAATGTTAATTCAGCTTCGCCCCCAGGCTGCGTTTAGATTGTTCTTCCTCTATAACAAGTGCAGGGAAATGCACCATAAGAGAACGCCACACTTTCACGGGTAGAAGAAGAAGAAGGAAAAAAAGCATTTTTTTTTTCCCCCGCACACCCATGTCTTCACTCAACAGTATTTTTGACACCCCTTTTTCGCAAAGATGAAGAAGGAATGCGTCACCCCTCGGTGTGTCTGCGTTTGATGAAACGGAGCTGAAAGGCCCGGTCCATCCCCTCGGCCCATATTTTCATGCACTGACACAGAGGGTCCGCAAAACAAAGGCGACGGGGTCGAGGGTTATGAAATGACAATGCTCACAGTGGCTCATCCAGGCCGAGGCGCGCTTTGTGGTCGGCTAGGAATGTGCTGACTAACCGTGGAAGGCCGCAACGCCAGCCTCTCCTTTTGTTGTACTATCTATTTTTTTTTTTTTTTTTGCCAATAGACTCTGGAAGGTAGCTTCGCCTCCCCCACTTTCCCCCCGGGAGTCCATTTCACTCCATCGGCCTCCTCCTACCTCTTACCACACTCGGCCCTCTCGCTACTCGCATTTGTTTTCCTGAAAAGAAAAGAGAGCGAGGTCTTATCACAGAGCCGTCCCACTCACTCAAGTTCAAGAAGACAGGGTTCAAAGTTCCATCTTTTTTTTTTTCGTGTTCTTTTTTGTTGTGTACATCGTTACATAATTAGCGGCCTCATGCGCCGACAAAGCATTATGTTGCTTTTATTAAAAAAAATAACAGAAGAAGCTCCGGCCCGCTCGTCATTTTTGATTCATACTAATATGTTTTAGTCCTAGTTGCAATTTTCTCTGTTCATTGTTCAGGGAAGCCATTACTAGGTTTTGTCCGTGCGATCGCCCTCGGCCTAATGCATCACATTAATGTTGTGAGGGGTTCTCCTGATGGGCCCTTCTGTCGGAAAACCTGCCATTTTTCACCCCCCGCCACCCCTTTTTTTTTGGGGGGGGGGGGTTCCTTTAATGGATTCCAACACAACCGTGGCAAAGGTCGTTTACAGGGATGCCAGACGGGGAGGGACGTTTCAGGAGGGAGCTCCGACCCCATCATGTTCATCTCTGCCATAACCCCTGTGTGTGTGTGTGTGTGTGTGTGTGTGTGTGTGTGTGTGTGTGCGCGTGTGCGCGCAGTAGTGAGGACGATCCAGGCTGTAACACAATGGGGCCAGAGGTATGATGGATTGGACTTGCTTGCTCCGATGAAAACGAGCTGGATTGTGTGTGTGTGTGTTTTTGTTTCTCTCCTTTGTTTAGTTTTTTCGAGGTGCACGTCCTCTCGCTCCACAGCGAAGATACGTCTTCCCACCTCCTCCTCCTCCTCCTCCTCCTCCCTGTAGCTGAAGATGCGCCCTAGATTTCTGAAATGAAACATTGGCTTTCTTTTCATGTCGTCCCTGCATCATGGGTATACTGAAGATATTTGGGGCACAAGGTTCTTTATTTTGTCTTTTTTGTGTGTGTGTGCGTGTGCCAAAAGTTGACTATCTAAGTTGAATTATTTATTTGTGAAGGATAGCTCAGCTGTGTCTGTAGTAAGAGTGAGACCCCCAAAGGCTCAGGTGTGACTTTTCCGTTTCATGAAATCTACAAATCTAGTACTTCTCACTAACAAACCTCGCCAGTAACTGCTCTGTAGCGCAGCGCGGGGCTTCAGCGAAAGCCTTCCTGTCCTTCCTGCCGGACCCCGGACATGCTGCGTCTCCTCTCCAGCCCCTGGACCCTGATCAGGGGAGGGGCCCGGGGGTGGGGGGGGGGGTGAATAGCAGCCGGGAGTTGTGCTGCGGGTGTAAACCACATGAATGTGCCGGCGGAGCAGATAGGATCAGGCGAGGCCGCGACGCTCGGCGCAGCTCCACGCGCTCACATCAAAGGCAGCCCGCCGAAGGGGAGGGGGGGAGAGCGAGAGGGAGGGAGGGAGAGAGAGAGAGAGCTGGGCCAAACTCTTCAAAGGCCTCTCTGAGCAATGCCGGCCGCTGATATGCGGCGCTGCAAAACTGAATGATGATGTAATTGCAGACCTTCGAGCTAAATCCGCTCCCGTACAAATAAAGGTGGAGGTGTTCCCTTTGCACGGCGTTGAAGCCGGAGAGTTTGAGGCCGAAAGGTGTTGAGGGAGGAGGGAGGGGGGAGGGTTGGGGGGGGGGGGCTCAACTCCTGACACTTTGCCGGTGCAAGGAGTTGTACACTTTTTGGGGGATATGGAGGCCGGGGAAACGTTTTTATTTCATTTATTTTTTTGTCTGATTTCAGCAGATGCGTTTTCTACACACCTGTGTGTGTGTGTGTGTGTGTGTGTGTGTGCTTGCCCTGTAATGTGTGTTAAACCAAGCACGACCGCGTATTCTTTCAAAATGCCCCCATGATCATCGGGCTGATAACTCATTGACAGCTCCCATGACAGTTGAGAGACACACACACACACACACACACACACACACACACACACACACACACACACACACACACACACACACACACACACACACTGCAGAGAAGGTATCTCCGTCGCTGAGAGCGTGTGGCGATAATTCACTGTTGTTGATTTCTGGGTTTGCCAGAGGTTATTTGAATGCCTCCGATTGAAGTCTCCCCCCCCCCCCCCACGCCCTTGTTTTGTGATTGTGCGTCTCCCCCCCCCCCCCCTTTGATGTTAAAATAGCAGTAAACAGCTGCACTTTTTATATTTGTGCCGGGTTCACGCGGAGGTCGGCCTTTTAACTCGTGCATCCGGGGTCGGACTCAGGAGTGAGGCTCGCAGCACAAAGCCTTTGTTGCCAGGTTGTAAAGAGGAGGCCTCCTCGTTTCCAGCGTGCAGCGCTTCATGACGATCACATGGGGCTGCATGTAACGCTCCTCTTCTTCGGCGGCTCCTCTTTTGCCTCAATTTTCAGTGAGTCCGTGAACATTGTTCAAAAGGCTTCTTGTGTTCAACAGCCCCGAAGCCAAATGTCTTCAATTTACTGTAAAGTGTCTTTCATTGTCTTAATATCCAGCGAGATCGATCCTCGATTTCACGTCTGCACGAGCAACTTTCTACACATTGTGCTGTCGGCAATTTCCTTTTTAAGTTGCTCTGATTCACGATTTTAAAGTCAGTCGATTTTATTTTTTTTTATTAATTTTTTTTGTCGACTAAGAATGTCCTTTGGTCGAGGATGGAAGTTTGCACCGTGTTGTCCTGTAGGAGGATGTGAAAGGTGGATGATTGTCCATCTACAGACGCTCTGTATATAAATGACATTTCTACGGACGCCAGGAACACACCTGTATCAACTCCTACAATACAGCATGCACGGTAGATCTCTGTAAACGGTGTCGATGTGTCCAGGCAACGTCTTGAAACGCTGCGGTCAGTCCGGTTAATGGGTTTGACATTTTGAGTCATGCAAAGTGTGTCCCCCGTCCTCCAAACGCCCCCTGGCTCCAAAAGGTCGGGACAATTACTCCTGGCCAGCTGTGCCCGTCTATGTCTTCCTGCCGTCTTCGTGTTCGCCCCTCAATGTCCCGAAAAAATATATTGTCACGGTATTATGAGAAGGGATGCAATAGTTTCTGTGTAGCGAGATGGAATCATTGCTGTTGCCACTGCGCCTTCTCAATCTCACCCCTCTCTATTTATCCCGGTTCGTTCTTCTGTTGTACGTCTCTGCACTTTTTATTTGTATTTTTAGCGACTGAGCTGTTGGCTATTCTTTGCCGCATATGGGCAGTTTGTCCAAACACACTTGGCTCGCTAATGATAACTTGTCAAGGAATCTAGTTTCTCCGAAGGCTCTTTTTTTTTTTTTTTTTTGCAGCCCTTTGCTATTCCGTCCGCATCCCACAGGCATGTGACAAAGTCAGATTGTCACCCCCGGGGTGACATGTGCCCCGCAGGCATCTCGAAGTAAACACATCCCCGAGATGCGGCTCTGAGATTTGGATGGTGGCCTCACCAGTCGGCTGGAAGCATCCTTCACTCTTCTCTGAATGCATAACGGATGCTGGAGCAGCTGAATTTCATAATATTGTAGATGTATTTATTCAATATATACAGCTTGTGTGTGTATGTATGTATGTATTTATTTAAAAATCACCTTAATTGGCAAAATATGCATCCTTTTCAATGTACTCTGCTGGTAATGGTGGTAACAAAGGTCAAGAATACACACAAGTACAGCAACAATAGAAGTATATGTAAATATTATTGAAATGTATATCGAAAGCACTAATGACCAACAATGAAATAATGAAATAAGAAGTCAAGTATGCAAATCAATGCACAATGAATGGATTTACAGATCTATACAGATGCATTTATCTATCTTCAAAGGAATATTTCCACATTTTGGGAAATATTTACAAATTTTCTTTCTTTCTGGGAGTTGGATAAGGAGATTGGTCTGCTAAATTATAAAGCTACAGCATGGAGACTGTTAGCTTAGCATAAAGGAACTGGAAAAATCCATTGCAGGAAACTGTTGGACTTCCCACGGCCGCGAGCACCAACACTTCCACTCATCCGATGTGACGGAAAAGATGTGATCAAATCTCGGGAGGTGTGAAATTAAAAGATCTGAATCCACCGTCGCTAATCGCAACAACAACAAAAACGTCGGGGGAAGCTGAAAACGCTCGACTTCCTGACGGACGAGTCGCTCCATTTTGCTCAAATGGTTTCCAGTAAAAAATAAATCTGCAATAGATCTGCTCAGAAAGGCCTTTAATGGGAAGTCGTCAGTAATGGCGTCACGTTCCACTGATGCTTTCTGTCGCACTGCTACCAAAAGCCAACGAGAGATTGGTGACAATCTTACGGTCACTAAGCTCGCCTCCTCGGACCGTTTCTGTATATATATTTTTCTTTCCCGGTTTGATTTTACACCACTCCGTCCTCGTGCCCGACTTTAAGCCATTTCCTACTGGCAACCGCGCGTCGCATATTTTGGGTGAGCTTTTCCGCAGCATTGCCTCAAGCTAAGCTCACGGACAGAGGATTTTGGTAAGCTACTGATGGGCACATTCGTCATAATTATTGTTTTGCAAAAGCCCGAGTTAGGAGCGCCCCGGCAACGGGAGGGGGTGGGGGAGCTTCAGAATTCAAAATTAGAGTGTGGGATTGAGCTTTTAGAGTTGTGGCAGTTTAACGTTTTTTTTTCCCCCCGCATTCTAGAAAAACGGCCGCCGTCTCCGCGCGCTCTTGCTGGTCGGCCTCGGTCGCAGCGTGTGTTTTAAAAGCCTCAGTTGGCGCGGTGTGTTTTGTCCTCTCGCGAGTTGAGGCGGCAAAGGTGAGGGTGAAACCCCCCAGAGTATACACCGTATTCTCTTCACAGGCTCGAAAAACAAACAAAAGCCTCTCAGTGCAGCTTAAAGCAAATCTCACTCATAATTGCGTCATAATGAAGCGCAAAACGGTGAATGCAAGTACATGTCTTTGTCTCTTCATCCCTTTCATGAGTTCTTTCTGTCCTTTTTTTTCCTTCTCTCTCTCTCTCGGTCTTCTCTCACTCTGTTAAGCATGGGGGAGGGGCTGGGGTTGAGGGGGGGGGTATAAATGTGAGACCACACATGCTGTGTCAATGTTTGCTAGAATAATTAGAGACAATGTGGGCCAATAACGGGAGGAGTGCAGTAACCTGAACTCACTTTGTTCTGCCCCGGCAGCAACACAAAAGCCATTCACTGACGCACAGATCCGCGGGCTCGGAGCAGCAGCAGCAACTGCACTTTTAGCCGGCGCAGGCGAAAAAAAAAAAAGAAGAAAAAAAAAGAGACTGGTTTCTAAGGAACCTGAACAGGCCTCGCTCTCCCGCCACCGTTTTCTTCTTCTTCTTCTTCTTCTTGGCGGCCCAAAGTGATGCTGATGTCACTCCGAAGGCCTTTTTAAGCGCTGCCTGTGTGCACCCCTGCCCCTCGCCACCCTCCCCAGTGGACCAACACATGGCCCCGGCTTAGAGGGCCCTCTTTAACGAGAGGATATCCGGCCACTCGGCATGCGAAGGGTCCGTGGATTCCTGACTCGAGTGCGAGAGCTGGACTCGGAGGTGACTTTCAGCGCGGCCAGACAACTGTTGGATTAGCGGGACACTTTGCGTTGACTCCGAGCCAATGGGAGGGAACCTCGCCAGCAGCAGGGCGTACTTGGTGAAATGCCGGCTAATAGATATATATATACACACACAGTATAAATGATACGTTTACAGTATAAGCAAGCCAATGCTGCTTGCACAATTTACAGTAAGTGCTGCAGAGGGGAAAGCTTAACTTTCTTTCCCCAGAAAGGATGAGGAAAGATGAGAAATAAGAGAGAACCATAGGTGATATATATATATTTTTTTATATATATATATATACAGTGTATATACTTCAACGCAAGACTGAAATGTTGTCTTTAGCACGGGAGGGACATAAATGGGATTATAGGCCTAAAGATCCCCGGACAATGCCCGCTAAGTGTCTCCTAAACCCGCGGGTGTTTCCCTGGCTGTAGTGGAGTGACCCTGCCGCTCCCCCCCCCCCCCCCCCCCCCTCCACTGGGTGTGGACCAACTGGTCGGTTCCCCTCCGGCCTCCATCTTGAAAGAGGACACTGCGATGGGATGCATACATCCTAACCCCCCACCCCTCCACAGGGTCGCTGGTGTCATCGGGGGCACCTGTCCCCTCAGCTCTCGCCGCGCGACGACAGCTTCGATTTATTTACATTCACTTTTGTTTTCCGGCAAACTGAACCGGAGACGGCAGGGGAGCGGTTATCGATTTGAGGAACAATGTTACTACTCTACCTGTTTTATGTTTTTTTTGTTGTTGTTGTAAATATGCAATTTTTGTCTTTAATCTTCAGTTGTTTTCTAAACACAGCGCCGGCTCAAAAGTCTCTCGGTCTCCCCGCGATGCTGCAGTGGTGCTTGCTATTCCTGCTCGGACGCAGTGCTATGTACTTAAGCTACCCCTTGTGTCGTATTTATGGCTCCTCGTCTGCGGCCTTGATTGCAGTTACTTTTTGTTTGTTTTTTTTATTTTCGACAAAACCGCATGCATCGAATCGCACAAGGAGCCGGTCGGGTTCAGAAATATGCTGCATAGCATGATCGTCAACATCTTTGACCGTTCGTATTTATATTGTTGTTCAGTTTTGTTTGACAGAAGCTCCTCTCCTCTCGTTTTTTCTTTTATGTTTTTTTTTTACCCTGCGGATTCTACCCAGTGTTCTCCTTTTTAATCATTTTCAGATTCTCCTCCTCCCTCCATCTCTCTCCTCCTTGTTCCTTTCCACTGGGCTGATGTTCTGATCTCTTCTCCTGGTGGCAATGTGTTCCTCATCACAGCTTGTTTCCTCTTATCTACAGTTCTTTTATCGGTGGCCGCCACACATGCCCGAGAGAAGGGGGTGAGGGGGTGGTGGTGGGGTGGGGTAGTAGGCAGCTGATGCTATCAGCAGGTGGAGATTTCACCACCGAGTTCAGGGGCCCAGCACGGCCGGCGGAGGGCCCGACCGGAAGGGTCTGACATGAGTGTGAACGCTGAACAATGTGAGCCCCACTGTCCTTTTGAACACCTGCCTTTTTTGTTTTTGTTTTTGTTTCCGTTCTTAAGTCATGACTGAGACACAAGTGGGTTTCTTGTCAAACAGAAATGTTTCTTCCACAATTCTAACCTGAGGGGGGAGGTTTCGCGACAACTCGGTGTGTGTGTGTGTGTGTGTGTGTGTGCTTGGTTTTTATTATGGATGCATCACACACAACCAATCGGGGCTAGTATTTTTAGTATAGGAAAGATATTGTTTTCACATTGAACAGTTGTTCATCTGGCTTCAAAGAAACAGCTGTTACTGCTGCAACAACAACAACATATAAATTCAGTGGTGGGCCGTCAGGGCCAGCTAAGCCTTCGCTGCTGGCCTAAACAGAATCACAAAGTTATAGCTATTTTATCATTTAATTTTTCACAAATACACTACATGTATTATAATAATTTTTCCGTATTAGATTATTTTCTCATTGCACAGCTCCTGTCTTCCTCTGTTGCTCTGCTTCCAGCCTGCAGCACTGCTTCCAGTGCAGCTTGTTTTAAGGAGAGCTTTTATCCAATCAGATTCCACCTCTGTCTCTATGGAAGCAGAGAGGCCCGAGGCCTTCAAGCTGGCCTTTACAGACTAAAGTACATGGGGACGTTATCGTTGATTGTCATAGATTTCAACCAATCAGATCTTTAGTTTGACATGCTGGGCGTATTCTTTGATGTGCCAGAGCTACCGAGGTCGCCTGGAAGTACGTCAGCAACATGCGCTGTGATTGGTCAGTGGGCCAGCGTGACTTTTGTCAGCAGAAAGCTAGCTAGCAGAACTCCGTAGTAGTAAGAAGAGTTCAGGCTGAAACATAAGAAGTTATGAAATTTTTTGTGTTTTGTTTGGTGTAGTTTTTTTTAACACTCAATGGCTGAAGGAGGAGGAGAAACGGACTTGGTGGCAGATTTACTGACAACGCCTTTCTCACGGAGGGTTATGGGCATGTTACTGGAACTGAAGCGCACCGATAAACTGTACAACCGCGTCATTGAACTGTTTGTCTTTAAGTGAACAGCATCTGGTGAGTTTTTACATCTGCAGTAGCGTTATGTTAATGTTCTATGGTGTTTGTATAATATCGTTCCTTCTGATCGTGGCACATGCTCTAGAGTGTGCTGTGTTTTAGTGCCGCAGTTTTGTTGGATTGTTTTGTTATAACTAAATGTGACTGGTTCTTGTGAATTTGTTCTTGTTGATGTGGACTACATGCATTGTCCGTTAATGACTCAGCATCCCATCGTTGGCGCGTATTTATGTATACAATATCAGAAAAACTTGCGTCACTATGAAACCACCGTTCCGATGTGTGGTAGCGTGCACTGAGCATGTGAGGTCCATGCGCCACCAGAACGGACACATCCTCAACGTGGAGGGGCCCGGAGAGCAGGGGGGGATGGCAGGGATGGAAAGGGCGGGTAAACCAAAGCACAGGCTCACAACAACAAAAAAGAAGACTGAAACGATATCGCTGGTTGGTATCTGGATGCCTGGGATGCTTTGGATGGCTGCTGTACACTTTTGGCTTTGTCTCCGCGGGGATGAATAGAGGCCTCTGTGGTGGTGATGACAGGCTCCTCCGGGCCGGGCCCTGGCTGGCTGGCAAGGGAGGTGCTGGAGGTCGGGAGACTTCAGGCTCTCGCATAGGGGCCGAAGCCCGACGGGAGATGCTGGTCGTCTCGGTTCTCCCCGACAAAAGACGCTCTGTTCTCCGCCCACGACCAGCCCTTGTTATTGTGACATGCCAGATACACTTATATATACACGCACACACATTTTTTTTCTTCTTATTTTTTCTCCCGCTTGGAGCCAAGGGCCCCCGCCGCTCCAGCTATATCTCCCACCTGTGTTTTGGATGTTTCGACAGGGTCACGGGGTTAGCTGGATAATTGGCTTGCAGATGCTGACATTTTTTTCTTTCTCCTAAACTCACTAGAGCAACGTTATCGGGCCTATCGTTTGTTGGTTTTCGGGCCCATCGTTTGTTGGTTTTACCCAAGCCAAATGTTTCAAGGGCACGTCCACAAGACGAAAAGGGCAAATACTGAACTGCGCTTGTTATTTTGCGGATAATTAAATATTGGCATACAGAAATCGATACCAGTCACGTCCAGAGGGCAACAAGTTCAGTGATCAATGCATTGATGACTCGCATTAGATGAACGTTTCAAGGTTTTGTTTCTCTTTTGTGAACAATGGGACAAGAAAGCTTTTGGGTCCCTCTGAGTCTCCTGCTCACCTAGAGGAGGAGGTTTCATCATCCCCCTCGCTCTGCTCGAATACAGAGCAGCCGGGCCAAGACGTGAGACGAAAGCCCCAGGGACTCTTATGGCCGGGGCTGGCAGTGGTCTCCTCGCGTGCTTTAAAAAAAAATATTAACGAAACGAGGAGAAGCTGTAAATGGACCAAGGGGAAGATGGGAGGGGGGAGGCTCCCACACGCAATGCTCGAAGAGCAGCTCTCCCAGACCCTTCACATGCTCTCCAAGTTCATCCCAATGGCCCCCTCTTGAAGATTCACAGAGCCTCTTTGATCCGCATGCTGTCCTCCCAGCTGGGGATGGGGAGGGGACGCAAGCAGCCCCTCTTTGGTCTCCCATTTCAAGTCACACATTCTTTCCTTGAGGACCCAGAGGTCCCGACCCTTAGTTGCAACGGAATTTCATATGCAAAAATAGGCTAGACTTGCCAGGCTATTTGAATATGCATTCGTCCTCCTTTTCTTTTTTTCTTTTTTTTTAAGCTTTCATCATCCTCGGATCCTCCGAATTAGATATTCATCTTCAAGGTGTCACGGCGAGGCGTAGATGTTAATTCCGTCTCAAGGAGCGACAGACGGACCTTCCCTGACCCTTCGTCTTCCTCTGTCCTTTTTAATATTTTCATCACGCCTGATTATGAGTTTCAAAGGGGCCGTCAAAGAGACGAAGTCTGGCCCCAACAAGTGGCTCACACGGAGGTGGAGGCTCAAAGTGACTGCGGCCGCAGAATGGGTTTTACAAAATACGCCACATAATCACACCGCGGTATAAATCGCCCCAACGGCACGCTTTCTTCAGTACGAGGCGCCCAAAGAGACGGGGAATCCTGCTCCATTGCGTAACTCCTATTTATTGTCATTTAATGTGCCCAATCTGCAGAAATTCCCATGCATTTTTTTTGTGACATCCCGTCTGAATTCCGGTGACTTTGCATAGACTTTGCATAGTTCTTTTTTTTTTTTCTTTCCTCCAGAGGCCGTATTTGCCAATGCAACCTGCAATTCGCTTAGATGTGGAGCCAAATGCCCCAGAGGTTACCGCCAGCTAAGTGGTTCCTTGTTTCTAATAAAAACAAATCAAATAACATGGATCTCTTGGGGTTTATAACACTGGAGTCATGAACTCTTGGGCAGATAAATCTCTTCCAAATATTCCCTGCACAAAGACATGGATGTGGGAGAAACTTGCTGGCTTTGATTATATAATTTATAAACCACAACGTGCCGAAGAGGGGGGGGCTCTGACCACTCAGCGATGGAACGGCCCTCTCGACTGTGAAATCACCTGATCTTCAGAAGTTTGCCATTACCTTTTTCAGAAGCGTCGTCGGTAACGCTGATGGCAGGAAGTGCTTGTTTAACCCTTCGGGAGGGGGGGTATCCCCAGGGTCTGCTTATTCCCAACCCTCAACCCGACCTCTCTCTCGCTCTCTCTCTCCGGCCCCGTTAGCTCCGACCTCTGGCAGCGAGAACGGGGAGGAACAATACTGCGTTTGTGCGCCGCTCTGCACTCGGCCTGCTGCTAAACAAATGTTCGGAGGAATTCTGGTGGCTGGCCTTGCCGGCCCCCCCACACAACCCTCCCCACCCTCGGGCCCAGGCTGATCCCACGGTGACTTCATAAACACTCTCTGGGGCGATCAAAAAGAACAAATCGCCCTTTATAAGGTAGCTATATGGTAACGGAAATATTTCGACACCAATTCAAGTTTACTTTCCTCCCCCCTTTGCCCTCATGTGGACTATTTATTTTGCTCTTGCGGCATTGAAAGGGTAATGCTCTGTTGCCCAGGGCACAAACATGCTTTTTTTTGGGGGGGGGGCAGGCTTTGCAAGGGCCGGAGTAACATAGCCATGACGGTCCTGTTGTGTGCCACTTTCCCTGCCTGTGATTGCTACTGATGTTGCGGTCACATTTACTGGGTGGTTTTCCCGCCAGGGGGCTATGTTGTTTGTTTTTCTTCGTCCTGCTGCTTACGAAATCCTGATCATCAAAACCACTTAAGTGGAAGAATCTCAAGCGTATCCCCTCCCACAGAGGAATGTATGAAATCCACAGACCCCCGCCATCGGGTGGTGGGGTGGTTTTGTCGGGGGTCGGAGATGAGGGGGATTGAATGGCCGGGTGACATGGATCCACACCCAGACCTTCGGTCCATGTGGCCCTGAGGTGACTAGTAAAAGGATACACGCATGTGGGAAGTCTGGGTACTATGTTTCCTTTTTTCTTTTCTCCCAGATATAATGAAGTTCACCCAAACCACAAAACGCCGCATGACTCAGGCTTTCCAGAAACAATCTGTACCTGCAGAGTCCAAATGAAATGGTGTGGAGTCTACAGTCCTTTTGGATCTCTATAACGCCCTAAACTCTAACCCCGCCCACTTTGGAGCAGTCCAATCAAATGTGGAGGATTTACCTTGAAATGTGCCGCACTACATACACTAAAGACTGACTTCCGTTTCAATTCAGTTTATTTTATATAGCCCAACATCACAAATACAAGTTTGCCTCGGAGGGCTTTACAATCTGTACACATAACATCCCTGTCCCGGGACCTCACATCGGATCAGGGAAAACTCCCCCAAACTTGAACTGCATTTGTAGGGGACTATTTCTCCAGTAGAAATTAGTTCTGGAGTGTTTCATCCACTCTGGATCCAGTATATTGTACTCCCTTATCAGATTCATATGGACGTCTTATGGGGAAAGACTAACTGACAATAACTCAAACATTGTGACACCGAAAAGCTATGATTGGTTAGACTGAACAAATCCACATAGTTTACAGTGGAGCCGGATCCAAAACCGGAACCCAGACTCGCCCGACCCCCCAAACTCACCTCACCTGCTCACACCTGCCACTGCGAGCACTTTCCCTCCCAATCGTTTTTTTTTATTTTTTATTCCCGGCACCTTGGCCAGGCCTCAACTTGGCCCGGCACCTTTTCTGCCTTTTATCTCCGCTGATGGAGCCAGCCATTGAAGCCACCCCCACCCCTCCCCAAACCTTTCTCTCTGTCTCTTTACCGCGCGCCTGCACAATAGCCGTGCCTCGGCAGAGCTCCAAGAACAGTGTTTGTCCGATCACCACTGCAGCCCCACCCCCCTTTTATTGGTGTGTGTGTGTGTGTGTGTGTGTGTGTGTGTGTGTGTGTGTGTGGAGAGACTGTGTGTGCATGCGTGCGTTCGTGCACACTGTTTTTCAAGCAGCGAGAAGGAGGTGTGGCTGGATCGTTATGGTAACTTGAATTGCCCCCCGCCCCCAAAAAAAGGAAAAAAGATGGATATCCGGGAGGAGTTATGTCGAGCATCCAAGAATCTGGACGTAAAAGTCGGCGTAGAAAGTGTCGGATGACTTGCAGTTGGAGCGCTGCCAAGCCTTTCGCTGGGAGGTGAACTACCCAGACTTGAACCGTCGGTACAATAGGATTGAGCGGCCGTGTCGGGAGCGGTACCTCGGTGGCCGTGACTCGGAAGTTAAAGATGCCGGTTTGTTTGAATCTGACTTCTTTGGCATCGTGGGGTCAATTCTCTGGACGAATTCCGGGCAACTCTCGTTTCCCAATAACAAAGACGAGGTGTTGTGAATCTTTCTACAGCGCTGGATCTGTGACTGGATCCCTCTCCATAGCAACAGGGGCTGAGGCTCATGGGTAGTGTAGTAAGTTTAGAGCCACCTGACATACCAAACCAAAAGCTAGGTTTAGTTTGTCTCCTGTTTACTCAGGTTGTCGTAATCAACATCGGATGCCTGTTACATAAACCCCTAGTAGCCTAGTGGATGGATCTGTTTGCAACATGTAGCAAAGAATAAGAAAATAATATAAGAATAAACATCAAACGTATTCAAGCAAATTCTAAAACAACTAAATATTACATGTTCGAAGGAGTAGGCTGAAGAAAACACTTTTCTGTGTTTCATTAAAAGGGAATTTTAAAGTTGGAGGGGGGGGGGGGGGGGCTTTATATGACACCTCCCATTTTGCAACTCAGGAAACAGGTTTTGGACGTGTTTTAAATTATTTGAAAGTGCACTTCATCATGTGCTTGCTTTCTCGCATTCTACCCTGAGCCCAGCTGCTCTGCCAGGGTAGGCCCGCTTCATTCCCTTTTGTCCGTGCCACTGACCCCCGAGCGCTCTGGGAGCGCACCTCTGGGGGCCTGGACCGGAGCCGGACGCTTGATGTGGACATTTTTGGAGCTGCGTGTCCCCCTCACCCGGGCAACCAGGCCCCTTTTTGAGCTCCCTTTACCCCTCACTGTTTGCCCAACCACTCTTTCCTCCTCGGCCCCACTCGTCGTCGTCTTCTTCTTCTTCTTCTCTCTCGCCGTGGGACTGGGAGAAGGCTTGAGAGGCGGCGTGTTGTTTTGTGCTCGCTGCTTAGTGTGCTGCTGGTGGCCGGCGTCCTACGGTGCACCAAAGCCTCCATTCTCTTTCTCTCTCGCTCTCTTTTCTTTGACCACCTCCGGGGAAACGAAACCCCTGTTTGATCACATTAGTGGAGAAAGAGAGAGATCAGTGGTGCTTTTGACATTCCCGCTAGCTTTTGACGGCCTATGCGCTGCTGATCAGTTTTGCCCGGCACCAGCAAGTGGCCTCTTTTGAATTTCTCCTTTTTTTTTTTTTTTTTTTTTTTCTTCTTCTCTTTTATGTTTTTTAGGCCAACCATTGTGAATCCTTTTGATTGGACTGTGTGGGTAGAGCTTAGCAGGACTGCAGCATCATTCCTTATTTCACACTTCCCTCTTGATTTTGCTCTCCCTTCTGTTTGTGGTTTAAGAAAAGAAAAGAGAAGAAGAAGCTTGTATTGACCACTTTTTCAACTTATGCGATCATGGATGTAGAAAAACGTGCCCTTAAGTGAAAGCGAGCCTCGGCATGCGAATGTTTCACTTGTGACAGCCTCTTTGATCAAAGCTGAGGCAGGACTATACTCTGGGAGTTGGAAAAGCAGAAATTCATGCACTGCCCAGTTTATTAGAAAAGTGGTATTTAAAAAAAAAAAAGAAAAAAAGAAGCTGAATTGCAGCTTTCGGGTTTGAGCAAATTAGGGAAAATCACTGTGATATGATGATCATCACGACCCAGAATCAGTCTGGTCCTTGGTGATCTGCAAGGTTTTTAGCATATTTGACAAAGCTGACATGGTTTCGGGCACGAGCACGTTACATTCATTGGAGGCCAATGCGCTCAGAGACGCCGAATTCACGAAAAAAAGGCTTAAAGAAGAAGAAGGCCCCTGGAATCTTGTTTTATTTGTGCCAAAAATGCCTGGCCACAATTAACCAACCGTTCTGAATGTCAATTTAGGTCATTTTCTACCCTCACAAAAGCCCCGGACTTGGAGCCCATGAAGCAGAAAAAAGCTGATGTAATGGGTTTAAGAAAATCTCCAAGGGGAGTCAAACCTCACCCACCCCCCCTCAACTACCCCTCTCCCTCCCCCTCCTCCTCTGTCCAAAATCCCACCCCTTATCCACCCTTCAAACTCTTCTGAAGCGGTCACCACCTTTTGGTCACCATCCAAATATGGCCACTTTGATCCCCACAGCACTGCCGGTTTGAAACTTTTAATATTAAATTTTTTTCTTCAGGAAGAGTTTGAGCTTTAAAATAACAGTTTGTGATCGTAACCACACGCACACAAAAAAAATATATATAAAAGAAGAGAGAAAAGGTTTGTGATTCACTGATTTAGTGTTTTGGGGTGGGGGGAGGGGAGCAGGAGATGAAGGCAAAAGGGGACGAGGGAGAGAAAGGGAGGGAGGGGAGGAGGGGGGGTGTAAAGAAAAGAAATCCCAGCCTTGGCACACACACACACAGACTCTCTGTGCAGTGTGAAGCACAAAAGAAACCTGTAACGCCTCCAGATTCCTTCTAGTCGAGTATCAAAGACATGCTTTGCTTTAGAACAAGAGGCGAGTGGGTAAGATGGGACCGAGTGAGCCAGTGAACCCGGCACTGGCTCGGTTGGGTGCTGCGAGTTAATCTCTCAGATAGGATTTTTTTCTTCTTTTTTGCTCCCCTTTCTTCTTCTTCTTCTTCTTCTTCTCCACCTCCTCCCTCTCTTTTGGGGATATTGGTATTACTGTGAATAGAGGGACTTGTCTAACCTGAGTGCTGGGAGAGGCTCCGAAAAACCCACGCAAAGACGGGTTGCCGCTTTCAAGTCCCGAGGGGATAAACCAGCCCACTGGCCCGTCCTGGTGGCTTTAGTGTCGCTCGTGTCTCGGACCTCCCAGAATATTAACAAATATATAATACGAAGGTGCTTTGAATTACTCACACGAGCGGAAATATCTCGCCTTTTTGCTGACGATGTCACCGTTTTTTATTGAAGGCTTGTGTTCACGGTTTGTTCACTTTGCAGTCAACAGAGAGCCTTTTAAAAGTGAGCTCTCTGCTGATTTGACTGTTATTGCCTCTGTTAACCAGGATTATGGATTCATCTGTCAACCAACCCCCCCCCCCCCCCCCACAGAAAGTTTGGGCCTTTTTTATAAAGTTTTCTGTAAATGCTGTAAATTGAATTTTCCACAGATAGAGTCTGACTCGTACTCTATTTTAAAGGCCAATACTGATATGGATATTTGAGAGTTGGAAAGATCTGATCGGATCCCTTAAATCTAGTTATTAATGAATTTGACCCAAAATACGTACCGAGCGGGAGATTTTAAAGCAAAAAATAAATATGTTGGCCAAACTATGGCGCTGTTTCTAAGAGAGCTCACACTATAGCCTTGGCTTCTCGGTAATCTAATTTCTTGTTTCTTATAATCAAATATACCACTCTTCCATGCACAGAACCAATGGCAATGTACCAGTTGGGCTCTACTAAGCCTCTGCAAGCACGTTCTATAAATGCACTACGTCGATGTGAAGATCGTGCTCGGCTCCAACAACAACAAAGACAACTGGCGTTTGGAGAGCATCCTAATAGCTTCGGGTGCTCCTGTTCTTGCCATCCAAGATCGTCCCTTTAAGGAATTAAAGTAGGAAGCCGAGTGAAGACCCCCCCCCCACGTTTCTCCATCGCGTTTATTACTGGAAACGGCCCTGGCTTTGTTAATTCACATTCTCATTTCCTCTGGAATAGCAGTAGCTCCTCGGAGAGGGCCTTTGGGCTCCTGGATCGAGTTTTTTCCCTCCCCTCCAGGTTTTCATTTAGAAGGTGATGGCGGGCCGTTCACAGAACCAAGAGAGCAAGCGAGAGAGAAAGAGGAAACAAAAAGAGGAAACGAGCAAGGCAAGGAAAGTGTCAGAGGCGGATTCTTTCACACCTCCTTACCACTTATTGTTCCGTGTTTTCTCTAAAGGTCGGTCCATTTGCGACCAACTCATGAAGGCCAATTGTCGGTGGTACAAAACGCATTCCACACGTAGTTTAATGGTGCACCCACTCCTCATCTCTTTCCCTCGGAGTGCAGCGTGACCTTAGCCTTCCGACCCGGAAGCGATGGAGGTGAGCACTTCCTCCTGGTGTATTTGGAGCCCCAGTAAGTGTTTCCTAAAGAAAACAAGTCAGAGGCGGCCGAAATCTGAAACCAGCGCTAATGCCGGCTGCCTCTCCACCTCCCCTCCCCTCCCTCCCTCCCTCCCTCGACCCTGTGGCCGGGGGGCGGAGCAGAGGTAAGGAGAGAAGGGGGGAGTCGCCGTTCCCTTACGTACGAAAACCACACCGCCTGTGCACTCATTCATTTAAACGTGTGAACATGTGCAGGAACGGCAAGTCCTGTTCACATTCCTCTCGACTCGCTGCACGATCCCTCAGCAAACCGCTCTGGCTCAGCGTCGCCCGGTCCGGCCACGCCCCGCCCGACACCGGCAAGCTTGGCCAAAATGGCTTGTTTGTGCAGTTGTTGTGTGGAAGGTCGTTCACCAAGGCGTGTGTGTGTGTGCGTGCGTGCGTGCAATATGAACCTGACCTTTTACAGAATGTCTCTCCTCTGAGAACCGGTGGGATTACAACACTAGTCTCCCACTGTAGCTGGCACACACATACGCACACATACCTGTGTGAGAGTCCACAGCAGGAGAGTCCACAGTCTCTCTGATTTCATATTGCGGCTCCCCGCTTTGATAGGCCGGGCCCCACTGTGCATATTTGGCGAGTGACTTGGGCCATCTGAAGTGTTTGCCCGTTCCCTTTAATCTAACGTCTCAAAGCGTCGGGGTTTAGGTGATGCTTTTGATTGCGGGCCAGCTGCTCGCCTCGGACCCGTTTGATCTCCGCGGGCCTCTCTCTCTCTCGGCCGCCGCGCTCACGTCGTGCGACCTCGTATACTGAAAGTTCACATGGAAGACGCTCGGAGTCGTTTCTTTTGTGTCCGGGGCGAAGGGGGTCACTGAGCTGAAGGGCGAGCTGGCCCCATTATTTGGTGTCGTCGTCCATTTGACGTTTGTGCCAAATCATATTGCGACGACACACAAATTCGAGTGACCGCGTGATCGTGACACTGAGCAGAACACTAATGGGGAGTGTATGCCGAAAAAATTTATGCCATGTTCGGCATATTAATGGGAATTATTTTTTTGCTCGCGTGCTGCCAAGGTGAATCAACTAAGAATACAGAAAGAAACGGCGAGTAAATACCTGTTGAGTTGAAGTAAACGGGAGCCGCGTTAACGGCGGCGAACCCCTCAAGACGCCCATTTACAAAGAATAATATTTTATTCGTTTATGCAGTCGTACGCTCGCGATGACACAAACGCATTACTTTATAACGCGTTTGCACGGAAATTGTGCGTGTTTGAGAAGCGGTGAACCGCGTTGTGTAAATGTCTTGGACCCAACAGGACATCCTCACGGTGGGCTTTAGGGATCTGGGGTGGACATTCTAGACAAAAAAACGGTGAATTGATGAATCAAGAGAATGATCCTCATGAGGTTGCCGCCATGTTGTCCACTCCAGAGGGCAGGGTGGGGAGCGAGATGAGGAAGGGGAGGGGAGGGGAGGGGCAATATGGGCCTATGCTCTAATCCCATTCCAGCGGGCCGAGCAGCAGCAGCAGCAGCTTGCGTCGCATTCCACAACTCCGGGGGCTTTTGGGGGCGGGGGAGGGAGGGCGAGCAGCATTCCTCCATGGCCGGGGGCCCATCAAAGACGCCGCGCGACATCAAAGGCCACTCAGAGCCTAGGTGTTGATGACTGCAATCCTCCCCTCGGTCCACTTTTAGCAACCTCAACCCCTCGGCCCTCTAACACACACACACACACACACACACGCACTGAGCAGGCTGACTGCGCCAGGTATGTGCACCCTTCAGCCTCCCTCCTCCCGCTCCCCCGGGCTCACCAGCCGTTGTGCAGCAGCTATTAATCATAGCTCATTAAGTGGTGACTTTTAGTTTTTTTTTTACGGCGAGGGCTCGGAGTTGGGGGATGCCACCGATATTTGAGGCGCCGCCGGCGTTGAGCGGAAGTGTGCTCGATACGTTTGCTCGATACTTCGATACCATTTTGCTGAAATGAGTTGAGTTGAGAAACGCTGATGCGTGGTCGTCCCACCAGCTTCTCTTTTAACATTTGCTGCTTTTCCCAGTATTATTCATTTGAAAAGTTTTTCCTCAATGAAATCGTGTGAGAAATGTTGGTCGAGGAAATGCAAAACAAAACCCTACTCAGCAGTTTTGCATGCCGTATGGGATCGTTTATTAATGAGCCCGTTTTCCTCTGCATTGTTACATTAATAATGAATTCACCTTGATGCTGACGACAAATAATTTATGTTCTCGTTTGCCTACTTCTGTAATTGTCCTCGCCGGACATTTGCTTTGCTATTTATCTTTTCACATCGACGCTGTGATCTCTTCTGGGTGGGGGGGGGAGGAGGAGGAGGGCGTCAGTAGTTTCCCCACTCCCCCTCCTTCTCTTTCCAAAATGGTGGCATCCAGCCCAATGTTGACCCCTGAACTTTGTCGGCCCGTCCTTTGTTCGCGTCACTCCCGGGTTTTAAAGACTGAAGAGCTGAAAGTGACACCAGAGAGACTTGTGACACACACACACACACACACACACACACACACACACACACACACACACACACACACACACACACACACACACACACACACACCATTGACGGTTTCGGGATGCACTCGCAGAGAGTTAATAGAGTCACAAGCTCGGCGTCCTGCTCAGTGTTAAAGCTGTCAACCCCGGAGCCTTGTGCTACATATCAGGACATTTACATGATATTAGGTGTCCTCTGCTCCCACTGAGACCCTGACACTTGTTTGCTTTGCCCGTTGCTATGAAGATGGCGTGGAGGTGATTTTCGGGGGGGGGAAGGTTGAAAAAAGGGGGGGAGCGAGTAGTGTGTGTGTGTGCGTGTGTGTGTGTGTGTGTTTGCAAAGAGACAGATGATGACTGCACGCTAGCATCACAAAGGCGTCCTTGACTTGAGGAAAAGTTGTCTTGGGGGGGGGGGGGGGGGGGGGGTTGTACGCACGCTCACAAGTCTCTCTGGTTTCACTTTCAGCTCTTCAGTCTTTTAAACGCCGTGGGCATGACGGATACGTGACACGGAAGTGAAGAATACTCGCCCGCAGATATTGTACGTCTAGGGCTTTTATTGTGAAAGGTCGGAGCGGATGTAGCGGATCCGATCTGCTCTTCCTTGTTGGAGTTAGGAGTGATATAGGCTGTTGTTGTTGTATTTTGAATTTAATTTTGACACGCAAATGCATTGGCCTTTTTTTCAAAGTAAAAGCTTTCTGTCTGCCATCACTTGACACATTTTGGAGCCGTGAGCGCAGTGAGCGACAACATAATTGATGTTCTCCCTTTTTTTCAGTCCCTCAGATTTTAGTTTTTCCCTTTTTTTTTATTCCGCTCTTCCTTCGCATCGGTTTTGACTGCCAAAACCAAAAGATGGACGCCGGGCTAGCTCTGCTAATTGTTCCTTCAGTCCCAGTGGGGGAGACAAAAGGGAGGAAGTCTTCATTATTTGAGCGGAGAAGCAGAGGGATCCCTTTACGGCGATTATGTTACAGGAGGTGGAGTGTCGGCCCCACCTGTAGGGCCCTCCCAGCTGCTCCACTGTAACTGGATCCCACTCCCACTCTCCTCAAGGCTACCGGCCCTCTTTGAAGTTATTTCTAGTGCTGGGAAAGAGGGGCAAAGAGTGACTGTGTGTGTGTGTGTGTGTGTGTGTCGGTGTGTGTGTCGGTGTGTGTCAGTGCATGCATTTAGGTTTGTGCATGCTATACATAGAAGGCTGCAACTCAAAACTCCGGCTCCTTTCTTCTGCGACCCACCCCCCCCCCCTGTTCAATCTGACATTGAACCTCTGTGCAAGGATAAGAGAACAGGCGCAGTCTTGATCGACATATGGTAATATGACGCAAATAACTCAACGTCTCAATAAGCCCCCGGAGACTTGTTATTATTGGACTACAAAACAAACCACCTGCTGGCTTGATTGGCAGTTTCGTCAGTGCAGAGAATCGATTGAACAACTTTTGAATGGTAGTTGCAGAGAAGGCCACCCTTTCAAAGTAAGAGTCTTGACGTGTCACGGATTTGTCTCTCGAAATAAGTGCAACAGTTCATATTTTCTGTCTTTCTTTCCTCCAAGAAAGTTAAAGTCTGCAAACGATGGTGGATTGTTATAGATATAGTATCTTATTTTGACATGATAATAGACTTCAGTGACCAAGCATTTCCTGCTCTTATCTGTCCAGCTGTGAAATGTGAGTGACTGAAAATGAATGTAATAGCTTTTTCCTGAAGTGTTGGTATGATTTTCTATTTATTTATTTATTTTTGGGTCAAGAAACCTCACTTCTTTTTAACACACTTCTTTAACCACAACCTGTGGACGCTCGCTGCTCATCCTCCTCCGAGTGTTGAACACGCAACCGCCACCGGAGATGATGAAATACAAGAGACGCAAAAAGCGGTGATAGCTGGAAGAGGCATTCCTTCGTGAACTGACAACAACGACCTTTTGACCTACGACTGTCAATCAATTGTGGCTTGCCACGTACTTCTTGCAATGTGCTTATGTATCATAATAGGAAAAGCGTGGCGTGTGTGTGTGTGTGTGTGTGTGTGTGTGTGTGTTCAACGTCTTGTTTTTTGTGTCGCTGTGAGTCGGGTCGTTTTGTAGACAAGATATTTTTTCTTTCTCACACACTTTGAATTGGGACGGCGCTCTCGCTCACAAGAACTGTGACTCATAGAAGCAGCACCCATCACCCCGTCCATTTATTGTGTGTGTGTGTGTGTGTGTGTGTGTGTGTGTGTGTGTGTGCGCCGCCAGAGAGTGGTCGTTTGTGTCCTATTACCGAGGGTGCAGGAGAGGTAATTGGTTAAAGCGTGCTCCCATGTCAGGGCTGGTGGGAGAGCTGGTGCTGACACGACGTTGACATTTTGCTAGTTTGTGTGTGTGTTGTTGTTTTTGCTTCATGCTCGTTTGGATGTTACATAACTAGGCATCCATGTTGCGTGCTTTGCAGGTTTTATAGCTGGTAAATTGGGCTTATTACCAGTGTTGTTTTAGTACTGCTTAGGTGAGGGATGTCACAAGATACCAAAACCAGTGAAGTTCCAGGATTCTCGATACCAATTCGATACCACTGTTGTATTTGAACACATCGCGATAACATCAGATTTGACCTCCGTCCATTTATTTACTGAATAGAGCCTGAACACCATTGTCATGATTGACTGTCAGCAAAAGTCACTTTTCTTGGCGACAGACGGCCACAAATTGTTCCTTCACCTCTATGAAATATGTCGGACCGTTACTTCGACTGTAACAGTCATGTTATTGTCCGTATTATCTCTGGGAGTGATGACTGAAAGCTAACGGATGAGACTGCGAACACTCACGATAGGTAACATTTTTATGTGGAAATAAATATCACCCACCTGTCTTATCTATAAGTCCTGAACATCCTGTTGCGTACAGAAAGAAAACTCCTCCCTCCTTTTTTCTTTTCAAAGGGTTTCAAATACCCAGAGGAGACTTGGTCTGTGGCCTGTGGACTGTTTGGAAGTGTGGGAGGGATGAAGGGGGTAAATGGGGGAGGGGGGGTGGTCTGTTACCACGGCCACCAACAATTTAGGGGGAAAAGAGTGAGCGAGGAAAAGGGGGTGCGGGGGGGGGGGAAGAGAAGTGGTGGTTGTATGATCAAAGGCTCAGCGAATTGTGTCACAGACAGACGGAGAAGAATGGCGTTGGATGGTGTGACTTGCATTTTGAATTCCTTTGAGAGCTGAGGGGGGTATAGAAGTAGGGTCCTGTTGTGATCCATTACCAACTGCTATCAGGCCACTTGTTGGTGAGAAGATGACCGTAAAGGACAGGGAGTGACTGAGTTAAAAGAAAGGATTTATTTATTTATTGTTTTCAATTTGAGTTTCACAGCCACTCATCATGTATTTTTATGATGGTCTTTAAAAAAAAATACAATGAAACATTATCAACAAATATTTCTGTACTAAGAGGGCGGCATTATTTTTTAATAAAAAAAGCATCCCGTATGAGGAGGAACCTTCTCTACAGGTGCAGCAGCAGCAAGGGGTGGGGGTTGGCAGTGGGTGTGGCCTACTTGAGTGACAGGTGGAGTTCAAATCCCCACCAGGATTTCATTGAGAGTGTGGCCTCTGTAAGGGGATATTCATGTGAAAGCCCCCCCCCCCCCCCCCCCCCCCCCCCCCCCCCCCGGGGGGGGCCCGGACAGGCCGGTGCAGAACAAGAGCCGCCGCCCCCCTTGTGGCGCTTCAGGGGCGCCGGATGCCCTTCACCCAGAACCCTGGACGGGCAGGACGGGCAAAGTGGAGCAACGGGGTGTTTCCAGTTGGGCTGAGCTTGTGTGATTTGGGGCCTAGCAGGGGAAAGCTAGCGGTTGGAACACAAGAGGGGACAGTCTCTGTCATTTGTGTGTGTGTGTGTGTGTGTGTGTGTGTGTGTGTGTGTGTGTGTGTGTGTGTGTGTGTGTGTGTGTGTGTGTGTGTGTGTGTGAAGGCACGTTTTGCGAGAAGCCTTTTGCGCTCGCTTCCCTTTTGTGTGCCCGGCCGGTGGCTTTGACCCACTTCACCGGATCGCCGACTCTCATCCAAACCAAGCTCTCTTTTTCCATTTCGCTCCCCATCCCCACATCCATCAAACGCCTACGTTGACATCCGATAAAAAAGAAGAACAACAACAACAACACAATCCTGTGGGTGGAGATAATGGTGCAATGGTCAGCCTCTAAAATAACAACATGGTCCACAACACCACTGCCCCCTTTGGAGGGCAAGAGCCCCCCTTGCACAATGGCTTAGTGTTCCAGGACCCAGGGGCGCAGGCGGTGCTCCCCGCTGCCTTCCAGGCCATTGGATGAGAGTGTGTGAGAGAGAGAGAGAGAGCAATCGCACAAGCGAGCGTTGCTCCACTTCCTGCTCCTGACCTGAGGCGGTAACGGAGTCGAGAGTAGGAGGGATCTTAAGACGGGATCACTGACAGCGTGGGATTAATTACAGTTTAATGTCAACCAACACAGTGTGAAATAAAGTTTTACTGACGTTTGTTTTCCCCCAATATTCAGTAAAGTCAGGCTTTTTAATCTCCGATAATGTTCCATTGGAAACAACCAGTCCACGTTTAAATTGACGGTGGCAGCACTGCTAACGGCCAACCAACGAAGGGGCCCTTCAGTTATATGATGATGCGTTCAGGCTCTGTTCACCACATCTGTTCAAATGTGGTGTTGCTTCTCAGCAATATAAATAGATATTAGAGATGAATGAGAAGAAAAAAAACCACTATAAATTACCATAACAAAGTAAAAGGATAACATTTAGAATCTTTTACGGTTTGCACTGACTTCAGTCTGGAGCCTTGTAGACCAGCTGCTACAATCAAACAAAACATTGATCTGTGTCTGTATCTACTCATTGTATCTGACAATTAGCATCGGCGGCGTGATCAGGGATCTCTTGAAGTAATAGTTGCTCCCTTTTTTTTTCTTTTGTGTTTTATTTATCGCTCTGAAATGATCAAGTATGTGTAGGTAATGTTTACCTGCTCCTGCCAGCCCACAGGCTAATCTCTATCTTTCAAAATCCAGAGCGCGGCGGCTCTCTGCTGTTAACGAGAGAGAGGGGGGGGGATTGGCACAATGCGCTGTGAATCTGTGAAACGCTCAAGGTGACTGCATCCTGCGGATTAGTGAGTAGGCGTTTGGAGTCGGAGCGGCCTTGCCTCCCTGATGACCTCCTCTTTGGCTTCCTTTCCTCGCTTCCTTGTGTGAATGATCAGTTTTGGATTCGAAGGACAAGGGTTGTGATTTAATACATAATCTTTCATGTTTGTCATGCTCTGCTCTTTTTGTTGTTGTTGTTGTTGTTGCTTTTAAAGGTGCAATTCAGAATATATGTATGTGCACGTTGTCTTGGATACCTTGAAAGCGTGCGTTTGTGCTCAACATTTTTTTAAATAAAGATGCTCCACATCGGTACACGTTGTCCACATTCCTTCCCCGTGAGTCTTCCATCGTCCACCTGATTTGCATTTGACCCCCTTACTCTCAGTTTAGTCCCCCTCCCCCAAAAAAAGAAGGGAAAACCCCCCCCCCTTTTTTTGACCCCTCTGCCTTGTGACACTGAAGTGACTCCTGAATATCTCTCTTCAATTGGCCCGCTGCACGACAAACCTGCTCCCGACGCGATGAAGTGGGGTTCAAAGGTCAGGGGTCGACGGAGGGAGAAGGGTATCTCGGGTCATCAGCAGTGGCCCGGGGGGCCAGAGTGGCCGAGGGCCCCGGCGCCACAATGCTGGGCTGATTGGGGGCGAGGTGGTCATCGGGTTAATAGGATAAGTGGCCTGCAGGTCACCATTCCCCCCCCCCCCCCCCCCCCCCCCCCGTTCGAATGCTAATGCCGGAGCTTGTCTTTGCACCGTTGCCGGGGGTGAGGACGAGATCCAGGATGTCGGTCCTCCACTCGGTTACAGTTGAAATTCAAACCGTGTCTCGATCGTCCCACGTTTTTTCTTTCGTTTTTCTTGCTGTGTACGTTTCCTCGTCTTTTTCGTTGTGGCGCTGTTCAGTTCCCAGTGACGACTGCCGCGATTGGCGTCGCCCGTCCGCCTCCCCTCGCGACGCAGACGCCCCGCCCCCTTTTTGGGAGTTCATACCAGCACGTACGCAAGATTGATGATTAAAATGACTGCATGCAGCACTCTCCATGTGAAAATGTGCAATACAGATGTGGCAGTTTAAAAAAATATATATATATTCTGGACCTGTCCCGGCTGCTCGGCCTCCTTCACCGTCCCTCCCGCGGTCAAAGTAATGAGATTTGAGATAAATGTCTCTGCTGGCTGACAGTTGAGGAGGCCACCCCGTCTGTCTTTGTTAGGCCCCAGTGTTTGTGATGTCTGCGGAGCTTTAGTTTTTAGTTTTGGCACAGAGAACTGGGCCAATTTAGCAGCCTTAAGTGTCGTGAGAGGACAAGTCAAGATAGTCGGCTGCGCACTAATCAGACCGTGTGTGTGTGTGTGTGTGTGTGTGTGTGTGTGTGTGTGTGTGTGTGTGTGTGTGTGTGTGTGTGTGTGTGTGTGTGAGCGCGCAAGGAAATGTACAACGCGACAGAAATGGCAGCGACATTAATCATTTGCAGCAGTGAGAGTGGAAGTACACTTTCCTTAAGTAGAAATTCTGCGAGAATGTGCCGCGTCAGCGGATCCACGAAAGCACATGAATCCCTATTTCTCTTATCGGCTGCCGCTCCTCCGAGAGGTCTGGCGGGAACGCCGTACTGCACGTTTTAGATCCGGCATGTTTTTTTTTTTCTCGCACACAGCGAATACTTTTGCGAGGCTTCTAAATGCTCTTAAGCTCTTATGTTTCATTATGGAAAATAGGTGACAAGTGGATTATAAATTGTTGCACTCCCTCAAAAAAGAGGGGGGGGGGGAGGAGCAAATCGGTAAGCCGCTGATGCCACGACCCTCTAAGTCGATGCATCGTGTGGGGCAGCTTTTCATGTTCCCTTGAAATGCTGTGCATGCTTGTTTGGGGGGGGGTTTTGGTTTAAAATGTGACTTGCGTGACATGTCTTTTCAAAACCTTTTGCATCAGCGGTTTAACTCAGTTAGACGGCGGGGCTCGGCGGCTACAGTTGCCAGGAGGCCATTGGCAACCGTTTTGAGAAGCTGGCAACCAACTCTTGGCCTTTTTTTGTTTTGCCAGCGGTGACCATCACTTCTTTTTACGTATAAAACGTAGGGACAGCAAACATAAATAATGGTTTTAATATTGGTAAATTCTATTGTATCAAAGTGACCTAAAACCAGCAACCATATTTCCAGTTGCTGATGCCTGATGCCCATTTTAAGTTAGTGTTGAGACCCGGATATAAATACTCATCTGTCACTTCTGTCTTCTTTCCAGATGCATCCTCTGGGACTATGTAATAACAATGACGAGGAGGACCTTTACGAGTACGGCTGGGTCGGAGTGGTGAAGCTGGAGCAACCCGAGCTGGACCCCAGTTGCCTCACCGTGCTGGGAAAGGTAAAGAGCCGCTTCTGTTTTATTCAGAAATGAATCTTGGAGGGAAGCCATGCACCGCACTTATGACACGTGACAAAGTGTGCTATATTTATGCAGCAGGATGACACGATGCATTAAGGTGCCACTGTAGGTGAGTCACGAAATGAAAAAAAAATACCATCTCGCTCTGCCGTTTGGACATTTTACCTCCTTCACGTGACGCATTGCTGAAGCCGAGACCGTATTTTGTTGGCATGGATGCTGTGATTCTGATCGAGGCGCCGCTTCGTTTGAATCCTGTTGAAAGATTGCCCAAATTCGAGGTGAAAATACAGGGTCATGTTTGTTGATGATGATGATGATGATGGTGGTTGCTGTTTGCCTGCAAACACAGTCTTAAGGGATCAGCTTCAAACGCACACAGACGACACCATCGGGTGTTTTGAATGTTTTGGCGGTGACGCGGTTTTGTCTCCGTGCCGACGGCGCGGTGACTCGCGTGTGCAGACGGTCCTCGCTGGCTGCGTGCGCTCGCGTTGAGGAAAAACGTCTTCCCCGTGTACTTAATTAAAGCCTTACAAAAATCTGTATCTTTTTGATCTCCCCAGAGACAATTCACGGAAGGATGATTTGGTTTTATTTTGTTTCTCACTTCCCATCGCCGAGGGGAATGAGGCTGAACTGAACTCCCTTGTCTCTCACCACCACCTCCCTCCCTCCCCGTCCTCATCCTCCCCTCCCCTCCCTCCTCCAGTGTTCCCAGACCCCGCTGGAGTCTGCGAGTGATGTTTTATCATGCTTTAATTAAGTGTTCCTCTTAATGGAATGTACCAACATTCCCCGGAGGTTGAGCGCGGGGAGGGGGAGGGGCTATAGTCTAATTTATCCGGTGCATGCCCGATGACAGAAAGAGAGCAGCCATTCATAATTTAAAGACCCCTTGTGTCGTATAAACATGGTAATGGTGCACCGTTCCTCGCTACCTGGCTCGTGCATACTTATGCCGAGACCCTGAAAAGTGACCGAATGTTCAGTTCTCGCACTCCTTTTCCGGGCCGTAGCTCAGAATACATCACGGTCCTCGTGGAGGTGATGTATGGCGGGAGGAAAAGTGCAGGACTTTTCAGGTCGCAAGCGTTTTAATGTGGAACTCCACCGGTTTGTTTACAGTTCCCGGGGAGTGCCAGTGCACACAGCACGTGGACAGACATGTACAAAGCCTTTTGTCCGGAGGGAGCCGTGTGAAGTCTGGTATAGGCGGAGTTGCATTGTGGGTGATGTAGGCACCGTGAAGAAGAATGCCTGGGGTAAAAGAAAAGAAGAGGATATCTCCGGTTCTGCTGCATCGATATTTTTTTTGATTGGGTTTTTAAAATTGTATGAATGTCCACTGTGTGTCTTAAGTGTTCGCAGAGTGCAATGCTATGTACTCTTTTGAGTAATCATACCAAGGTGAACCGGATGTTTTAGTTTAGCTGGTGTTAGCGCATGCTAAATCAGTAGATTTGAGAGATTCGGTACCGACTGAGCCACGAGGACACCCGGGTGCCAGAAACCCATACCTTCCGCTTATTGGAACCAGTCAAAGCACAGCGCTAAAGAGCTGGCCATTTTATTTTATCTTTATATGTTCCGGGTTCGATGTTTTGCTCGGGGACGGCTGCAGTGAGGATGGCATGAACCTTGACCTTCTGGCCTCTAGCCAGCCTCCCTAACCTCCCAGACCACTCTGTTTTCCCTCTGTGTTTACCCCGCCAGGATATTAATTAGAGGAGGGATAGCCCATTGTTTCATCTTGACAGACCCTCGCCCCGGGGCCCGAACACAGCTGGGGTGCTTCGCGTTGGCACCGCCGGGGCCAGACAGTGCCGTGTTTACCTCCTGCCAGCCGGACCACCATGCCCAGTCCCAGTCCGCATACTATGCCCACTCTTACACACTCGCCCCGCCTCGTCTGGCCTCATGCTCGGCAATCCACACACCCCCCCCGCCCCCGGCCGTCTGCCCGCCCTGCCCGACTGGCCCCTGACTGAACCCAAGAGCCCACTCCACTTTGCTGCCACTTTGCCACCAACAGTGTTGGGGTCTTGTCTGGTCAATTTAGATTCCATTCAATTACACGATCCCAGTGAACGAAAAAAATAAAAAAATAATTGTAGGAGAGAAAAATGCCAATCCATGTCTAAATATAAAGTGTCTGGGAACACAAGGCCCCCAGCTGTGCTGAGGAGCTGGTCAACAAGTGGCAACGGGCATTCCCTCCTCTGTTTACACCGGGCTTAATACAAATTTCTCCAATCCTAATTGGCTGATGTATCAGATATATCAATATGGTGATTTTTACCTGTTACTAAATTAATGCCGCTTGGTGACTCAATGATTTATTTATTTCCCCCCGACCGCTCGCAGAGAAATTCTGCAAACATTAGTGCCAGAGGAAGTAAAGGAAGAGAGGTCGGTCACGCCGGCCTCTGAAGTCCACGTGCAAGTGCTGCTTGTGTCACGTATATGTACACAGTTTTTTCCTGCACTTCCTGCCCGGCTCCTGTGATCGCTGCAAGGCCGTCAAACCCCTGACTCCCCCCCCCGACTCGGATCGTGGTCCATGCCTACTACTACTCGTTATATGAATAATTTCTGTCATATTCATTGAATGTGCTGTAACTCTGTTATATATTGCTTCTGTCCATCCGGAGAGAGGGATCCTCCTCTGTTGCTCTCCCGAAGGTTTCTTCCTTTTTTCCCCCCATCAAAGGGATTTCTCAATTGTTTGAGAGTTTTTCCTGATCCGATGTGAGGTCCTGGGACAGGGATGTCATGTGTGTACAGATTGTAAAGCCCTCCGAGGCAAATCTTAATTTGTGATTTTGGGCTATACAAAATAAACTGAATTGAACTCCTGTGTCCCCCCCTCCCCCAACAGCATGGGAAACCGCGAGCAAATCGGTTCCTACCGAAGCGGGGAAGTTGTCTGAGTTGTGGTGTCACATGAGGATGACGCCTCAAGGTGCTAGCAGATCTTTCAGTCTTCAGTTCCGGCGTTCATGCGTGTTGTGAAGCACGCGTACACCTCTGCATGCACGTCTCCGCTCTCGAGTCAAACTATTTACTGCGTGTGTCAATAACGTGTCTTTTGGTTGTCATTTCCTCCCTCGCTGCCTGACTCAGAACCGGGCCTCCCTCCTCTTCTTCCCAGCGCTGCCTTTCACACGCATACACTGCGATCTTTGGCAGCTCCTCTGGAACATGAAATCATGCCACTGGCTCTCAGTGGTGGTGGTGGCCCCCGGCTGGTCAGGGTCTTTGTCGCCGCGCCAGGGAGATATCTCGTCTTTCAAGTGCCGCGCGGTGTCAGGCCAATGGCCTCACGGGGCCTTAGCATGCCGGCTTTTCCCCTTTCATCCTCCTCCGGCTCTCATGACATCAGCCCCCAACCCGGGCACCCGGGAGGGGGGGGGAGGGGAGACAGAGCGGTGGCAGAGTGGATAGAGACAGAGAGGGAGGAGTGGGAGTTAGAGGACAGAGAGAAGGGAGAGAGGTTGTGGGGGGGGGGGTTGGCTTCTCGAGGAGATGACGAAGGCGAACGCGTCTGGTTTGGTGAGTGGGTGGCTGGGATTTGTGTCTCGCTCAGTACAACTTTTTTTTTTCTTTACACACATGAGCATAAAAATGCGACCCATCCTCCCACACAGCCCCGCAGCTTGTGTAAAGCAAGCCTCTTAGCTGTGTGTGTGTGTGTGTGTGTGTGTGTGTGTGTGTGTGTGTGTGTGTGTGTGTTGCCCTTGACCAGCTCGTCTCTGAACCGCGATCGGTTCCACCTTAAGCACCCGGCCAAAGACAACATTTCATCGCAGCGGAGCGCAACTGGCTCAAGACCGGCCGCTACAAAGCACTCGAAAATAACTGGAGCGCCGAGAAAAGCCTCAACGTCTTTTCACTGACCCGTCCTCCCAGAAATACAGCTGGCAAGCCAGCGGCACACACCCGTAAAAAAAAGAAAACAAGAGTGCATCCTGGGTGGAAAAGCTCCGTCTTTGACACATATATCTATATACAAACACAATCCCGAAAAAGAAAAAAAAAATTGCCATGGAACAATGTGAGCCGGCAGAGGTGTGTGTGTGTGTGTGTGTGTGTGTGTGTGTGTGTGTGTCTGTCTTTCTACCGTGGCCCTCAAGTTGGCACTATGGGACGGCCGGCCGGAGCAAACAGCTGTTGCGTCTTAGTGCTAAGTGGCTTTTGGACTCTAACCGTGTCTGGCATCTCAGCCAGAGCTGCAGAGAGGGGTGTGTGTGCGTGCGTGCGTGCGTGCATTAAAAGAAAGAAATGGCAACAGGCAGACGAGTGTGATATGGCTCCGAGCCTGCGGCCAGGTTCGCTGTCCTACACACTCAGGTGTGTGCTCGGGGTCGTCCCGAGGCCACGGCAGTGCCAGTAGGGTGTCAAGCCGCAGGGCTTGTTGTAAAGGAGCTTCAATGCCGGCCTGAACTGGCTGCATTTTGGCGCACACACACACACACACACACACACACACACACACACACACACACACACACACACACACACACACAGTTTTTCAGGCCCGCTTCTAGTACAGCACGCTAGCCAGTCTGCCGTAACCTCCGCCGCTCGTCGTTCTCGGCCGATCAGCTTTGTGTCGTGTTGCAGACGGACGAATGACTCGCCGCGTCGCTCTCATCATCGCTCTCTTCTCACTTCTTTCCTTTTTTTTCTTCTTCTTATCCGCCATGCTTTCTCATTTCACTCCTTGAGCCATGATAACGGAGAGAAAGAAAGAAGATTGCCAGCGTTTTACACTCTGGAGTGTTTTGTTAAATTGCAGCGAAGCCACAATGGTGATTGATTTACGACGGCGGCTTTTGTTCGATACAGATGAAGCTTCTTTTTTTTGGTCCCCTGAGAGTTTAATAACAGAAATCTTTTCGTAGCGGTGCCGTGAAGATGCAGGGTATCGATGAGGCCCTATGCTCGTGCTAAAAGTGATGGAGCTCACTTCCTTTCACTTGAAAGCGGCAAATTGAAAGTCGATTTTTGGGTTGTTTAAATCAGCGGCGGCTGTAGCATGACGCATAATGGAGGCTGACAATGTTCTCTGCCAGAAGATTTCGCCCCGCTTTCACTTAACGGCCCTTCTTCTGAGAACGTCCTTCTCTGCCATTGGAAGATGTTTTCCTAACTTCAATACTTCCAGAAAGTACCGTACTTTTCGGGTTATAAGCCGCTACTACCTTCGGTCAGTGTCCCCGTTAGCTCCCCGCTGTAGCCAGCTGGGGCTCCTGCTAGCGCTCCGTCACTTCCCCGCTAACTTCCGCTAGCTCCCTGAAAACCACCGAAGGTAGCGGGACCAGGCTCGACACCCGACTTGGGCAGAGGGGACGCGGGCAGTAGCAGCAGCAGTGGCCGGTAGCAGCAGAAGCGCTAGCTAGCAGCGCTACTAGCAGCGCTAGCTAGCAGCACTACTAGCTTGCTACAGCGGGGACACTGATCAGCCGTAGGAGCGGCTTGTAACCCGAAAAGTACGGTATTTTTTCGACCATGAAAACATTCAAACAGTTTATGGCATTCACAGCTCTCGTTTTGATTTCACATCATCCACACACTCGACAGAGTATCACATTCACGGTTTCATTTTTTCCGATGGACCCTCTTTTGAATCGAATCAACAAAAATAAAATTATTTAAAGTTACAGGACCGATAAGCTAACTTCCAGCTCCCCAAAACACCCTGAACAAACACTTTAAAACCTGGAAGGAAGACATAGAAAAGAGAGGCGGAGCAGCAGGGAGAGGAGAGAAAAAAAGAGAAAAGAAAAGAAAGGGGGAGCACTCGGGGGCCGGCCTCTTGGGCTCTCCTTTCATGTTTGTGTACGCCTAAACTTGCTGATATTATCTTGGCCGCTCTTCCTGGCGGGGTGTCGGGAGAGGTTTCCACTCAGGGGCCTCTCTCTCTCTCTCTCTCTCTCCCTCCCCACCATCTTCCTACTACCTCCCCCACCCATCAGCACCAAAAAAAAAGAAGAAGGTCCCTCTCCTAAATCACCGCTTCACGGCGCTTGGAGGCACCCGGGATCCCACTGCGCTCGTTTCCATGGTCACTGGGAAGCTCCGTGTGTCATGTGGCTCAAAGTGAGCCGTCCCTGGGCCGAATTACCCAGCTTTCAATGGGAGGCCAAATGACCATTATTAGACTTCACAGCTCAGGCCCCTATTTAAAGAGAGAAGAAAGGAGCCCTGGGGATTTAAGATGAGAGATGGAGGGAGAGAGAGAGGGGGTGAGGGAAGAAAATAAAGAGAGGAGGGGAAATGAGAGGGAAGTTGGAGTCGTTTCTTGTTTTCCCCCTCTGTCTTGTATTGATTTATTTTCCCTTTTTTTTTTTTTTGGTCCTTGATCACAATTATTTGAACGTCAGACGCCGGCAACCACTCAGGGTTCTCCTGTCGGTCAAACCGGACCCCCCCCCCCCCCCGGCTGGATCAAAAGTCCGGGGGGGCTGGATCAAAAGATGAACCGTGGAAAAAAAGTAAATCTGAGAGAGGATGGGAGCGGACGTCACCCTAAGCCCCGTCTCTTCCCTCCTCGTCTCCGTCTAAGCCCGCTGCTTTGTCGGGCTCCTCGTGTCCCCCGCGCCCCGCCGCGTATGCCGTGTTGTCTTTAAGGTCCCGGGGCCCCCCGGCCTGGCACGGAAGCTGGAAACCTAAGTCCCCTCCTCCGGTCCCCACACCGCTAATCTGATGCCTCTTCCCGCTACAGACAATTCCTCTACTGGAAGGGTTAGCGGGGGTGAAAATGTCATCCTGCTCTTGTGGTTTGAACTTTCTTTCATGCTCCGCCAGGGAAGCCAAGGTTGTGCCCAGCACAGGGAGATGGAGAAGAAGTGTGTGTGTGTGTGTGTGTGTGTGTGTGTGTGTGTGTGTGTGTGGCGACATCGGAGCTGCCCATGCTCCGAGACAGTGAGGTAATGGAAGAAGAGAAAGAGAAACGCAGAGATAGGGAGGGGGCGAGGAATGGGAATGCACCTGGCAGCAACGGGGCGAGACATTAGCGGGCGATTAAAAAGAAAAAAAAAAGAATCTGGATGGCGGTAGTCTTTTGTCATGTGATGTAAAAATAACTGTTGTTCATTCTCTGCATTGGAGACATGTGTGAATGTTTGGTCGAGACATCCTGGCTGTTAAATAGAGGGACGGTACCTCCAAACTGTACTTGAGGACACCACCATGTGGGTCCTGGATATATTGGTTGAGTTGGTGAAGACAAAGACGCTGTGATGTTGCAGTACTGGAGGGGTTGATGAAGGGGTAGATGAGGTAAACGCACCCGACCGTTGCGCCATCTTGCTGCCACGGTTAGTTCAAATCCCGTTTCACAGCCACGGACATTTCCAGCTTTCACGGTATCTGTATCGGGACGCAGAAGAGAGAGAACTCGGCCAGCATTTAGTAGATCAACGGTTCTCTGGATCTTTTTATGCCGATTTTGTGACACAACAATGTGATTATTCAACATTTTTATTTGGGATCACGCGTAATGTCATCAAAGCATAGAGGCTATGTTGGCTCAATTGTTTAGTGTCTAATTTTGCTGTTTGCGGCTAGCGGCTCGACGCTACATTAGCAGCTACTAGCATAACGCGCCCAAATCTCTGAACAAACTTGTAGGTGGTCGGGTTGCATTCTGGGTCATTTAGGCAGAAGAAGGAAGAAGAGCGCATTGGAATAAAGGAGGATATCTTTGGTTCTGCTGCATCGATTTTGATTCTATTAAAAAAAAAGAAGAAAACTGTCCATCGTGAGTCCGACAATAGTGCGATGCTAAAACTTTTGCTCCGAGTGCAAAAGGCAAAAACATATGCGGCCTATATTGAATCTCTGACAGCGATGGATCTTTTCAACCGTTTTTTTTGACCGTCGGTCTGAAGGAGAGATGATGGTGGACCCAGTCGGCTTCCTCTCCGGAACAACCAGAGGTTCAGTCGGTTCCTCTGCTGGCTCACTGCTAGGAAGAGGAGAGAGATGCGGCGACGACGGAGGAAGCAAAATGAGGGGCCTGACCCCGCTCCGACCTTGTTTGCCCAAGGGAAAGACGACTGCCCCCTCCACCCCTCTCCTCCAGCAGCAGGATGGAGTATTACAAGAGAGAGGCAGCAACAGCGACTTCTCATTACATGCAAGCAGGGACACGGTCTCCGAAAGCAGCTTCGAGGCGAGAGGGAGAGATTAGAGAAGGGGAAAAAAAGAAAACCCTGACCGACTGCAGACGAATTAAAGGGAAGGAGAGAAGCGGCCGCGCGGCGAGACGCCTCGGCTCGACTGCCTTCGGATTACGGTGCGTTTAAAGAAGGGAGCCGCAAAAGCTGCTGTGCAGTTTCATTTTCGGAATTGCGGCACGTTCAGAAATGTCAGTTAACATCCCCCGAATCCCCCCGCAGCTTCTGATCATCATAGATATGATGGATTAATTCAATCCGTCAGTCATGTCTGCCGTTGATGCACCTGCATGTTTAAGTCTAGCGGTTGCAGGTGGAATCAGATGGCGGGGGTCCAGCACATTTATCTCCAGGCTGTGTGGCGGCTGGCTTGTCATTCCTGCTTTCACACAAACAACGTGCTACCTGAAGCAAATTTGCATCCTTTATACGTCATATTCTTCAGTTCACGCTCCTCACTGCGGCCGCTGGGCTCTTGAGCGCTGCCAAAACGCCCGCGACCCACGCTCTGTGCTGCGCGTGAACGCATCATGTGGAGACACAGATGGAGGACGGAAGCTGCTGCAGTACCTGACTTTAAAAGCCACAAAGGGAAATAAAATGGAAAAACTACACATAAAATATTAAAAGTAAAGCGTTCTGTATGATTTTAGAGTGAGGCGGCTTTTGCGTCATGATCCCTCGAACAGCTCTACATGTCTGACCGACTGTTTTCGTACCCAAGACTGGGTCGAGAGTTGAGGAAAAACACTTGAGATGTGATCTATTACGTGCCGGGGGACTTGCAGCGGGCATGGATGTAGTTCCTCTACATGCCCCGACGTCATTGTCTCTCATCGCATAAGAAAACATGGTAATTCAGATTTCTCAATCCCAGGAAAGGTTTCTTCCACCTTCGGGTGGTCCTCAGGGACCCGAGAAGCAAAAATATATTCTATCAAAATGTATGATTTTCTTTTTTTTAAATATATATATATATATATATATATATATATATATAACAAGTTGTCGCTTATTTTTTTAAACATTTTTAATATATAAAAGTATTTCTTCACTCAACGCTGTTCTTTGAAACAGATTCACAGACACAAGGGGCTTTTTGACTGCCGGTAGATAATCAAATGAAATTGATATTGGTGTTTGTTAAACAATAATAAAAAAAAAGTTATCAGTAATCATTTCCAACTAAGACTTCCCGTCACTTTCAACCAAAACGCTAGTTGAGAAAAAGCACTTTAAAAAAGTCGTATTCTCGGCCCCGGCCGTAAAAGTTTGTTTATTTTCCTGTGAATCACAAAGGGCCCGAGCCCACAACCGGTAAGAAAGCAACATGGGAGGGACGGAGAGGAAAAGTGGAGGAAATTTAATTAGTGGTCGTCCGTTCCTTTCGGCCCCAGTGTTTTGCTCTCGCAGCGGGGAGAGGACAGAAAACCCCCAGAAGGCAGAAGGCTCCTTCATCGGCGGCGGTCGGAGCCGACGCATTTGTGCGAGTGCGGCGGGCCCGACGCCACACGGGACATCAAACCAGGGAAGGGGGGGGGGGGGTGCAGGAAGCGCTGCATCTGGTGCACACAAACAAGCAAGACAAAACATGTATATTTAGAAAGAAAGATGTTTAAGTTTCACGAGAACCTTTTGAGTCCAGCGCGCGAGCCTCGTGCATCGTTTATCTCATCTCCACAGCACGCACGGGAAAGAAAGACCCCGGCCGTCATCAAAACACCAGCGCCAGAAACGGAAAAACAAGGAAGATTGGGAGGACGGACAAATAGAAACTGCTATTGTTTCCTCAGAATGCCCTCTTTCCATGGCCGCCGCATGATGTTAAGCCTTTTAAATGTGTCAGAGTTATCTCTTTGTTGCGATACCCGATGAAGGCTTTCTTCTTTTTTCTTTTCATCTAAAAGAGAAGTTTAGAATTTTTTTTGTGTTCATCCTCCAACTGCATTTCTGCCAGTATAAGTCATTAAAAATATGCTCCAGTAACTCATCATTCAAATGCATTCTCGCAGTTTTCTGTGAGTTTGCAGTGAATATCGGGTTGAGGATTTGGCAAAGTGCAGGAATTGGATATGAAAGGGAGACATTAGGGGTCTTATGATGAGGGAGTTCTCCCCAGTACACCTCAGTCTCTCTCTCGACCCTTTAATGGGGCCGGCTTGTTGCCAAGGTCCGCTGGCAGGCCGCCTCAAAGGTGCCCCCTCTCTCTCACACACACACACACACACAGACACACACACACACACAGACACACATACACATTTTGATAGCACAATTCTCTTGTATAATTCCGGTTATGCAATGGTGGGTGACTGGCCACCCCACATTGTGCGCTGAGGCAGAGACGGAGTGGGACGGGGGTCGGTGGTGGTTACTGGTCGGGAAAGGTGAGGAAGAGGAAGGGAAGGCACAGTTGTCAGAAATGCATGGACACATTGAGAGATTCTTTTTAGATTTTTAAGTAGAAGCATCGTCGTGGAAAACCTCGGGCTTCCTCTGATGTTGTTGTATCCCAGAGAAAGATGCTTTTCGCACCAATCTGGAAGATGGCGTCTTTGTAGAAAAACATCTCCCTTGTAAAGGAAATAGATCCAAAGGGGACCAGAGCTGTGGGCTAGTCATCGTTTTCTGTGTTTGCCCCACGACTCTTGTCTCCCACATGGGGATTTAGAGTGTGTGTGTGTGTGTCTGTCTGTGCTCTTTATATCTTCCTGAGCTGGTGTGAAGTTTACCCACAAACCCCTCTGTTTACCCCCTCAGTTTACCCACAACCCCTTCTTCATATTAAGACGCTGGGCCAAAACCTAACCTATAGGTCAACCTTCCTGAAATATAAATCGGCGACCTTTTCAAATGTAGCTCAGCAATCATCTGGTCATTTATTTTTTTAATTGAAAGTTGAGCTTTGTGATCCGCTGCTCTCCCTCCTTAAAAAGACAGATGTTTTTTTTTTTTTAAGGAGTTGGTGGAGACCAAAACGAAGCTAGAAGAAGAGTGCATATGTTGCTATGCTGGATGTACCGACAGGCAGCTATTTGCTAACGCGTTAGCCTAAACCTGAGCCGTGTGGAGGCCGTGAGCATGTGTTCATGTTTGTCTGCCCACTAGTGGTCAAAAATCCACCGGCAGCAGTACCTCGTCGACGCCCACTGCACGTGAATGGTCACGCGATGTACGCGTTTTCAAAGGTCGCTGTGTGGACGGAGATCGTTTGTATTTTAAATCTAGTATTAGTGTGGATGTCGCCCGAGAGCTCCTTTTTTTTTATTTTTTTTTTTATGTGCTCCGTAAACGTGTTTTATGCAGCTTTGAGGAGAAATGCCCTGGGACTTGTGTAAAACGCTCAACAGCATTCAGATGAATATTACACAGGAATATGGGAGAGTTAAAAAGTTTGGGGGAAAAGTTTAACAATGAAGGAATGTTTTTTTCTTTTTTCCCCATTTTTCTTTTACCTCATTTTAATCCACAATGTAGGTGTGAACTTTCTTGGCCGTGACTCAAAGCGTTTGAATGAGAGTGGAAGGGGATTCACGAGAAGAGGTTATGAGCAGAATGAAGCCCGGCCCGGGTTTGTTTGAGTTCACATCGTAAACGGTTTTCAGGACCATGTGGGAACAGGAAAGTCCTTATTTCGCAGTTTGTCGTGACGCAGCAGATCCAGCGAGGGCGTTCGTTCAAAACCAGTTGATTATAAGTCACGCAGCCAATGCAGATTATCTCGAGTATCTGCAAACACAATATGCTGTTACGACAGATCCAACCGTCTGTCGGGGGGGAGTGTTGACATCAAACGGAAGGACCGGAGTAATGCGCCTGCTGAAATACCTGAATCCGGGTGCGAGGAACGTGTCACGATGGCACAGATGGCTTCAGTCTGCAAAGAAAGTACAGTACGTACGGAGGAGTGAACGAGGAGGAGGAGGCGCTTCTTTCTCGCGGGCTTCCAAACCCGTATGACGCACGTCGAAAAAGCTTTGCTTTTATTCTAGTTGAATGTATATAACGTCTTGGCACGCGTGTGCCTGCTCTGAGAGAGAAGGGGTGCAACCACATATAAGAAAATCCATGGGAGAAAAGTATGCCTTTATCTTTTAATAAACCGTAAAGCCAGGAGGCAACATGGAATTACAGCATAATAGCAGTGGAGATTCTTCTGAAGACTTAATTGCCCTAATTATGAGCGAGCGAGGGGGAGAGAGAGAGAGAGAGATATCCTCGGCCCCACATGAACGATGGAAGGGAGCGCCATGCACTGAGAAAAGTCTCTTTCCAGACGAGTGAGAATTCCTCTCCCTCAGATGTCTCGAGCTGGCAGGCTCACTTCGGGATGCTAAACATAGCTTTCATTTTCCTCTGTGTCTAGACTGGGTTCTCTGCGCTTTCTGCTGCGGTTCTTCTTCCTTCTTTCTTTTTTTTGGTCACCCGGGGGAAGATTGCACCCTAAATTCTCATGCCTGCGAGCCAGCCGGAAGTTAGTTTAACCAGCAGCATTAACCCCCCCCCCCCCCCCCCCCTCTTCTTTTGACTAATCAAGCGCAGCGCATTGGGGATGTTTCAGCTATGATGTATTTGTAGAATTTCTAGTTCTCCATTCACTCTCTTCTTCCTATTCGTCCCCGGTGGAGGAGCGGCGGGTCCTCTTTAAGTAACGTAACACAGGAATGTTACAGCTCCTGCATTTAGAAACCCGCTGTGGTTTAAAAAGTGTCATCAGCAACGTGCACTAAAAGCCTCATTCTGCGGCGAGCGGGCCTCATGTGTTCTGGTGGATTTGCATGCGGCGCTTTGCCATTTGAGTTCTGACGAAATGATTCCAGTGGTTCCAAAACTTCGGGTCACGAGATAAATCGGGGGAGGAAAAGAACAACAACAACAACAAAAAGAACAACACACATCTGTAGTCGTCAATTAGACTTTTCTCAAATCTTTGCTGTTTTGTGAAATTTGATTATTTATACAGATATTTGGGCCAACCATTGATTTAAAAAAACAATCACATTTTACATACATCTAACTTAAAGCAATTGTGTTACTTTAACTTGTTAACTTCATTTTGTAACAAACTAATTAATTCAATTTTTTTCAAATTTAAGTACATTTCCAGCGCGTTATACTTTTAAGTTTGCAGCTCAATGCTGTCTTGCACAACATCTCCTCACACAGGAGCACAGTGTCCGAGGTTGTAGTTTTTATTTATTTATTTTGATTTAACTTTCATAATGCGCTTGGGAGGGGAGCTGTGTCATTTTTTTTTTTTTTTAAGAGAGACGGTTTGCCTGTGGCTGCATTTTTGTTGTCGTCAGGCAAGTCCCTGCACTGCGCGGCGCGGGCCTGCCCGAGTGGAGATTCTTTAGGAGGGAGATCTCTTTCTTCTCCAAGCGTCTTACCGAGAGCCATTAATTATTAACTGGGAGCGCGAACATCAAAGGGGCAGACTTGTGCGGAATTAAATGGAGGCTGGAGAGGGAGGGAGGGAGGGAGAGAGAGAGAGACTCGCCCAAGTGCAAACAAATTAAGTGTGAGAAGAAAGAAAAAGTTAGTTTATGTAAAGGAGGCAGAAAGTTGGAGGAGCTCGTGTTTTTTTTTTTTTTTTTAACGGCCACTCTGTTGGGGTGATCAAATCCGTTTGCAGGGTTAATCGATCTTTAATGAACTGTGAAAGTCAGATTCATAAATACTGATCAGTTGTTCCTGATCCGATGTGAGGTCCCGGGACGGGGATGTTATGTGTACAGATCGTAAAGCCCTCCGAGGGAAACTTGTATTTGTGATGTTGGGCTGTATAAAATAAACTGAATTGAAATAAACATTTTGTCCGTGGATTAAACCAAGCGGGAGGGGCGGGGGTTCTGATTGAGACGCGAGTCCAGATGTTGTTTCCCGTTTATCCCGAAGCTGATTTTTAAAAAGTGGAATTCACAGAGGGCGCTACTTTTTATATCAAAGGCCTTTTGAAAAGTTCCTCCTATGTTCCTCTTGCTGCGACTTGTCCGCAGCAGCAGCCGCCGCCGCCGTCCCACCAGAGAGGTATACCTGCCGTTCAGAAGACCCACGTGTGTTGCATCATGTCCTATATCCAGTGTCGTTATTGATTTCGGGGGGAGGATGCAAACACGCCTCTGGCTCTCTCCGTCTCGCTCTTGGAGGGAAAAGAAAGGCGACGGCTTCAAACGCTCGAATCGCTTCACGTGCTACTTCTTGGACAGCTGCATTTAATCATTAACCTCTTTCTAAAGACTGGCGGTGCACACGGGGAGGAGGGGAAGTAGTGCCACTACCTCAAGAGAATGTAATCCGCCAGGTTTCACAACCGTCTTTAAAAAAGAAAACCTCGCTTGACAAACCGAGTGTAGCGCCGAAATAAGTCCGTTCACGGAAAGGTAGTTGCGGTACAATTTGGATGAGGTCTTTTTCCTCGAGTCGACCTCGCAAAACGCTCGCGGTTCTGTCGTTATGACCGTGGGGTCGGTCCAACGGGAGAAATGATCCACAGATTATTAAATAACAGAGATAACGGTCGCAAATTAACGAGGTCCTGATGGACTAATAAGAACACGGATGCTTTTCATTCCGGAGACGAGCGGTCACTCGCGCATGAGAATAATGTCAATACAGAAGGGTCTTGAACTAGCATTCTCTCTAATGGCCAGCGGGGGGCGACTCCTCTGTTTGCATAGAGGTCTGGTTGTATAGAAGTCTGTGAGAAAATGACTCTACTTCTCTCTTGATTCATCGTCTTCATCAATACAGCATGATGTTCATTTAGTAAATCATGCCCCCGTTTCTCCTTCCTACTTACTTCTCCTCTGCTTGTCTCCTCTCCTACCTTCTTCTCCTCTGCTTGCCTCCTGTCTCCTTCCTACTTTCTTCTCCTCTGCTTGTCTCCTCTCCTACCTTATTCTCCTCTGCTTGCCTCCTGTCTCCTTCTTCTCCTCTGCTTGCCTCCTGTCTCCTTCTTCTCCTCTGCTTGCCTCCTGTCTCCTTCCTACCTTCTTCTCCTCTGCTTGCCTCCTGTCTCCTTCCTACCTACTTCTCCTCTGCTTGCCTCCTGTCTCCTTCCTACCTACTTCTCCTCTGCTTGCCTCCTGTCTCCTTCCTACCTTCTTCTCCTCTGTTTGCCTCCTGTCTCCTTCCTACCTTCTTCTCCTCTGCTTGCCTCCTGTCTCCTTCCTACCTTCTTCTCCTCTGTTTTCCTCCTGTCTCCTTCCTACCTACTTCTCCTCTGCTTGCCTCCTGTCTCCTTCCTACCTTCTTCTCCTCTGTTTGCCTCCTGTCTCCTTCCTACCTTCTTCTCCTCTGCTTGCCTCCTGTCTCCTTCCTACCTTCTTCTCCTCTGTTTTCCTCCTGTCTCCTTCCTACCTACTTCTCCTCTGCTTGCCTCCTGTCTCCTTCCTACCTTCTTCTCCTCTGCTTGCCTCCTGTCTCCTTCCTACCTACTTCTCCTCTGCTTGCCTCCTGTCTCCTTCCTACCTTCTTCTCCTCTGCTTGCCTCCTGTCTCCTTCCTACCTTCTTCTCCTCTGCTTGCCTCCTGTCTCCTTCCTACCTACTTCTCCTCTGCTTGCCTCCTGTCTCCTTCCTACCTTCTTCTCCTCTGTTTGCCTCCTGTCTCCTTCCTACCTTCTTCTCCTCTGCTTGCCTCCTGTCTCCTTCCTACCTTCTTCTCCTCTGTTTTCCTCCTGTCTCCTTCCTACCTACTTCTCCTCTGCTTGCCTCCTTTCTCTTTCCTACCTTCTTCTCCTCTGCTTGCCTCCTGTCTCCTTCTTCTCCTCTGCTTGCCTCCTGTCTCCTTCCTACCTTCTTCTCCTCTGCTTGCCTCCTGTCTCCTTCCTACCTTCTTCTCCTCTGCTTGCCTCCTGTCTCCTTCTTACCTTCTTCTCCTCTGCTTGCCTCCTTTCTCTTTCCTACCTTCTTCTTCTCTGCTTGCCTCCTGTCTCCTTCTTCTCCTCTGCTTGCCTCCTGTCTCCTTCCTACCTTCTTCTCCTCTGCTTGCCTCCTTTCTCTTTCCTACCTTCTTCTCCTCTGCTTGCCTCCTGTCTCCTTCCTACCTTCTTCTCCTCTGTTTTCCTCCTGTCTCCTTCCTACCTTCTTCTCCTCTGTTTGCCTCCTTTCTCTTTCCTTCTTCTCCTCTGTTTTCCTCCTGTCTCCTTCCTACCTTCTTCTCCTCTGTTTTCCTCCTGTCTCCTTCCTACCTTCTTCTCCTCTGTTTGCCTCCTTTCTCTTTCCTTCTTCTCCTCTGTTTTCCTCCTGTCTCCTTCCTACCTTCTTCTCCTCTGCTTGCCTCCTTTCTCTTTCCTTCTTCTCCTCTGTTTTCCTCCTGTCTCCTTCCTACCTTATTCTCCTCTGCTTGCCCCCTCCCTCCTCTAAGAGCTGACTTGTAGTGATGACTCTGGAGCCCAGTCATACTGTACATTGTCACTTTGATCCTCCCTCCCCCTCCCGTTATGAGGAGCTGGCAGCAGCCCAGAGGCCCTCGATAACACCAGGATATGATCCCAGCAGCGCTATTTTAGATCCTGTAGGGCCGACATCAAAACGTTGTCTAAATAGGGCGCCGTGAACCACGCGGCGTGAGAACGGGTTGTAGGGGAAGCAGCAGTTTAGATAAAGCCCCCGCAAAGAAACAGACAATTTTGATTCTGCGAAGAGATAGTTGTGGTTCTGCAGAGCCAAGCGCTTCCTTTATCTTCCGCCTGCAGCAGAAGTCTTTAAAGGACCTCTCGCTGCTCTCAAATGAAAACAAGGACACTTTTTTTTTTTTTTGGTAATTGGAAATCCGCGACAACTTTCGTTCGACTTGTCCTGAGCGCGCGCAGCCTGCTGGAAGCAGAGTTGCCGCACACACACACACACACACACACACACACACACACACACGCGCGCGCGCATTAATGCACCGTCAGCTCCTGACACGCGTATGCAGCCGTCACGCTTCTTTGCTGCTGTTTTTTTTTTTTTTTTTTTGTGTGTGTGTGTGTAATGCAGTGCAGGTTCACGTCGAGTATGACATGGTGACTTCAGAGAAGCTGAGGGCGCGGGGGGCCGCGTGTGCGTCCTCGCGGAGTGACATCAGTGGCTTGTTTACTTCTGTCGGCTCTCCTTTTCCTCCCCGCCTGCTCGCTCCAGATGAGCGGCGCGTTTCACTCGGGCAGAGAGCTCCCCCTGGTGGCCTGAATGTGAAAACGTGCGGGGTTGGCATTGCGATCACACATTCCCCCCCCCCACCCCCTGACTTTTTTTTGTACTTTCTTTTTGTTCACTGTTGTTGAATTTATCTAACGTTGTTTTTTTGTTTTTTTTACAATTCCTTTTTGCAGGCAAAGAGAGCAGTGCAGCGGGGAGCCACAGCCGTCATCTTTGACGTGTCGGAGAATCCGGACGCCATCGACCAGGTTTGTGCAGACCCTCAAAAGTTACCCTCGAACTTTTTGGAGGGAGTGCGCATGCGCCTCCCACAGGACAGAAAATGGATATCCAGGTTCAGCTTTCACTCAACCATGACCAAACTCTTGTTAAGCTCATAATTGCACAGGTAGCACGCATTACCTCATCCTTGCAGACACTCTATGGATGTGTCTGCGAGTGCACTTTTTTTTTGGGGGGGGGGGGGGTCAAAGTGCACATTGGCACTTTTCTCGCCGCACGCATCCTCGCGTTCCTACGTCTCCTTCCTTTTGGGGCTGTTAAGAGATACACAAGTTGCACCTTTTGTCGCAAGAATTCTCCTGTGGTATTCATCCTCGACACGCCAGGTCTGGACTTGCAGGTTTTTATTTTTTCGGGTTCTTCTTTCCCTCGCCTCCTCTCCTCTGCCGCTGGGTCGTAAAGCGCCTCGCTGAGAGATAAAAGGGAGAGAGAGACCACATGAAAGGCAGCGCAGGGGCGGCTGCGGTAAATTCCCCCCGAGAGGCTTTTCCAGTCGGAGCGGCCCGATCAGCAGAGACAGGACCCACAAGGCCGAGGGGCAGGGGGGGGAGGAGCTTAGCGAGAATAAGGCTTTATGAAGTTATAGGCCTCTATTTATACTTACTTTGGCTGAGACGGTCCTGGGTTTTGTTTTGGGGATACGTTGAGCTGATTCACTTTCTTTAAGCAGTAATACGTTCACGTTTTTTGGGGCTTTTTTTGTGTTCTTTAATGGACTCATGACGGTGTATTGTTTGTCAGAGGCCGAGCTCGAGCCTCGGCGGAGTCGTCTCCAGACTCGAGCGAGAGATCAAACGTTTCCGACGTCTGTACTTTGAAACCAGAACACACAGCATTTCACTGGAGAACGTGACGGCAGCAGGAGGAAATAGAAATGCGAATATCCTCGGTATTTCCCCTGGGCTTTTCAAATTACAGATTCCAAGCAGCAAACGAGAGGAGGAGTAAAAAGGAATATGTCAACTGACTCAAAAGCCAGAACATACTCTTCATTGACTGAGACCACAGTTTTCCATTTCTGGAGCCTAGAGGTCATTTTCTTCCCTTCCCATGCACTCAGGCAATGCAACACTATAAAGACTTTATATTATTCTTAGAACTCTGGGTGCCTGTTCCTTGTTTGCATTTGCTGTGGTCCTCCACTGTGACCTTTCCATATTTAAAGGTTCAGCGTGTGATCTATTGGCAGAGTTGGCACCTGATAGTACTCTGTATGCTTTCTCCAGTGTGCAATCGCCTAAAGGTTAGCTTTGAATGAGCCGTTGAGATCTACATGCGGCGCGGGTCCTCTACGCGGCGCCGGCTGCCGTGTTTCGTAACGAACTTTGGTTTTCCAAAGAGCCGTTTGCGATTTTTTAATTTTTTAATTTATGTGTGCATCAGCCACCGTAGTCTGAGAAATTTCTGTTGGTTGCAATCTAGATGCCTATTAAATCCTTCACACGAGACCTTTCTGTCTAAATGTTTAATTTTAAAGAGATAACCCACTGCTTTGGGAGATTCACAAACGTGTATATAAAGAAAATATATTTAAAAAAAAATAACGGTCAAGCGGCAGACGGCGAGATATTCTGGCTTTTTAATCTCCAGGATGGCTCCAGCTCGAAAATAAACACTACATTTCCCATAATGCCAAGCATTTTTCTGATGAATTAGGACATCTGTGTTTGATATAGCTTCCTCTCTCCTCAGCTCAACCAGGTCGGCGAGGATCCTCTGAAGCGGCCGGTGGTTTACGTGAAGGGCAACGACGCCGTCAAGTTGATGAACATCGTCAACAAGCAGAAAGTGGCTCGCGCTCGGATACAACACCGACCACCGAGGGTAAGCACACATGCCAAAACCTCCAACCACACTGTGTGTGTGTGTGTGTGTGTGTGTGAGAGACTAATCTAAGGCACATGGGAGGAACATGAGGAAACAGAGTTTTTGACCTCAAACAGAGTTTTTTTAGATGTGAAGACAAACGAAAATTCCAGCTGTGAAATCTGACCCTTTTCCTTTCTTCTCCGCTCTCCACTGCCCCCGAGGCCGAGGACTTTTTTTTTTTTTCTTCCTCTTTTTTCTTTTTCTCTCTCTCACTCTCCTCGCAGCACAGATTAATATCAGACATTCAAAGAGCTGTTTGTTTGCTCTGAATATTTGATAAGAGGAGCAGCACACTTTGAGGTCAGATAACTTGACATAATGAAAGCCCGAGAGAAAGGACTGTCCGAAAGGAGGCGTTTCTTCTTCTTTTCTGATGAAGAATAAAACAATCTGGCCATTCTCAGTGAGTTCAACGCTCCTTAAAGGGGTGTTTTTAATCTGGTTGTATATAGATGAAAGCCCCTTGTCGAGATAAGGAGAACTGACACAGGAGCAAAGTAATGTACCTCTGTGGAAAGCGTATTTTAGACACCTAAAAGAAAGACCCAGCTAAATTTTTTTTTAGCAATTTAAGTTTACGCTATATTTAGAACATTTTCAGACGTGGAACTGAGCTGGAAGCGAAACCTCTCAACGCTGTTTTCGAGTCGTAAATACGTTTCACTGTCAGTCCGGTTTCCCCCATCGGGACTAAAGTGCCGGCAAGAGAATACCGTACTTTTCGGGTTATAAGCCGCTACTGCCTTCGGTCAGTGTCCCCGACAGCTCCCCGCTGTAGCCAGCTGGGGCTCCTGCTAGCGCTCCGTCACTTCCCCGCTAACTTCCGCTAGCTCCCTGAAAACCACCGAAGGTAGCGGGACCAGGCTCGACACCCGACTTGGGCAGAGGGGACGCGGGCAGTAGCAGCAGCAGTGGCCGGTAGCAGCAGAAGCGCTAGCTAGCAGCGCTACTAGCAGCGCTATCTAGCAGCGCTACTAGCTTGCTACAGCGGGGACACTGATCAGCCGTAGGAGCGGCTTATAACCCGAAAAGTACGGTATTCTAATATATTCTGGGTGTTTCTTTTATATCCAGCCAACGTATGTTTCCCTAGCGCTCTGCTAGCAGTACACAGCTTCACTCTCCTGACCGTTTGGTGGCGCGCCGATCGCCATCTACCGCCGGCAATACACAGACTGTGGATATAAGCACCTCACACCATACACCCAAAGTGTGCCTTTATATCTCCATCCTCTCAAGAAAACACAAGCACATAGAATCTATTTTACTCTGAAGTCTGCAGCAGGCCCGCAAGCACATTCTTTTCCTCGTCACGTTCTTCCACATCTGAAGGTGATGCATACATATTTCTCGTTTCAACCCTCCAAAAACTCCAAAGGCATTCATTTGACAGTGACTTAAAACAGAAAAGATGAACCAATGCTCAAACTATTTGACGATTTTAATCATTAATCGGTTAATCATTTTGGGCGTACTCGCTCGTTTGTGGAAGAGATGTAGCACTTACCTGAGTAAATCAAAAAATGTAGAAACAATAACAAGGAAAAGATTCTCAGATGGAAATTAAATGGCATGAATAATCAACCACGTATTTATTCAGTATATGCGTGATGTAAAGTCGAATGAGTGACATCATTTTCTTTCTTTTTTTTTTTTTTTACAAATCGTATGCGAAGATTATTTGACAAATGTGTGTTTCTGTCGCCCCTCCTTCTCCACAGCAGCCCACGGAATATTTCGACATGGGCATCTTCCTGGCGTTCTTCGTGGTGGTGTCGCTGGTCTGCCTCATTCTGCTCATCAAGATCAAACTCAAGCAGAGGAGAAGCCAGGTCAGTGTCAAGCTGAGAAACTTTACCCGTCAACCCCCGTTTGAGTCACATGGGGCCCAAATGGATGACGCAGGACACACCTTTCGTTTTAATTTTTTCCCAGTTGACGTGACCTCGCTTGTTGTTGTTCTGGCCGTGGCGTTTGGGGCGACGGTAGCGCCGCCGCCGCTGCTGTTGATTTGATTTTCTCTCGCGCGTCGACAGAAAGCTCTCGCCGGAGGCTCACGCGGGGCGGGTGGTGCGGTGCGCAGGAATCAGGATTAGCATTTAATTAACGCCGATGAGAGGTTGGAGCCAAACACACAGAGGTGTCATGACGGAGCCGAAAACCGGCAGTGGCTGTGTGTGTGTGTGTGTGTGTGTGACAACGGCGGATGACTGGGTCGTGACTTCCTTCTGGTGGTTAATTAAGAGCACCGCTCACACCTGGGGCACATCTGTCACATGGAACAACCTCTCCTTCCTAGATATATTGTTGAACCGTAAACGATGGGATATGTCTGGGTTTAGGTGAAGGACTCCTTGAAGGCGTTTTGCCCCCTCACAGGACTAAAGTTAATTACAAACTGAAAATACTGATTTGTATTCTTTCTTTTTTTTTTTTAAGTCATGTTCCATATTTTTCGTGAGAAATGACTTTGATGGCAAAGTTCATTGCTCTCTTCTTGCCCACCAGGATATCCACATGTCCTTAAAAAGTCTTCTATTGTCGACCTGTGAGGCGACTTAGAGGAAGAAGCGCAACTCCGGAGAGTTAAGCCTGGGCATAAATAACTCTCTTTACGTGAGCGATGCACTAGCAGTTCATGCAGTGACTGCTATAAATCCCAAAGACTGCTGCACTCGTTAACTGTATATATCATTGCTGCACTCGTGTAACCTAATAAGTGGTTCTGCATGTGTCAACTCGTACATCGCAATTATATATTTTTTTTTCAACTTAACATATTTTTTTTTAAAGGAAAATCAAATAAGAGTCTGAGCCGGAGAGAGTTGCTAAATGATGGTTGTGTCATTTTACAGCCGTAGCGGCCGAGCAAACATGCAGCTGACCCTGTCCCCCCTCCTCACAGAGCTCGATGAACAGAATGGCCATCCAGGCCTTGGAGAAGATGGAGACCAGAAAGTTCAAGGCCAAGGGAAAGGGCCAGCGCGAGAGCAGCTGTGGGGTCTCTGATTCGCTGAGCAGCAGCTCCACCGCTGACTGCGCCATCTGTCTGGAGAAGTACATCGACGGGGAGGTAAGAAAAGACACTTTGTCCTTTAAAAAAAACAAAAAAAACAATTATAATGACGTCGTCATCTGCTCTGGGGACTTTGATAATCGCTCTCACGGTGAATACGAAGGTAGACCTGTTCATACGTACGGAAACTATTGTGAAATTCACTTTTAGGTCGGTCCACATGTATTGGTATCTAATGCATGAAACGGACAAAAGTGTCATGCCTGAATCTATCGGATTGTTTCTGCATTCATTCTGAAATTCAAAAGCTAAGAGAAAGTTGGGTTATAATATACAAAAAAAAATCCAGGTAAAATTATACTATAAACAATAGCATTTGCATCCCAGATAATAACTACATAAAATTATTATTAGGGGACATAATATGCAGCTTTTTTGCATTTTTTTCCTATTATCCTCTTCATCTTTTGCAGTGTTTGCTCCAAGAGAGGCTCTTATGTCATGTAAACTGTGGTTGAATGGTGTCAAAATGTATTCGAAATAAAAAAGGCAGTTTCAAAAAGAATAAACAAAAAAAAACATTATAAAAACAAAATAATACAAATGATGAACAGTGGAGCATTTTGAGTCCCAATTTCTTCCCCAAGACATAGAAACAACAAAACCGCTTTTTTCCTTCTCCAAAACTCCACATTGTGTGCGTACCCCCATGTGGGAGCCAAACTTCTAAACTGGCAGTGTTTTTTGTGCTCCTCTACCCACTGCGTTTGTTTTCTTTTCATTACACATTCTGTCGACATGAAACATAAAGCAGCTCCGCGGACAATAGAATGGGAGTCCCCCCCGACGCGCTCGGGGACCGCAGTCCCGCGGTTCTTTTCGGTGACGTTCTTTTCCGGCGCCTTTTTCAGATGTTTAGTGCCGTCTTTTGAGAGCACCTGGCGAGATAACGGTACCCAGGGTGCATTGGGTTGGAATTAAGCTTCCTGTTTTCCCACTGTGGCCTTCTTTAAATCCTCTAAAGGAGTCATTGTCAAAATATGTATCCTGATGTTGGACTTTGAGGTTTTACTGTAAGAGCGTTGCTCATCCTCATCACACGGACGCTGCAGGGACAAACCCCAGTGGGACGTGCGTGTGTGTGTGTGTGTGTGTGTGAGTCTATGGATTTGGGGTTATGTGTCTTTTTTAGTAAGTAGGAGAAGAAAACACAACAAAGCGTGGCGCCAGGATTGCACAGAGGAAGTGGCGATATAAAAGGCTGAATGGCATCAAAGTGCTTTTTCAGCAGTGAAGCGAGCAACAAAAGCTTGAGAAAAAAATAAATAAGCCCAAAGCTGAGTCACATTAAGCCATAGAGTAAAGTATTTATGTCAGTGAAAGAGCTCTCGCTGGAGAAGAATATTATGATTCATATTCACAGCACTTGTGTCTTGGAATTCCTCCGTGCCCAAGTCTCCGTCTGAATACAAAGTGTCTTTATTCTTTTCATATCCATCCACAAGTGTAAGCCTCCTGTTTGTTTTGTTCCCGGGAAGTGTTGACATTGAGCGTTGACTGCGGCGTCGACGCCGATCCTTTTTGTTTGTGCCGCGATGTAAAGTTTGTCTTCTCGGGTACGAACCTGATGAGGGTTCACCGGTGACGTCCTGTACAGCTCTGCTGCCCCCTGCTGGACATTCAGCCGCTCTCACACACACACATGTTTATTGACCGTCTGAGAAGCTTTATTTATTTTTTTACCTCTTCTTCTTCTTCTTTTTTTAAGGCCCTTTGCATTCTTTTTTTTGACCTCATCTCCAATTTGAGTTCTTACATTTACTTTACATTGCTAATAAGACATAGTATAGTATGACATATAAAAGCCATTAAAAAAAAAAATCATAGTATATGTTTATAAACAAAGGAAATTGGAAAAATGATGGTAAAATAATTAATATTAATACAAAAATAAATTAGTAAAATTATGATATAGAATGTCAGAAAGAATAATACAAGTCATAGTATAGACATTTAAAAATATATTACTGCATTTGTTGTTTGTAAGAATTAAAGGTGCTCTACTTTATTTCCTCTTAATACATCTATGTACAGCCTTTAAAGGGCTACCAGGAAGAATCAGAAGATTCTGAACTCTACAAATAATACGTCCAACATTTGACAATCAATGTTCCTGAAAGACAAGTCAATACTTTGATACGTCGCCTCATCATCTCCTTTTTATTTATCTCTTTGTCTGCACAGTGTTTGCTGCTGTGTGGTAGAATCTGACCTTTAGGCGTCTCTTCCCCCAACAGGAGCTGCGCGTTATCCCCTGTGCTCACAGATTTCACAAGAAATGCGTCGACCCCTGGCTGCTCCAGCATCACACCTGTCCCCACTGTCGGCACAACATCATCGGTGAGTCGGTGCGCATCACGTTGTCGGGAACGGGAACCGGTTCTCTGGTTACGAAGGAGACGCTCACCAGGCGACTCGTCCTTGTTTTCTTTTCTCAGAGCAAAAGAAGGGCAACCCAGGACCGGCGTGCATGGACCCTGGCAACCCGGTGCACGGCCGGCAGCGGGTGGTGCTGCCGGTCCACTACCCGGGCCGGGTGCACCGTGCGGGCCAGGTGACGGCCTTTCCGACCAGGACCAGCATGGACCCCCACGGCAACCCCATCACCATGCTCACCGTGGACCAGCACGCGGACCCGCAGGGCCTGTACCCGCCCCAATCGGCGTCTGCCTTTCTCCGGAGCTACCACCCGGCCCTCCACCTGGACCACTCGCTCAACCCCCACCACTGCGGACTGGAGCACCGCGGACCCCCCGCCTACCCGGCGCAGCCGCATCACGGGGCCTTTAAGCGGCCCAAGTTCCACGGCCGCAACTTTTCCCGCGCGGCCTGCTTCTCGCAGTACGAGACAATGTACCAGCACTACTATTTTCAGGGGTTGACTTTCCCTCAACCGCCTGACGGTGGCCAGGGGCCCGCTGTGGCCGGGCAGCTTGGAGGAGGAGGAGGGGGGCCACACAAGGGCCACCACAGCAGGGCCTTTCAGCAGGGGCTGCTGTACCCCACAGTGGTACACATGGCTCCCGCCTCCTCTTCCAGGATCGGCGAAACCGGCAGCACTTCTGGCCTGAGCTGTTACCACGGCCACCGCTCGGTGTGCAGCGGTTACCTCGCCGACTGCCCCGGCAGTGACAGCAGCAGCAGCAGCTCGGGCCAGTGCCACTGCTCCTCCAGCGACTCCATGTTGGACTGTACTGAGGTCAGCAACCAGGGGGTGTACGGCAGTTGCTCGACCTTCCGCAGCTCGCTGAGCAGCGACTACGACCCGTACGTCTACCGGAGTAAGAGCCCGTGTCGGGGGTCCATCGGGGAGGCGGGGGAGGTGGCGGCGGGGGCGGCGGCTTGCACCACAGTTCCCGCCGAGGACTCGTCGTCCTGCCCGGGCCCTTCGGGACACGACTGCCTCCAGCTCCCTCCTGGGGCTGCGGGGTACAACTCGGGGGACCACCTCTCCAACTGCAGTTTGGAGCCCAACTACAGCAGTCGCTCATCACTGGAACCCAGGGAGAACAGCAACACTAGCACTACCTCAGCCGCGGCACCGGAGGCGGCCGCAGCAGACCGGGGGAAAGGGGCGCTGGAGGAGTCGGGGGAGTTCGGGGCGGCGGCGGCGGCCTGTAGCTGCTGCTTTGAGGTGCTCCCCCCCAATGTGGAGTGCAAAGGGCAGGACTCGGACCACGCGGGGCCTCTGGCCACGGGGCGCTTCCACAGGGGGCTTGACTTTCAGAGCTCCGCCTCCAAGAACTACTTTGCCCCCGAGCACATGCGCCCTTCCTCGGAGCAGGTGAGCTACGAAGGGCTGCCCTGCTGCTTCTACAAAGAGATGAAGGTGCACCGGGCCGCCGCGGGCCGCTACGCCGAGGACTACGCCGTCAACGTGCAGTACGCTCACGCGGACTCGGAGGCCTGCTCCGGACAGGGCTGCTGCGAACTCAACCAGAGGATACCCATAATTCCCGAGGATACGGATTGTGAACTGGGCACGGGGGCGGAGACCCAGAGCGGTCTGTTGCCCGTCGGCGTCGCGGCGGAGGCCGATGTGCGGACAGGGGAGCTAAGGGAGGGTTACTTCACCTCGGGACCGTTGAGAGGGCAGCCGTACCCTCAGGAGGAGGAGGAGGCCAGGGCTTTGTTTCACCCGCCGCTCTCTGCGAGCCCCGCTGCAGTGGGAAGCAGTACGTCGACGAACGAGGGGGGTCTGGGTATATGAACTTGAGCCCAGAGAGATGGGACTCAGTCAAAAGTATGTATTTGGTACCGAATCGGTCAGTCAATCATTGAAACCCTCAGCTGCCTTGTTCTAACCGTGCGCTCCGAGCGCTGAATGTTATCATCTTCGATTGTGTGGATTTCTACTGAGATGGCCTGTCGTTTTGTCGACAGTGTAATCAAGTTCATTCCTGTGGGGCCGCGAAATGTCTTCGGCACCGAGCCACGTTACCGTGGCGCCGAGACGAGAGCGATACCGCAAATGTGGATGGAGGTTGTCAACTGAACCTTTTAGAAGTAGGTTGGGATGGGCATCTATTTACAAGACGGTCTGCTGCCACCAAGGGTTAGGCCCCTTCAGCGCTAAGCAATCCGGGCCCATTTCTTGTGAGATTTCTTTTTTTTTTTTAAACAAGATATCTAGACTTTTCTACAAAAAAAAAAGTACACTCTTAATTCACAAACATCTACATGTATATGTGCACACATGAACACTGACTGCCTATAAAGCTTCAACCACCAACTCAAATAGGTTGTACGGACATAGCTATACCAAAACAGAAAGACATGATTGTTTTTTTTGGTTTTTTTACTTTCTTTTTTCAAAAGCAGGGAAATGGGTCTCTCTAGGTGTCTGTGACCCACACATTTCTCTGAGGAGAAGCTCTATATATATATATATATACATATATATATATATATATACTACAGAAAAGAAATGCATAGAAATGTGAATGCAAGGCTGACACTGGTCTCTATTCAATATAATACAGAATTTGTTTTATGCATTGCATTTCTGTCCAGTAGTGGCCTGCCTGTATGAGATGTGCCAGAGCAACATGAAAGCCTTATGCTGGTCAGCAGTTTGTAGCAATATCTAAAAGACACTGCGCCGCTTTTAGTCGAACTCCAGTGGAAAGTTGACCGTGTCTCGGGGTCAGTAGATTTCTTCAGAAGTAGAGTGTAGCACTCTACCTCTTGTTTGGAAGCCCTAAAAAGTTTAGTTTTTTTTTGCTGTCATATACCCAATTTCCTCAATGAGGCATGCTCTAATAAATATCTATTAAAAAAAAAAAAAAAAAGGTTCAAGCATGTATCAAAAGGCCAAAGGAAAGTAGCTGGAAAAGACTCATATTTCATAAGGGTTTTCTTATTGTACTGTGACTTTTTTTTTTTTTTTTACGATGCAGTTATACATACCACAGTGTATCCGTTTGAATCATATCGTGCCATGCATAATACATACTCGCGATATCAATGCTTTTCATTCATGCCTTTCTGTTTGTCCTGCAGACTGTTTTTATACTGTTTCTATGAAATATACACATTCTCTACACAGAGGAAAACCTTCTGAAATAACCCTATTTATAAGTTAACCCAGTGCTGTAATCAAGTGAGAATCTAATCTTGCCTTTTGCATAGAGATATGTACCTACTGCAAATATAACATTTTGGGGTACTTGAGTCACTATTTAATTTTTTTTTTTTGTTATTGTTTCTAGCACTTAAGAAGATTAAAATGTGTACAAAAATTAATATTTTTTAATTTTTTAAGAATATAATTATTTTCTGTCATTACCATTACAAATGTTTAAAAAAAAAAAGAGGCTAGAAATCAATCTGTGTATATTTCTGTACCTGTATAGCAAACACATTTCATGAATGGAAATATGTTCTCTGAATATTTATTTACTAATATATTTATCTTTAAGCCATGTCTTATGTTCAGAGTGTATGAACGTTTGAGTTATTTGGTTGCTTTTTATTTTGAGAAAAATCACTAACATGAGACTTTGTATATACATGGTAATTGCACACAAGACGATTAAATCTTCTCTGACCAAAAAACTGATTTTAAAACTTTAGTACCCTACAGTTTTGTAATTAAAGTGTACAAAGATCTGTAAAATATACAGTTTTATTCAAGTAACTCATGTTGTGGTCTCCTCTTTTTTCTTCTTCTGCTGCCTACAGAAGAGCATAGAGCCAGACTTTAAACTGTTTTATTTTTTTCATTGGTGTCATGAAATATCTCCGAGGTGATAGAGGTGAGGTTGGAGCGCTTCACGCGGCACAAAGCCTGCACAATTAAAAGAGCTCCACAAATAGACGCAACTGCATAGTCATATTGGTGTTTGGCATCTAATAATAATCTAATCACCAATAATAATAAAAAAGAAAAGACGAATCTAACAAGCTAGAAGACATTTTTATTTAGAATTGACCTTGAATCATTAATGTATCAATTGGTCAATGCACAAAGAATTTGCAAAAGATTGATGTATTACTTACCACATGCTATTTTTTTCAACATTCCACAACATTTCCATAACACTTTTGGCATACTACATTATGACATTTTCTGATATGTATTACATACATAACACGTATGTGGCACACATTAAGTTTTTACGACATTTTGTATGGCCTACTCCTGTGATTTGAGTATTTTTGTCATATAATATGGCAACCTTATGGCCGTCCAAAGTATTAAAAACTACATCTGGTATTTCCTGCTTGTGTCTCAAGGACACACACACACACACACACACACACACACACACACACACACACACACACACCCCTTTGCCAGGTGCTCTTTTGAATAAATTAATCTGTAAAGTGCAGGAAAATATTTTTCTTCCCCATATCAGGACCTGAACTCGTATATTTAGGAGATTGGATGAATGAAAACATGTTCTCCAGCCTGTAGCTGCTGCATTCTAAGTTGTGAGTCAGAGAGTTCTAAAAAGAACACAACAGAATTCAGCAGTGAGTCTAAATGCTATGATGTCAGTAGGAGTGAAGTTCTATAGAAGTAGTGGTGGAATTTGGTCTTTTCTTCTTCAGCACTGAGAGAGATACACACACACACACACACACACACACACACACACACACACACACACACTTTTGAGACTAGCAGCCTTTGCAGAAAGAAAGTGATACGTTCTGATTGTGAAAAGATTCATTCTCAACCTTGGAAATACTAAACTGAGAAAAATGTCATCGTGGAGGTTAGATGCCTTTGGTGTGTCAGGTAAGACCGACTTAAAAAACGTTCAAAATACATTTGCCATGATGCTGAATGTATCTGCTTTGAAATCACTCTTTGGACACTGATTTGTTGCCTTGTTGCTTTTGACTGAGGTCCACCAGGACCCCAATACATTAGCATTTAAAATTATTGTTTGAAAAGCAAATTCATATTAATATTAAAGCAGAAACTAAGAAGTAATTAGGAACAAAGTGACTTAGCGACCGCTAAGACTATAAAAGCCCCACATAAATTCAGGCATTTATATCTTTTCTGAAATAAATAAATAGATTAACATGATACACATGATATTAACAGTATGTGATACATTATTCTCCTTCACATGGTCTCAGAATCACAAGCCAACACTGAAATACAACATGATTCATGGTTAAGATGTGTTTGATCATGTGGTGTTGACTGAATACACTGACTCCATTTTCTCTCCCGCAGTCACACCGACAGCACCTGAGGCTCAGGCAGGTTCCTCTGGTTGGTCTGTTCTGGAGTTTATTGGTGAAGGCCACTGTGGGAAAGTGGCCAAGTGCCGAAATCTGGCAACAAAAGAGTCAGTAGCTGTTAAGATCCTCAAGCGGGACATTGCATTTATCCAGGACCCTGAGAAACAGGTAGATTGTTGGACTTCTTCTCGTGACATACAATATTGCCTTGCTTACATTGTGTCTGCTCTATCAGAGTAGCTACTGGGATCCTCTTTGTTCCCCAGGTGCCCATGTTAGAGGTCATCACTGTCCTGAATCCAGATCACACTAACGTGGTCAAGTTCTTGAGTCTTAATTGAGTCTTAATGACCTGGTCGAAGAGCGAGACTGGAAACCACTAGCTCTGAACGAGATCCGGTCAATCGCAAAGCAGGTATGTATTATTGTTGTATGGAACCAATGTTTGTTAATATGCAGGATCAGCCCCTTAAGATTAAATTAATAGACTTTGGCGAAGCCATTCCCGCCACTAAAGTCCAGCCAGGAATGGCGCTTCAGTCGACTGGGTACAGGCGGGTTCATCCTTCCTTCTGCTCAGCATCCATGTTGTGTTCTTTGTCCTCAACTCTTGCCAAGCGAGTTCTCATCTTTTGAACTTGTCTCGCTTCCTCAGAGCTCCAGAAATTGTCCTCGGCCTCCCCTTCACCGAGGCTATAGATGTGTGGGGAGTCGGCTGCATCCTGGCCTTCCTCTATCTGGCTGACAATATCTTCCCTGTCGACTGTGATTATCAGATGGTAGCTCATCTACCTCAGACAAACGTCCCGAACCAAGTGGATACTTTGCAGAATGTCAGCTGATGTGATTCTGTATATTTTGCCTGCAGATGAAGTGCATGGTTGAGGTTCTGGGTCAGCCTGAAGACCACCTGCTCCGTGCTGGGATACGTACGCAGTGTTCTTTCATTGAGAAAGATCCAGCTACCTGGTCTTCTGATGAAGGACTACCTCCCTCCACCTATGTAGATCCAGCTCTCTGGTCTTCAGAAGGAGGACTATCTCCCTCCACCTATTATGAAGATCCAGCTGTCTGGTCTTCTGATGGACTGCTTACCTATGCAGATACAGCTACCTGGTCTTCTGATGAAGGACTACCTCCCTACTCCTGTGATAAAGATCCAGTATTCTGGTCTTCTGATGGAGCAACAGCAACAGACTAGCTGCTGCAGCCTCAGTCTCAACTGGTCGCCCTGAAAGAATGACAATAAGAAAATTCTTTAGAAGAATGATGGCTACCCTGCGTTGCTGCCTGCGTCCCAATGTGGAAGTCGAATTCTAAATTCATTATATGTATTTACTTGATTTTAGGTCTTTGAAAATGTTTGATTTGTTTATTATTTTCAATCAAATGGATGGATTGCAATACAATGTCTTAGGCTGCTTCATTACAGTACATTACAGGCAATAGCAGGCCCACAGAGGTGATGTTACATGCTGTCAGTCAACACAGCTTCACGTTGGCTGCGTCTTAGCACTCCCGTACACAGGGCACCGTATTTACTGTCCGCCATTTTAATGAGTGGTTTAGTGTTACTATGACTACAATGTCACACAGGGCTATCTAATTTACCATCTCTAATTTTTTTTAGCTATACCTAGCTTGATTTACCAGTTTACTAGCACTAGATTGATAAAACAACAATACAATATAATAAAAAATAACTTAAATACAATTCACATGTCTTATAAAATAAGTAAATCAATGAGATACACACGTGGAAAACACTGCACAAAAACATGAGGAAAACACATTTAAACATAAGAATATAAATAAAAACATTAATTTGAATCACAAACAATAACCATCCCGCAGCACCACCCCTTTCATCTGGACATACAAGCAGGTGAAAGTGCGGGTAGAGGAGACTGTTGGCTACTCAACGGGCAGCGGCAAGGTTCGAGCAGCTGGCAGTGGGATGTCATTGCCGGCTACTTGGCTGAAGTCATGGGTCAGCTGCTCCAGCCAACGGTGCGATGCCACTAAGGAGGCCTGTACACGACTCAGAAGGGTGAGGAAACAGGGGTGCATGGATACAGAAAGATGGAGAAAACTGATCAGTATCATTATCAGTGGTGGAAGAGGTATTCATATCCTTTACTCAAATGAAAGTATACTGCAGTTTAAAAATACGCCATTACCAGTCAAGTATTATTCGCAAATACTAATAAGCAAATTACCTCCAAATTGCACTTTGGTGCTCTGTGAGCAAATGTACTTTCCAACACTGAGTATGAAAAGCTAGTGTCCCTGAAACATTGAAGGTTTAGTGTTCAGTACCCACTGTATCTCTACAATACACATGCCGAACGATACCACAGACCTCGAATTTTTTCAATTCCGTTTATTTTATATAGTCAAACATCACAAATACAAGTTTGCCTCTGAGGGCTTTACAATCTGTGCACATTTCATTCTTTGTTACCAAGTTGTTTTGGAAAAAAATATATATTAAAACTAACTGCACTTCATTAGTGTCACTCACTTGCCAATAGTCCCAACACTGACAACAGATTATTGGTTTTCTTTCTCATTTAATTGTCGTTGAACCAAAAAAAATAATAATCCAGCAGGAAAATAGACCAGTAAATCTGTGCAGTCGTTGAGCAGGACGTCTGCAGAGAGGAGCGCCGGGACTTTCATGCTCTAGAATTCATGTCCGAGAACTCTGCAGACAGATTTTCATACAGCCAGAACCGCCTGCGTCGCAGATGTCAAACGTGCGTCTCACAGCTTGAAACCAGAGTGAAGAGCCACAACTCCACCGGTGAAGTTGTGGTACTTCACACAGTAGAAACCTGCGTCCTCAATCATATGCTGAAACTCCTCCTGTAGAGGAAAAAGAGCACAGGATTAAATCCACAACGTAACATTACTGCAGAGTAAAAACCGATGAACAAAATCTCACAAGCTTGAAGAAATGTAAATTGGCAATGTGACGAATAGCCCTGAAAAAAAAAAATTGTGAATCAATTCGTCAATCAACAGAAAGATTAAATCGGCAAAGATTTAGATAATCAATTCATCACATTAGAGAAAAAGAAAGATGGTTCCAGTTTCTATAACTGATGCCGCAGATGATTTATAGAGAGGATTTTCTCTGAATTATTAAAATGCTGAGCAGACAAAACAGTTTAAGACATTTTGGACTTTTCTGACCGTTTATATGTTCGTTACAGTCCCAGAATAATACATTTACTCAGTAGAGCACTTATCCTAGAAGCATGACGTCAAACATAAAACGAGCAAAACAGATGTTACAAACACACAAATGTGCCAGCACATAGTGACACAAAGACAAGTTTAAATAAGTGCTCCCTGGTCTATCGCACATGTATGTGCACGTGGCATTATGGGTATTTAAAGGTTGAGCTGACATGACATCACTGTTCTGATGATAACTAAAGTGCATTAACTTTTATCAAAGTTCAACATATACAAATACATGTAGTGACATTTTTAAGACTCCAATTCCCTTAATTGGGCCATAACATCATAAATATAAAGATAATAAACAAAGAATTGCTCGTAGTATTTGTTTGTGTGTTATAGAAGAACAAGATTGTGTCGCTTGCTCTTGAGGTGAATCAAATACAAATTTCGAGAGTGGAAACGTTAGAAATGGGGAGACAGAAATAAAATATATATTTTTCTTTCCTCACCTGGTCCGGGAACTTGCGGATGCTTTCTACCAGATACTGGTACGACTTCCAGTCTCCAGCGATCACCTCTCCCAAAACTGGTATCATCTTGAAACTGTATTCGTCATAAAGTCTGAAAAAACAGAGCAAAAACACGGCTTTTTAAAATCAGAGCATAAACCCCTGCTACCATTTTTCACTAATCTTTTAAACACGGATTTCGAAGCATCCAAAGTCCTTCCCAACAGCCAATCGGATGACGTGCTTTGAGGCACAAAACCAGAAGAGGGCGCTGTTCGTCCAAACCACACAAAGCAAACGGTTGTTGCGTTTCCAAAATTTGAAGATTAAGGTCACAAAACACAAAATCTATTTAGACACAAAACACAAATGAATAATCTAAGAAACATTACATTTTTGTTTAGTAAGGCCAAGCATTTCAGGGAAATGTCTCAAACTAGTAGGATGACTGTTACAACAAATAAAAATCACTGCTCCTAGAATATGGTGAGACTACTGGACTCTTTTATACGGGTTATTCAAGACCGCTTGAACTTTCCATGAACACACAACAACCTCAACAAGCGAAAGAGAAGCTGCAGCACTTAAGACGTGTGACGCAGTAACGCGTCCACGGAGCGCCTCAGAGTCACACGTTGATTCCTATTCACGCCGAGTGAGCGCCGCTCCTCACCTCGACAAAACAGGATTTGTCACTTTGCTGAACTCTAAGCACATGAATCTGCCGCCGGGCTTCAGAACCCGCAGAGCCTCCTGCAGCGCCTTAAAGAGAAAGAAAAAAGATATTATTAACAACCATTTTTGTTACTATTATTTTAATAATAATCAAGTCTGTTATCAATCAAAAGTGTGTGTTGGTGCGTGTATGTGTGCAGACGTCTGGCTCGGCAAAATGAGGTGACCTCCTTTTTATTTATTTTGATGTATTTATTTTCCTATACTCTAGGTGGGTGTACCAGTGGGAGGGGTAGGTGGGAGGGTATGTTGTATGTTTGTATATGTCAAGAAAAAGAGGGAAATGTCAGTTGAAATGCATGTTTACCATGTTATGTATCTACCAACATTTCCAAATAAAAAAATAAATAAAAAATGTTAAAGGTTTGCCGCTTTTTCACATTCATTGTCATTGGATTTTGGACCATTTAAAAAAAGACACATGTTTGAATTTCTGGCAATTTGACAAACAAGTTTAACGGAGTTCCCTGAATACATGTTCAAGAGGTGGATATGTATCAATAATAATAAAAAAGTAACCTTAAATGACTTTGTTTTGAAAGCACGTGAATATGTATTTGTTGCAACGTTCTCTCTCGGCACGTTGTTCTGAGCAACGCGTCGACAGTCCTAACGAGCGTCCCGTTACCTGATCTATGCGGGTGACGTTTCGAATGCCAAAGGCGATGGTGTAGACATCGAACAGGTCATCGTCAAAGGGAAGCTCCTCGGCGTCCCCCGCCACCCACGACAGACCTGACGCACAGAAGCAGAGACACCCAACGTCAAAAACTGTACATGTTCAACCTCTCCCTCTCTCTCCTCAGATTCCAAGTGCAGTTTTAACTCGTAAACTCGCGGCAGCTTGACACCAACGGTTCAAGTGCACTTTATACACTGATTGTGCAATACTTGTTACCATATTTTTGTGCCTTATTTTTTTTTTATACCTTAAGTTTATTGTAATTCTGTGTGTTAGCAAAATAAGCTTTTCATTGTACAGAGTAACTGTTATCTGTGCATATGACAACAAAAAAATATCTTGAATCTTGTAATCCTGTCCGGGTCACGCAGAACTCTCAACACACTCAGAATCAAAACGGTTGAGTCCGTGCGCTGGATTCAGGATTTAATATTTTTGGGAACTGAATGTCTGCACATGAACCAACATTGTGACAAAATGTATTGCCAGTAGGTGACGGCACCAGTGATTACTCTTACCCTAATCATCAACGTTTACAATATTGTTTTTGTCCAATTAGCTCGTTTCTTCTTCTTCTTTATTTCGCCAAATAAGCCAAACTTCTAGAATCTGAGCATCCTCGTTATTTTGTCTTAACGTGAAACAGTTACACAAGAACTTTGCAAATTTTTTTGGGGCAAAGTTATGATTTGAATCTGAATTCATCGGATAAAAAAAAAAAAAAAACAAGAAAGAAAGAAAAAAAATTCAATAAAATCAACAGCAGCTTACAACACCGGACAGTGTTTGTTATTTTGTGTTATGGCGGTGGAGGTTTGATATCTGGTATCAGAAACCTGGATAAGGTGTTTACATGCTACAGTGTATCTCTCTCAGGGCTTACGCTTACCGGCACTGATGCCCATGTGGTCGGCTTTCTGCTTGCCCACTCTCAGCATCTCCTTGTTGATGTCGCAGACCACGGCCCTGGATTCCTGGGGGCCGACCTCGTCCCCCGAGGAGTAGTTATTGGAAATGTCCTGCCACGACGGCGTCTGCGCGGACCGCGCCGCCCGCCGCTTCTGCCGCTCTTGCTGAGCGCGAACGTAGTCCAGGAAACGGAAGGCGATGTCACCTGCAAGGGAGCTGGGATGAACCTCACGAATATTTAAAAAAAACTATGTTTTGACGTTTTTTTGGCAGAGGATGCAAACAGGTTTACCTGTTCCGCCCGCCACGTCCAAGAGTTGCACGCCGGGCTGCGGGTGCATGGCGTGCAGCAGCATGTCCTTCCACAGGCGATGGATTCCCAGACTCATGGCGTCGTTCATGGTGTCATACTTCTGCGCCACGTTCTCAAACACCTTGTACACTGAGAGAGAGAGAGAGAGAGAGAGAGAGACTATTGTTTTTCACACAGCAATATATTTTGGAGGTTTTTATTTTGATGCTGTCACTTTTTGTGCTCCAGGAGAAATTCTCTCTCTGTTCTCTGCAAAAGCACCTGCCATAATTTAGGAAAATAAAGTGTCCCATACCGTTATATCTTGTGCACAATAATTGTAATGTGTGTATGTTTTTATAGAAGTTATATCTTGCGCAGACACACGATATCACCTCTGTAAAAACATAAACAAATTCGGCTTGCTTTATAGCCTGTCACAGTAAACACCATTCCCTTTGCCCACTTCAGCACAGCCAGGTCAGAGGTGTCACTTCCTGGATCAATTGTAAGCCGAATTGTTCAGCAAAATGTCAAGATGTCAAAACCACGTGACGTCCCGCTCCTCTGGCTGAAAAGCATTTACTGAGAGGGCGGAGAGCTTTTAAATGGCGAGATTTCTCAATGAACTTTCGTCGCGCTACAGGACGAAATCCGAGAGGAGCTTTTTCTGGAGCTCACCTTTCTTCGCCTTCTCGCTCTCTGGCACCGTTTCAAACCCGAAATGTGTGCTTCTGTCTCCGGCAACATCGCTGAAACACCGACAGCAACCCGACCGACCTGCAACTCCAGCAGAGGCAACGCTGATATGTCTGTGAGAATAACGGATCGCCCTCCGGAGCAGCGGTCTCATGGATGCGGCCATGTTGGCTGCTTACGAAACTGCGCGACGCTCTGACGTCATTCACATGCGACGGATTCTTGTGTTGACGCTCTGCTTGTTTCTAGTTTGGGGTTAATCATCGTGCATTTCACACAACAATTACATTTACGAGCGATCGTTGGAAATACAAATATTAGATCACATGCTCAAATAAATATGGAAGCATAAAATAATTCAAAAACACGCACTTAAAAATTATAATCCAACACAAAAGTAGTGAAAAGTAAAACGTGTTGGGACAAAATATATAACAAGTTAAAATATATATATGTATATATTTATTAATGATATATATCATTATTATATATAATATGTATATGTATTTATTATATATATTTTTATTATTATTTATATATTATATAGGGTGTATTTTCAACATATTTGAATATTGTTCTTCAGTATATCAACAGTATAACATGTTCTGCTACTTACGTATGTACTAATACTCTACTACACTTCAGAGGCAAATATGATACGTTTTACTGCGCTACATTTATTTGACAACTTGAGTTACTTTGTGGATTCAGATTAATAATACGAAACATAGTGAACTAATAACTGATGGTAAACTCACAAACTATAGCGAGCATCATATAAAACAATTAGTAAGCTTCACTTTTACCTGCTGCAACAATAAAATGACTTTGAGATACGTGGAACTATAAGAATTCATAGGGATAAAATTACATCATTCATTTACTTATTATCATAAAGGTACCAAGGGGCCTCATCTGAGTTATTCTTGAAGAGATGCAACTATGAGATGAACCATGCAAATGTTGTTTTGATTAATTGATAAATATAGAGTATAAAATGTCAAATAATGGTGATAAATTCCCCTTCTTTACCAGAAAACAAATATAATATTATCTTACATTGATTTGCATTGATTCTTATAAAATATTGGGGTCAAGTGCTTTATTCAGGGTCACTTTGGCACGTGGACAGGAGGAGCGGGAATCAAGTCACCAACAGTACAATCAATGGCTAACCAGCTCTACCCGCTCTACAATGACATACATGCTACAGGTCCTCATATTTAAGATAGCTGGAGCCAGTGAATAATTAAAAAATGTTGCCTGGTAAATGGCTTAAATGATTATATTATATTATATCTTAATGTTTTTTTAAATGATTATTCAGCACTAATCCGTTGTCCTGAATGCAGGGGTGGAAAGACGGTGTATATAAACAGCTCTCAGCAGCACAAAGCTCCAGTAATAGAAGGGAAATCTCAAGCCTTAAACAGGCCAATGCATGCACTCAAAACCACTGAAGGGCATGAGAGTGCCTTAATAATTACAACAGGGTCATGGACGATATTGCAGAGCGAGGCGGATCAAAACAGACAAGTTCCTGCACAGCCAGCGAGACTCTTTCACACAGTTCTACAATACAAAAATCCATCAAGGACAGTCTCTCTCCTAATCTACCTGACTTCAGCACCCCTGAGTGCAGAAAGTGGCAGATATTGTCTTCCATTCTTCTCACTTTCTCGTTCTGACAGTAACCAGACACGGCCACGTATTGTCCCTTTGTTGCCTTAATTACTGGTCGACTCGGGTTCAAAGGGATCCGTTTACATCGCTCTTTTCCTTGCCCGTGGGAGGAAAATGGGCCACGGCTTTTTCACATGGACCCAGAGGAGTGATGAGAAATCTCTGTGTCTCGCTGCTGGATTAATGTTTCAGCTTCACAATTGCTTTTGAGAGAGGGGGAAAAAAAAGAAACACATTTTGAGGTCAATGGGAGGGAGCGTAGAAGGCCACAGAGACGTGATGTCTTACTGCGCTTGTATGGATAACAGAAGAGAACATTCATTCAGATTCTTTTAATATGCCCAATTTAATAAAAAATAATAATATTTGGACTACCCTATCAAGCAGAAATGGATATCGTTGGCACTGAGCATCATTATTGGGGTACTTTTCAGGAAACGTGCTCAAACATCATATCACCAGTAGAGGGAGTAAGAGCATTGTTTAAAAATCTGCTTCTAGTTTCCTGTACTGGAATGTGTGTTTTTCCAACAGGAGATGAACCAATCTCAAAGTGACCTGAGGCCAATAGCAGGTTTATGTTGGGGCTTGCCCCCCTATGGTGTCCTCATCCATGAAAAAACGCAGCTAAAGTGCCCTCTTGGATGGCGAGATGAGATACGATAAAGGGCCCGCTGCTGCTCCTCTAGAGAAGCAAACACGATGCAGAGCCAATCCCAACGTTTGTTTACAAAAATGTCCGGGTAGAAAACAATTATGTTACGCCCACACAATTTAACGAGGAACGCCTGAGACGTATACTCTCCACTGAAGAGTAAGACTGATCTAAAATGCATGCTCGGTGCTTTCATATCTCATTAATGTCAAATAAGCACAGCAGAAAGGTCATGTTGCAATTACAGCTGAATATGAGGGAAACAAAATATATAGAAGTTCAACAATTTAACATATCCCGCACAATTCAAGTCAATGGATCATTTGTTGACACAGTGATTCTGTCTTTAGGATGCCCTGCATGCTAGGCTCCCATAAATGCATCATGACTTTCTGCGCATTGGTGGCCCACCGCATGCATTTGTTGCCCTTTTTATTTATTTGTTGGGCCCCTGCCCCTCAGACAGCCTGATTCCACCACTGTTTGGGTTTCCCCCCATTTGTTTGTGAGAGCGACTGACGGAGAAACTAGCTGAGTGGTCTTGTAGTCTTTGCATCGCCAGATCTATCTCCTTAGTGCTAAAGAAAGTTCTGGCTCCTCACATAACCATTCTGCTATAGAGGGGACCTATCTGACTTCTTTATATTTTTTTTAAAGCAATCACAATCGTCTCGGGCAGGATGCAGCAACAATGCCCTCGCAAAATAGATAGCGGAAGGGGAGGAGAATGCCGCGTTTTGTGGCTGCAAAACTGTTCCGCTAATCTTAATGTGATGTATAAACAGCTGATTGTATTCATGCCCACTCGGCCTGTCCCGACTCTCTTCCCGAAGCTCTCCGATTTTACTGATTTCTGAAGAGCTTTTTAAAGAAGAATCAACAGGATTATCAAAATACTAAAGAAGTCCTGCCCAAGGTTTTGGCTCAGTCAGAAGCATCAGAGGCTAACTTGATTTGGGATTCTTTTTGGGAAGCTCAGGGAACCGCGACAGTTTCACCTTCAAGTTTTTGACAAATTGTGAGGCCTCGTTGTTGCACATGCACTTACGAGCGTGTTTGGCCTGCAAACCTTCTGGAGGATCAGTAGTTCTGCCAACAACAAATAGTGAGCACACGCTGCGGCTTCCAGAGCGAAGAACACTTGATGAAAGCAACGCAGAAACACCTTTGATGAATTAAGAAATCCTCACGGCCAAACATCTCCAGTGTTCCAGCTTATTACACGTCCTTCCGTGTTTTTTTTCATGGTGTTTCGGTCGTAAAGCCGAACTCCTGCTGTTTCCCCCTGAAATGTGCAGGTTGCATGCTTGACCTCCTCCCGGAGGGGAACCAATGGGTTACACATGGCGCACCAAGTCCTCTCTCCATGTGTGTGCATCTCCAAACAGTCTGGGAGTCATTTCGCATATCTGATAAGTATTTAGCTCCACACAGAAAAAGAAAGGAAAGGAGGGGTGCAGATGTCCCACCATGCAAACGCTGCAGCCTTTATGAATGGAATAGTTCCAAATGGAAAAGTGATCGGGATTAGCTGCTTTCTAAGCACTCTGGTCCGTAATATTAATCGTGTGCAATTATGAAATAAAAAGACGGCAGCACGAAGCAAAAGAACAAGCACACAACACAAGCTTTAAGAAACATGCATACAGTGTTTATTTTGCAACCAGGACACATTAAATAAACTACAAAGATACTTCACTTATACAAAAGATAGATTATATCCCATTCACATACAAAATAACAATAATTTACTGTATAAATTAAACATTTCATTATTTTGCTATTTACAATTGCATGAAAACAACGTGTCGGCCCCCCCGATTGACTGGAGGACGGGACAGAAGATGGGAGTCTGCATAATTCACCAGGCCATCCAAACAAATAGGGCCGTGTTAGATTTGAACTGTCAGATTTCGTTAGCTTGAGTTAGATTTCCACGCACATTAATTTCCCATCGTTCTCACATCTTTTTCCCCCCCTCTCCCGCTCTGTACGCATGGGCGGCTCTGAACATCACAGACCAAGGGGCATGTGCTCTTGTCTTGAAATAATTAACAAGAGTTACAGTCGAGCAGACAGGAAAGACTGTAGCAGAGTCACATTTTCACAAACTTCTGATTGGGATTTTTTCTTTTTTTTGAATGAGTCTGTTCCGATTCTTGGAAAATCATAAATATTTTTGACATGAATGCCACAGTGTTGCGGCATTATGTCGTTAAAATATGACCTTTTGTCTCAAGTGCTGTCAGGTTGCGGAACAAAGTACGTTTCCTTTTTTCTCTCTTTGCACTGAAACCGAACGCAACGGTGAATAAGTACTATGTCATGTTGTAAGTAGAAGCCAATCTAAGTGCACCGACGTTTCAAACCTCTGTTTTCTTTGTCCCGTCTGTAAATTGGAAGAGTTCTGAGGTGACCATCTGCAGAAACATCCAGTCTAGAGACAGGAAAAGGCCAATTACTATGCCATTGGCGAACTAGTGGATTTTGACCTTTCTCAAGTTGTTTAAATGTCACAGCAATGCACTGAAAAACCGTCAGAGCTACAAACCCGCTGACAGCTTGTGCATTGTACCATTGAGTGCTTTTGGTTATATTTTGGTTTGGGTATATTGTTCGCGCTCAACCTTTTGGCCGGAAATCAAGGTGACAAGTAAAACCTTCCAGGTCTGCAGCGTCTTGTAGAACTTAAGCAATTTACTGCTGTCTAAGGGGAGGGAGGAAAAGCCACGATGACGAGGAAGTACTTTGACGTGTCTCTCAAATGCTTTGCCGAGACACAAAATTAAAGAGCGGACATAAATGTCATTCCCACACTGAATTACATAATATACAACACTATTCACCCCCCCCTGTAATCAAAAGACAACTTAATGTGAACAATATGTTCAGTAAATGTCCAAGACTACACATAAGAGCACACACAGAAATTAGAAAGAAAGATTTTCCTTTAAAGCCTAGTCCGTTACCACATGAAGAGTTCTGTCCCAAAAGGCGATGTGTTCATTTTGGAGAAAAACTAAACAAACAAAAAAAAAAACAGCATGTAATAAAAGAGGTCAAAGATCCAGTCTGGAGAGGTGTTCAGTTGAGTGTACAAAAAAAAAAGAGACTAATATCGAATGCTTTCAATCACTGTACAAGATGAGGATTTTTTTTTTTTTTTACTTAACATTTAAAATCGGTGGAAATCCTATAATGGAAATGAAACACGCAGATTTTTGAAGAAGTGCCGACTCTTGTGAGGGGAGACCCGTGAAAGAAACAGATGTGATGCAGCTGAGACAAGAGCGCAGGAGATCCTTAAGGCACTTGAACACCATCAAACCGGAAAGACTCCCACCCACAACCGAACAAGAAAAGCCCTCAGATCTTCCCAAGCCTCCCTAAATGGCAGTTTGTCTGCAAACTGCACCGCCCAACCCCCTCAGTGAGCGACGCTGCTTATCTCTCCGCCCGAATCCGCATGAGCGCCGAGTGAACGAGTGGGCGAACGCTCTCTCTCTCTCTCTCTCTCTCTCTGTGTGATCTTTTCATTTTTACAGCAAGTGATTCATCCCCAAAGTGCTGTGATATCTACCTTCCCTCTCCTCAGAAAGCGAGTTGTCAAGTCAAACAAATCAAGGAGGAAACATTGGAACGCTTGCATATGGAATCAGAAGGACAAATAAATATATAACTCTTTGGATGGGAGGATTTTTTTTGGCTGGAAGTGTTTGTCGTCCATATGAGGCAGTTAGAAGAGTTTATACAAAACTGTTAAGCTGAGTAACACCACGTGTGTGTATGCGCATCAAAGACTCCACTTCTCCATCCTCTTCTCGGTGCTCGTGAAGATGCGGTTGCCGTTGTGACTCTGAAGCACCAGGAAGGAGGTAAACCGCGCTGTTAGCCGTTATTCTGTTGTTGTTCCCCTCTGTAGTCTGGAAGTTGTTTTTTTTTGGAGGTGTGCCGATCGTTCGGGACATCCGTGGAACTAGAGAAGCTTGACCGCGTGTTAAAAGCGTCCTCCATCTACTCCATCGCTCTCCTCTCCCACACTGAGGTCACTGACAGCCCCGCCCGTGCCCACACTTTTTTCGGGGGCCGAGCGGGTTTAGGACCACGTTGGCACACGGGCCATGAATTAGCAGTCACTCAGTCAGTTGTCATTAGCCACTCGGTTGTTGGCTTGGCGTCGCAGCGCCTCATATAGTTTCATTGTCTGACGGCCCCTCGTACAGAGTAGTGGTGGGTTGGCGGTAGCGTTTTTGGTCAACAGTGGAGCGCAGCAGTGGCGCTAGTTGCCCACCAGGGGGCTGAGGTCGCCGTGGTGGTTCTTGAGCTTCTTCTTGAAGAGGGAGATGGTGGAGGGTCGGTACAGGATGATCCACGGCTCGGAGGACGCCGTGCTCTGGCTGCAGCTGTCGGAACCGCTGACGGTCGGGATGTTCGGAGACCTGAGAGGGGAAATGAGGAGAAGAGGAGAAGAGAAAGGACAGAGGAATTAGAAAAGAGAATCATGAAAAGACAGTGATTCACACGCTGCCTTCTATATGGTTGATTAAAAACACTAACTAATTACAGTGGTGGAAGCTTTCGTAGGATTTATTATCTTCCACTTAAAAAACAAAAATGAATTCATTTAATTCACCTCAAATACGCAGCTTCACCTAAGTTGACAAAATAGTAATCATAAAAATAATTATTTTATGAGCCGTTTGTCCACTACAGTGCTTTAGGAATCAAAAAGAAGAAAGGTCATTGACTTTGGACCAACTTCTTTGCATTTATTCAAATTTTGATGGGGAATAACACACATTGAATGACAGAAAGAGAGCCGAGAATGTATAAACTTATAATTTATTTTCGAAAAAGTAAAGTTCTTTGATTTAAAGAAAATGATTAAACAATGCTAATAATTTGAAGGTCTTCTTATTCTTCTATTCTTGTATGCCACAGTTAGGGGAATCTCTGAACTCCCCCTGTGTGGTTGTAACTTAAATCATGAGTCACTTAGCATTTATTCAATGTGTTAGCTTGGCTAAACGCAAATTGAAGAATTCCCAAATGTTCTCATTTCGCTGGTTTTCAAAACGCTATAACCGCAGAGAAGTCAACAAATGTGTGAATCTCATACTGTTCTTTCATTTATTTATTTTCCCTGACGTCTGATGCACACCCTCATATACTTACTTGACCGTGATGTGCAGCAGCAGCTTCGCCAGCATGGCGATGACGGTCAGGATGAGGAGCGCGGCCAGGGCGTAGATGGTCCACACTGCAGGAGAGGCGGCAACACAGGAACAAGACATCAGGTATGGAATCCCGGTAATTAAAACAAACTGAAAGCAAGCTGAAAGGATTAGCAAGCGGAGGATTACTCAAGGTGCTGGGAACACCTGTTAGCGGTGTTCAGCTACAGAAGAATTGTCAAGAAACGGTGATGCATTCTCAGTGCACATCTGCAAACACGCCAGATAGCCCTTTGAGACGGAGCACTCGGAGTTTGGAAAAGAGTAATGTTTGAAGAAAGCAGTAAAACAGGTTTGACAAGAGGCCTGATTGTGATCAGCAGGGGGACACGAAAGTAACTTCAGCTGTGAGTCACAGATGGGGGGAAAACAAAAACAAGCGTCAAGTAGAATTACTTTAATGTGAGATTGAGGGAAATCACTCTGGGCCAAAGCTTCCGCAAGCGTCCTCATCAAACTAAGACTGTAATACTTCCAGAGAAACCAGGTCATGCACAATGAGAGCTGGAGCTCCTTGAAGCCTCCAACAACAACATGCCTGCAGAGGTGTCGACAGAGGTGCAGTGTATCGTGGGTGTTAACGTACTAGCGCTGTGGCCGGTGGTCTCGCCGCGTCCAGCCCACTGACCTGGCATGTTGTGCTCCGGTTTCCCGGGGCTGGACGTGATCACGTAGAGGATCTGGGAGGAACGTCCGTTGGAGGTGCTGTTGGATCTCTCGGTGACGCCGCCGCCGGCCAGCCGGGGCCCCAGCGTGCTGGAGACGTCGCCCAACTCGTCCTCGCCGTCTCCCTCGGCCTCCATTGTTCTGGTGTCTTGGCTTCTCAGCGCTGGGGAAACAGAGAGGAAGCGGCGGGGTCAGCGTCGGTGCTACACTGTCAAGCAAGAACCCTTGGGAGTCGTGTTCAGGCCACTGAGAGGTCACTCTCATTGTGGGTCTGCTTTTGGCCTCGGAAATCGGGTTGTGTAGCAGCGAAATGCTCCACTGTGCTCCTGAGATCTCTCTAACTTTGTCAGGTAGCACGCAGCGAGTTCTGAGAGGGTTCTCTCATACAAACAGCTGCCCACATGTGGGCAGGAACAATGCCGATTTGTTTTTGTCATTTGTCTTTGTATAATCTCCTTTAGCTGTTTACGTGTCCATGTAATTGTCTTCGCTTGTTCTGTAATCACCTGATTACACAAGGAAAAGGAAAAAGAAAAACAATGCAGAGGTGAGCGGTGAACCAAAACTGTAACGTTGCCGCATTTACAATTCACAAACAAATAATGTTTTTGTCAATCACCACAACAACAAAGAACTGTTGCATTTACTTTTATTACAATCACTGACAATTGTGAACAATGAGTCTTTGTTTCGCTCCGTGTAATTTGCATTTAATTACCCATGAATGGTGAAGCGTAAAACAAAAGAAAAAGGGTGAAGATGGATGGCGGATTTACATTATTGAAGGAAACATATTATTCATCTTGTACACATTCTTCTGACCAATATTGTTAATGTTAATACGCTTCATTGCCCTTTCAATGGACTGCTGCTCCACTTCTCTTCAACAGGACGCATCACCTCTTAATTGGGACTATATTTCCGTGCATTATTCGCCTCCGCAGCTCCGAGGAGCTGAGCGCTGCGCAGGAACCCAGAAGAGGAAAAGCTCTGCCATGTCATTTCTACAAGCTGAGGACACATATCACGTAACGCCCCTTTAATTACTCCCGTGGGTAAAACCGTTGCAGCGAGCGAGCGGTAAAACGCGATATACGTCACGTTGTTGTCGAGTCGCGAGCGAATATTTCATATTAACCGCGTTTGTTAAGAAACGGATCGACTTTTGTCCAAAAAAAGACCCTCTCGCGTGCCGTAAACATGTGGCGCTGAGCGCTTCTCTGTCCGCTGCAGACATCGTTCAACAAAAAAAAAAAAGTGTTCTGCAATAAATTGGGTTTGTTTTAAAGCTGCTCTCAGCACCAGATGTGGGAGAGTTTCGCTTCATAAAACACAACAGCGCCAGAGAGCGCGCGCTATTTCAACTGCTTTATGTGTTCCCGGAGGGAAGCGGCATCCTAAATAACATCTCCTCTGCCTTTCATTTACTCCTAAACATAGATGCGATTTATTTAAAATCACTGTGTGATTTTGAGAGTTTTTCTTCCTGCTTCTGAGAAAAAAAAGCGGACTGTGTGCGTGTCACACTTGACTCTTTCATTATTGTTTTTTTCTGACATGTTAATTTGCAGTGAGGTTTGGTGGAGACACATTTTTCAAGTGCTTCTTCTATCAGCAATCTGTGATTGTAGTCATCTAGAAGTAAGATAAGATATATTTTTTTTCTAATTCATCCCCAGACACATTTTACAAAGAATGGATGGATTAGTTCACATCTCTTTCAAGTGAGTATGAAAGCAGAAATAATTAAGATATTCCAAACGGGGCCGGATTCACAAAGCATCCTGAAGCTGAAAGTTGTTCCTAATTAGCCTGGTTAGGGGAGATATGTCACTCCTTACTTTAGGCCGCCTACAGTATGCTTTTTGTCAAAGAATAATTGTTCATGAAAATCCTTTTAGTGCTAAAACTAGACGAGAGAAGTTGGAGGCACTCCAGATGACTCACAAGGGCCGGCTCACAATCAGGAGAACAGCCTTTTAAAAAGCATATTTTGATGTTGGGCGAGTTAATATGGATCCAGTGAGCTCACAAAAAAACATAAAAAATGGCGGTTTACTAAAAATATGCTTTTAGAAAATGTGTCAGCTCTACAATAAACTGCCATGAATACATGGTGTCTTTGTGGCCATTGCTGGATTATGCAGTAATATTGATGATACATATGTATGATGTTTTCCTCTTGTCTTTGCTCTGAGCAGCTTCGTGAAAATGTTGTATGAAGAAACTCATCGCCAGAAACTTTAGCGGCATTAAGGAAGAGTCCTAGTGGCAAGACGAGGTACTGCACCCCAAACCGAATAGTTAAACCCACCGACCCTGTGTCCAACCTTGGTTAAATCACCCAAAACTAATTTGAGATATGATTTGATCCAGGCCGGTTCCAGTCTTCTGTGAATGGTGGTTGGATGTTGAAGCGGTGTGGGATTTGTTTTCCTCCTTTTCACATAACAGTTCAACCTGACTGCGATGTTCCCAGAACTTCCCACATGTTCCCCATTTGCAAACAAAATACCACGCTTCAAACCCGGGCTCAGCTGAAACGCTCCTCCGTCATCTGTGAGCATTTATTCTGAAATTACTGGTTTGACTGCTCAGCGTGCCACAGAGGAGATATATATGATGTATTTAGTGCCGCTACTTCGACTTTAACTTTGTTTGGCTGTTGTCTTTCTGTTGCTGTTTCTATTAGCTGTCTCTGCACCCAAGTCACTGTGTGTTTTTTCTCTCTATCTTTCAGAGAAAAAAAACCTATTACTTCAGGAGGTGACCTTTTTTTCTCATATGCGGCAGATTCCATTTCTTGGCGACATGATGCTTCACGCAAAACAAGCACTAAGACGTGAGCAGTAAAGGATCGCGCCTGTCCAGAGGTCAGAGGATTTCGACCTTCCGATATTGTTTTTACTATAACGCCGGCGGCGAGAAAAATGACAGGGGATTACAAATGGAGGCAGAGAGAGAGGGAGGAGCGAGGACAGATTGCCTCACAGTGTAGCGAGCCGTGAGCTTGAATGTCACCTCCACTATCATGCCGCAGAAATTAATCTATTCAATTGTATTTTGGTGCATTCAGACTCCTTACGCAGAGACTCTGCCTGAGAGAACATACAGTAATATAAAAAACAACGGAGGACAGCTTTTCTGTTTTCACATTAGTCTTTCTACATTTTCCACATTAGTCTGGAGAGAGATACAGATTATTTGCCGTGAGGTCTTCAGCTCTCTGTCAGCTACGGCTCCCCAGCTGTGTGTCTGCTCTACAGTGAAATCATGATCAGACGGGCGCGATGCATCACTGTGTTTTGTATGTAGGTGGCATAAAAACTCGTTGTGCAATCCACCAAGGAGCACTCTGGAGAAGCACAGCAGCCTGCTGCAGCTTGATAAGAGAGCTAAAAAAACAAAACATTATTTAAATATGCAGTATCACCCGGGGCTGTGAGACATTGACTAGCAAATGAAAAGAGAAAAGGGCCCGCCGGTGGCGTGACAACTGCCTCGCCACAGCTAACAGGCGCTAGTCCACGAAACCAGGGCTGCCATGCAAAACTCCATCATGGAGCCGGTGAGTCAGAACGCACCTGATTATGCAAATGTGGCTGTCTGGGGATTTGAAGGGTGGGTACTGTAGTTCAGGATGTTTGCTCGAACTAAAACCCAACATTAGAATAATTCTTTTTTCCACACACTTTTTTTCAAAGAAAGATGTTTCAAGGGTTCTTGATGAGACTAAGAGTTTCATTAAGAACCCATTTTATCCAAATAACCCTTTTTTGGAAGAAAGAGTTTCTCATGGATTATTAAAAGCGTGGGTGTTAAGATCCTACAAATTTACACCCCCCCAAAAACGGGGATTGTGAATTATGATTGTTGAGGGTTGCGCTGCACCACATCAGCCCCAGCCCTTTCGGGCCTCATAAGGAACCCTGGGTGGGTTCTAGATGAACACTTTGGAATATAAAAGGGTTCTCAGTAGAAATCCCTGGGTGGGTTCTTGATTAAAAAAAACATTGGGATATAAAGGGGTTCTTGGTGGAAACCCCTGGGTGGGTTCTTGATGACACCTGTAACATATTAAAGAGGTTCTCCGTAGAAACCCCTGGGTAGGTTCTTGATCAAACCCTTGGGATATAAAATAAATATAGGTAGAAACTCCTGGCTCGGTTCTTGTTAGCACCCTTAGAAGAACCCAGAACCCTCTCTGGAGGTCCTATCCAGAATAATTTCCTATATTTTCAGATGGAGACCATGACACCACAGAAGCAGTGGAACCTCTCAAAGGGGTTTTTGGGTAGAACCTTTCACAGATGGTTCTAGATATTTCTCTTTATGTTGGGTTCTGGGTAGAACTCTCTGAAAGGGTATCAGGTGGAACCTTTATAAAAGATCCAAATAGGAATCAAATAGGGTTCTCTTATAAGCCATAGATAAGTTAGCACCTGTGTCGGCTGTGACACATTCTACAAACCCATTCTTCATTCTACAAAACCTTTCTCAGCTGAAATCCCAAACAGCAGGTGAAGCCCTACCTTGGTAAAGCAGAGCAAATCCCTGGGCCTGGTTGGTGCGATCTGAGTAGAAGTACAGGACGACATAGTCGCCCGTGACGTTCACCAGCTCCCTCGGCGGGCTGCGCCAGTCGAAGCGCGCCACCACCTGGTTGGTGTAGCCGTCCAGGAGCTCCACCATGTCCGTCTGGTCGGAGATCTCAAAGAAGGTGAAGTTGAAGAGGATGGCGTAGGCTCCGGGGACGTGGACGGTCCAGTAGCAAACGCGGCCGGCCCCGTACTTGTCGGGGAAGTCGGGGGAGTAGATCACCCCGGACGGAGAGGAGTAGTTTCCACCGCAGGCCCCAACTCGAGCTGGAAGGAGGAGCACAAAGGAAGAGAGCTCGTCAGCGATGCGTTGGAAGCCTGTGGAATTGTGGAAGGTTGTAGGTATGATAATACTAATGGTACTAATGGCACTAATGGTTATAACCACAGATACAGATGTATGTGTACAATTGATTTACCTTTTATTACTTTGGAAACCCTACAAGAAAGTTGTCAGAATTCATACTAAATCAGCACACATGTGAAAGGATCACAGCGACACGAGTCGACACTCACTGTCGAAGATGATGACCCAGCCGTCTCCACCGCAGGGCTGGGTGTGGTCGCCGAAGCAAACGTGGTTACACTCCATGCTCGGCGACTCGCCGTGATCACGCTGGTCCACTTCGTTGCCACAGAAACAGGCGTATCCGGACTCCATGCCGGCGAGCTGCGGGGAAAAAAACAAAAAGGAGTTATGCAAATCGTTGCATCAGCAATTCAAAACAAACTTTGGGTACGACGGACCATGATGCATTTCATTATAAACCCATTTAGCGTGGTTGCGAGGAAAACAGTCTGAGAGACTAACTTTGTGGATGAACACATTAAAAATGGAATTATTCTCCCGATAAAACTAAACATGATTACATCACAAACTTTGCATAATACGTTTGCAAATACACGGCACGTTCAAATAAAAGTGCCTTTCTGGGCTGTTTGTCTCATATCAACTGGATGTGTGTTAACACTTAGTAAACAGTTCACGGCATGGAGCTCCTTCTCTCTTTGAAATTAAAGCGCCGCGAGTCTAAAATGCCCTAATTGCTCTTTCTCTCATGATTACAAGATGCTGTGATCAGAGTCTGGAAAAGCACGACCTCTCAGCTGATTAGAAGCCTTCTTTCAAACACACAGTGCAGAGAATAAACCTCACAGAAAGAACACCTATCCACCGCTCACATCAGAACTGTGAGCAAAACCGCTCCTGAAAGCGCCGGAGCGGGGGAAATGCGAGACGTCAAAAAAAAAACCTTCGCACATCACGACCTCTGGCTGCTTGTTCTCAAAAGAGCTATTGTCCTTCTTTCAAAAAGGACACCATTGTCCCACATTCAGGCGCCGAAATTAATTCACACGACTGAAGGTGCTGCATCATTTCCCACTCTGCGTCTTTTGTCATGGAAAATCGGAATTTATGGAGCTCCAAGACGTTATCAAGCTGCGTCCTTGTTGCATTATTCTGTCTGATGACAATCAGACGCCGACGTGAATACTTGTTGGCGGAAGCAAACAAGCGATGGATTGCTGTCTAACTCATCAGGCATGCTCTTTGTCGGAAAGTCACGAGGGACGCGTAACTTCCGAGGCACCGGTGTTTCACGTGACCATTGAGGACGGTGGCGGTCCGAGGGTCGGCAGACGATGCCAGTCTGCCGCCACATCCTGTAACATCTGCTGAACTGTGGCGTGGGGGAAGAGTCTGTCAGTATCTGTCAATGCAGACGGAGCTGAACCGGATCTGCTGAGACAGAACATGAACACCTGGCACTGTTTATAGCCGGGACAATGGGCACGCCAGATACAGAGATGAGGGGGGGGGGGGGGAAACGCACTGAAGAGGAAGTGCCCAGTGGGCTAATAACCATTCATTTCCAGCTGTCAGCCTTGATTGCTGCGATGATTTGTCCTCCGCTGGTCGGTTTGAAACAGGACGTTTGATGGCTGAATAAAGAGAATAAACTGCACTTGGCACCGTGGCGATAACTGTCAGGAAATTGCCAGTAAACGCAGATGATTTACATAAACGCTTGACTATTGCCGGAGCCAGCTCGTGTCCATTTGAGACAAGTAACTGGCGACTGACTGGTGACTTGTTCTTCGTCCAATTAGGGGACGCGTTCGAACTTTCCAGCACGAGCGTCGGGATGAAGGAGTCAATAGTTTGCAATGTTTTGAACGTTTTCTCCTTCAGAAGCTGGCAGCTTTCATCTGAGTTAAGATATGACGCTGATCATCTCTTTGGTTGCTTGTTCGTATATATATCCACTTTGGGTTCAAATGATCGGTTTGTCTGAGCACTTTATTTTATACTTAATTTAATATCTATTGCACTGTTGTTGTCGTTGATTGTCTCGTCTAATGTCGAATGTTATGCACCTTCCGCCAAGAAAAAAAATCCTCGTTTGTGTAAGCATACCTGGCGAATAAATGGTTCTCACCTTGTACCTCTGCTTCCTGCAGAAGCTAATACAGTTCTGGATGGTGAGTTTGTTGGACGTCTCGCTGGTGCCGGACAGGGTCGGCGGGTCACCGCTGTCTTTGAAGCAGCCCAAGTTGCCGGGCACTGTCGGGAGACAAGAGGAGGGTGAAAAATAAAGTCAGTTACACACAAACAACTTCGATGCAATCTGTCCTCATATGCGGGTTATCAGCATTTCCTGCGTAAATAAAAGGTAATTTGGATTATCATATGCAGGATTCCCACATAGATTCATTGCAGGGGATGCAGGCATGCCTTCAGCCCTCATGTGCCTCATGGCTGTGGCGAAGCTTTGTAATCTAGTTTGTGCCTGACACTTCTTAGACCCCGCTCCCAAAGAACAAGCTGTGGTGACAAACTCAAAAAGTATTCAGGCCCTCTGTTTGAATGTTTTGGTGTGAATTTGCCAACAATTTGGCCCCTGATGAAAAGAGGAAGAGGAGGAGGATGCGGGTGAAGGGGACGTGGATGTTTGAGTCAGAGAGAGAGAGAGAGAGAGAGAACTGGAATCTAGAAAATCAGATGTGAGAGCAAGAAGTCACATCACTTTAGGAACAGAATGTTTTCTACATGTGTGTGTGTGTGTGTGTGTGTGTGTGTGTGTGTGTGTGTGTGTGTGTGTGTGTGTGGTGAGAGTTTGATGTGCCAATAAATGGAGAGAAAAAAAGACGGCATTGGACAAATAGGAACATCTGGAGGGAGGCCAGGTCCGACACCTTCAGTCTTCATTAAAGGCAGGTATAAGTCAAGAGAACAGGGATATTAGGGCACGGGCAATAATAACTTTGTTGTAAAAATAAAGTTTTACGATCTGGAATGCTATCTGAGAAACACTTTGGCCGAGCTTTCATAAAACATTAAAAGCAGCAACTACATACTTCCACGTCTCAGGTTGACTTTATTTATTTTTTAAATACCCGCTTTGGTTTTGACAGCTGCTGAGCCCCATCACATCAATAACTACCGAACATGAAAAATTTTGTTCGGTGAGACTTGGGGATGCATGACACAAATAGGCCGACAATCTCAGATGGATCACAGACCATCGCAGATGGAAGACGGATGATGACACCTTCTCAGATCCTGTTTGTCCCCTAATCCGCTGTGTATTTATCGATAGACTATGCAATCCAGCGCAGTGATTTAACACTCCAAAGCCTTTAACTTCAAGGTCATAGCTCAGAAGGTGCAAACCGAGCCTCCGGCGTCCTACGGCCCACTTGTGATTTGTTTATCAATGCGATTTTTTAAAACAGGCTTGCTCTCGATTCATTTCCATGTTTTGAGGTGAACAGGGTTCATACACATTTTGACCAATGGATTTCCATGACTTTAAACCAAATTTCCATGACCAAACATGTTGTGAAATCTCGGTGTATACATGAAAAAGTGAGTAAATGTAGTATTTAAACTAACAATGAGAATACAAAGCATACAGTAAACCTTAAATGACACAAATGAATGAGAGACAATAGTTTGATTAATAGAATAAACATTTATATAGATGCCTGTATGTATGCCTGCATATATTTTGAGCGTCTTTCTTTTAAAAACATATTAATTATTTCAAACTCAGTGTAAATACTAAACGTCATGAACACATGAATATAACACATTTCCATGACTTTTACAAAACTTTTAAGGCCTGGAAATAACCATTTTAAAATTCCATGACTTTTCCAGGTTTTCCATGACCGTAAGAACCCTGTGTGAAACGGATTTGACAAACAGAAGTAAGTTATTTTCGCTGCAAGTACGAAAAAATAATCTGCGCCCAAGGCTCTTCAGTCTAACTGAAATTTGTGTCATCCGACCGTAGGGTACAAACATGCTCATTAGGAAAAGACAAGAGGGGCAAAAAAGACAGAGTCCAAAATAGTTGTCGATGCTCGGAGTCACAACGTGGACGCAAAAATCCGAAGCATGTGACGTTACAAAACGGCCCCGTTCTTTTAGCGAAACAAGTTATGAACCGACTTTCACACAGGGCTCAAACAGACTGACGCTTCCAGCTTTTAAATTGGAATTCTTGCAGTTTTTTTTCATTTTATTTCTCCGAGCTTGAAATCAAATCACTGCAGAAAAAAAAAGGTAAAATCCGATTCTTTTTCTTTATGAGAAATTTAAACATGAATGCAAACGCAATTTAGCAGAAGGCTCTGCAGTGCCGTTCGTTTCCCCCTGCGTATTTGTGAGCGACTTTTCATCATAAGTTGGATATTACATGTCCTGTCTATTTTCCACAAACAGTCCTGCTTTTGTGGAAGTTACAAAGTCTGACAAACAAACCCGAGGACGGTGTGAGCCGCTGGTCCCCTGGTTCTGAACACCAACACTGTGCTACATCTCTGGAGCGGATCAGTCTTCTCCCCTCAAACATTTGCACATTGAAAGCTGCTCGTCTGATGACAGCAAGTTCCACCAGCGAACAAATGGCCCCCAGTTTGTTTTGTTTGGCAGAAAGAAACCGAAAATCACTCAAATTGACATGCATGTCGGTATTACACTTGAGGAATATATTGGCAAGAAGAAAAGACAAAAAGGATTAGCATGCAATCTGAATATGCATAACATCATTGTTGCAGCATATCACTCAAAACTGCCTCCATGAACTGAAGTAACCTCGATAGAGACCACACATGTGAACTGTGTGTTGCAGTTGTTGCCAATGTTCACTTCTTCTGGCCGGCACGAAAAGATCCTCTGCGTTGCGCAACAGATGCTGCAGATTCTCGCTGTTTATGTAGGAATGAGGCACAAAAGGGCTTTTTGGGAGAAAATGTTCGACATTCCACAAGAATGTCCGCCACGGACTGGGAGCGTGAGGGAGGGGAGAGGGGGAAGCGAAGAGGTCGGAGAGAGGGCCGCTCTCCGAGCTTCACCCCTCCGATCGCTGACCGTCGAGTGACCGGCGAGATTCTGGCTGCAGCTGCAATTTTGGCTGCTGCAGCTCCAAGAGTCCTTAGACCAGCAATAAATCATCTGCAATATTCCTTTTTTTTTCTCACAGCCACAAGCATGCCAAAGCTTTGTAAATGGATTAAAACCGGTTGTTTGAATCATTTAGCGAGACTCCGCGGCGCACACTTGCAGAACTAAGGGCCGGATTATGTGTCGGGTTGAAGGCAAACATGACGGTAATAAGAATCTTCACATTTTCAGGGTGAGACGGGACAGCGCTGACAGCGGTTTCTTTTATATCCGCGCCCTCAAGTATACACCGGATTAAGCCAAGTGAAGTGTGCGGGAGGGGGAGATGAGAAGAGGGGAGAGATAAACACCTGGTTGGGAACCGGCAACTTCCCTCCGAGCAAGGCAGGCAGCCAGGTACCACTGGAGCGTTTGGAAAAAAGCGGAGGAGAAAAATGCCACCGCAGGGGCTCAACGCCGAGATTAAAGGCAGCAGTGCTCCCTTTTTCATGTTGCTTTGACAGGAAGATTGCAGGCCACAGTCAGTATATCGGTCTTTGTCCTCTCCTCGTCCCAGAGGCTGCGAAGCGCCGTCTGAGGAGCAGCAGGTGGTGGGATCGTATCACACCAGAGCACCGCAGGTTTCTTTTTTTGATTTTTTTAAAAATGGAACTGGAGACGGAGAAGGCGGCGGCCTCTGCTTGCACTGCACGTTCTCTCTGCATGCAGAGTTTATATATATATATATATATATATATATATATATATATATATATATATATATATATTTATTTATATATATATATATATATATATAACATATAAATTGGTGTAAAATTGAAATGAAAACTCCAGAGCAAAGTGTTGTTGCTTAAAAACATCTGCTGTGCAGGCGCAACAAGTGCAAATATCTCCGCGTACAATAAAAATAAAAACAACACACAAACACATTCGACACACTTCAAAGCTGTCGGTGGAATTCAGACTTTAACAAGCCAGAGGGGAGAAATGGAGGAAACACAAGGTGCACAAATGCTCCAGTCAGCCCGGACCAGACCTCTGAAAACCTCAGGAGATCACAGCGGGAGGGGAGTGAGAGAGAAGAAAGAAAGAAAGAGAACTAAACAAGGCTCGACTGCAGCCAGATTCATCACAAAACCTGGCAGCCTGCTGCCTTAGCTCGGAAGAGAGCAGTTAGTTTGCCTTTCCCACAATGCATCACAACAAAGTTCATGGGTGTCTGTCTCGTGTAGAGACGCCCTGGTCGACATCGCCCAAACTCCGAACACATCAGAGGCGGAGAAAGAGAAAAGAAAAAAGAAGTAAGCGACAGGGTTTTGAAGGAAACATAATTAGGGTTATAAATGTATATGACATCTAGAGGGTAAAGAGCGAAATAAAGCCAAGAAATAAATCAGAAAGGCATGGAGGTGGAGAGAGGGAGAGTTAGAGTAATGTTTTCTTTTTTTTTACGGGACTTTAATACGTCTCTCTTTTCAAAATAGATTTGCTCTGAACAGCCAGACTCTGCTTGCCTGTATCCACCCAGCACAGCGGGCCACATATTTTCACTTAGAAGATGAGGTAAGAGGGAGAGAGTATGAAGCCTGAAGGAGCAATGAACCTTTAAAGTCTCGGCTTTATAATCACACTTGAAACACTGGAGGATTTCAGTCCAAAAGCTATTTTCACAGTTGGGCCTATAATCCTGTAATCTACAAGGGAAGCCGTGATGACACTGAACAAATGTAGATACGAGAGCCGGAGAGCTTGAAAACGCATTTAATAAAGCAGCAGCATTAGGGCTGAGTATTAAACATCAATACCTTTGAAATGTGTCCGCAGCAGAGTGTCAAAAACTATCAAAAACAAAACAGCGGGACAAAACAGAACTTTATCCTTCTACGATCCTTAATGTAAGGTATTGAAAAAAGGTTTTCTAAGGTATTATCTCTGCACTGATATATAAAAATGTCATGTCAGGTTTTCGACTGATAGTTGAATAAAACAAGCTTCTGAAAAAGATTATTTTGGGCCATGAGAAATCTGAAGGGGCATTTATTCCCAATTGTTTTACAGTTTATAGACAAAACACTGAATAGATAATACAATATAGGATTGCAAGATGCAGTCCTGATTTCATATAAACTATATTCAGATTTCTGACATCAAACTGCTGAGGAAAAACATATTCTATAAATCCTCATCCTCATGCAGAAGAAGTATACATTGACCCCAATGCAGCTGGCTGCTAAACTGTTACATCCTCTTTCAGTGATTACATTTTGGTCCAATGCTTTGTCTTCTGACGGCAATGTGAACGCATTAATCGTTAAATGTTGTGTTTTTTTACCCTGGAAGCTTTTTTTCTTTTCTTTCATGGATTATTTTTCCGCTTGACATCATTGATATCACTTATGAGTGATAGGATAGTAAAATTAATCTACAGTACGTCTGACAGAAGCATGAGAGAATTCAAACTGAATTTGTTTGAGGAAACACTGAAAAAATAAATAAACCTTAACATTCACCGTGGCCAAAAGCATCCCTTAAGCAGCAGCACCGCTGCTTCATTAACATCCAATTACACTGTAAACAGAGACAACAAAGAAAAAGTAATTAGTGGTCCCGCATTGGAGAGGCGGCGTTAAAGCCGTGAGGTCAAAAGAGGAGAAGCAGCACTTTGTGAGGCGCGGCACTAAAAGGCCCGATGCCTTTTAAAACACAGGTGTGTCGAAGCCATGGAAACACTCCCACCGACCCATTACTGCACCGCCAGCAGGTTAACAAGTCAGATCTGATGCACGCGCACACACACACACACACACACACACACACACACACACACACACACACACACACACACACACACACACACACACACACACACACACACACACCCCTCTCTCTTGGAACATGCACTACTGCCTTCCCAGGAATGCTAAGTGCAACAAATCAAGGAAACCAACAACACTTATCACAGTCGGTGTTTATGTGATTTTTGCCCCCTCCTCTCCTCCATCACGTTCTGTCTCTGTCATTGTGTCTCGGCTCCATTTATTACCCCTTTTGTAGTACAGTATATTCAATACATAAACAAATACAGCTGCTGCGTTTCATCCAGCCTGTGATTAGGCGAGTCGACTGCGCCGCAGCCCCGCCAGAAACGCACGAGAGAAACGGGGAAAATATGCCGCTGACTCCCCCAGGACGAGCATTTCTGGAAACTCTGTATTGTTTGTGAGGAGGTGGGAGTCGCTATTATGTGTTTCTGTTGGGGTTCATGCTTTGCTTTTCTATGGAGATCATAAATTATCCAGCCAGTAAATGGGAACAGTTTGCAGTTGGACAATAAGGAGCTTATTATCGGACAGAATGAAGAGAAGTGTTTGTCTCCAGCAGATGGACTTTGCTAGTGGGAGAGAGAGACTCCACTGTTTCTTGTTTATCACGTGCATGTTTACTGTATCTGTATGTCCTTCTTTATGCCATTTAAATATTTGTGTGTGTGTGCGTGCGTGTGTGTGTGCGTGTGCGTGGTGGAGGCTGTGTTACAACAAGATTGGGATGGAGGAGATCAATGCCCCAAGCCCGGGGCCCTAGGAGAGTGACTAACCATCTAATTAGAGGGAAGAGAGAAGAGCCGGAGCTTTAAATGAATAATTAGTGCCTCCTCAGAGACCGGGCCGAACAATGCGGGGAAGAGATGAAAAATGGCCGCCACACTGCATCACTGACTAACCAAAAAGTCTGTGCCCCGAGGAGTCCCATGGGGGACTCGATACCGAAGCGACAGGGGGATGAAAAGACGGGCAGGCGCTCTGTAACCACCTCGGGCGTTAGATGCGCACAGCGGCGCACTTCCATTTATCATCGTTCACTTTCAAAGAGATCAACTTCCTGTTTGTCTACTGCGGCAGGTTGTCCTCCTTATTTGAATGTCACCGGCGGTGGTGAAGTCCCCACGAATGAGAACAGTGTGGCCAGATATGGAAAGATACCTTATGAAGAGCCACAATGTTGGTCAATAGGAAAAATTAATACATCTCAGGGTCTGAAAAAGGAAGCCAATGTGGAAGTGTTTTAAACTCTTTCTAATAGCCATCATGTTGCCGTTGTATAAAAGTCTTTGAGAAAATGACCCTTTTTGATGATTTCTTTTCACCTCAGTAAACATTGTAAACATGAGTTTATGGTCTGCATCGCTAGTTTTAAGTCTTCTTCAATGCAACAGGTTGTTCATTTCGTAAATGATGGTCCCTTTTGGAGTAAAATAGACTACAAAGGAGGGTTTGCTTTAGGGTGGGGCTACAAGTTGATTGACGGGTCACTACCACAGCGTTGTCCGGAGTGGGAGTTGTCTTGTGTTTTGTCTTACAACTTACATTTTTCACAGTTTGTTTTCAATTTATGAAAGTTAATTATGACGTCTTTGGTTGCCTAAAAGTCTTATTCAGTATTTTTGGCTGTACTTTGAGTGCACAGCTCCACCTTCTTGTGTTACTTGCAAAAAGCCAAGATGGCAACGGCCAAAATGCTGAATTCAAGGCTTCAAAGCGGCAGTCCACAAACAAATGGGTGACGTCACGGTGACTGAATCTACTTATTATATACAGTCTGCAGTCAATCTAACACTGTGGTGCAGACAGTAATGTCTAATGATCCCCTTGTCTTTCCATCTCACGCCACCAGCAGACAGATATTTGTCAAATATCTCAAAAACTAATACCATAAAAGTCGGGTTACAAGCCGCTCGCTCCTACTTCCGGTTAGTGTCCTGCTGTAGCAAGCTAGGAGCAGCACTAGCTAGCGCTGCTGCTAGCGCTGCTGCTAGCTCCCCTCTCCTGCTGCCAGCTCCCTGCTGCTGCCACTACTGCCCGCGTCCCCTCTGCCCAAATCGGGTGTCGAACCGGGGCTGGTCCCGCTACCTTCGTCGGTTGTCGGGGAGCTAGTGGAAGTTAGCGGAGAGCTAGTGGAAGTTAGCGGGGAACTAGCATGAGCGCCAGCTGGCTACAGCGGGGAGCAAACGGGGACACTGACCGAAGGTAGTAGCAGTGTGTAACCCGACTTTTACGGTAGATGGATTGTCATGAATATTGGAATAGAAATACACACACCCATCAGGACAAAAAACTGCTTTCATGCTAAACTCTAGATGGCGGACATATTCTAAACATGTTAGCATTGTCACTTTGATCATGCTAGCATTCTAGCACTTAGCTCAAATAACTGCTGTTCCTAAGAACAGTCTACACAGATGCAAACATGTAGAGGTTGTGTTATCACAATTAAAAATCATATTAACTATGCAAAGACATTTTGATCAACACAGGCATAAAAGGCATCGTACACTGGCATCGTACACTGTGAGCCTGAATTAGACTAGCTTCACAATATCCAATAATAAAATTACATTTATGGCACTTGCTCAGAACAATGCTGGTCTGCATTTGGCTTCGAGCCCTCATTTCTGAGAGCTAGATTGGGTGAGCCGCTATTCATCTCCTCCTCTTTCCAAAGACAAGCACTAAACAATGGCCATCTACTTGTTCTCATTAGCAAACATTCTACACAACAGGCGTGCCTCGTAATCAATACCTTTAATTCCCTAATGGCCCCGGCTGATTTAACTCCAGCCATGTTGAGAGAAGGAAGGAGTCAGAGAGAGGCTGAGAGATTAAATCTACCTGACGTCCTGTGGCTTGTTTTTTGTGAGAGTTTCTACTCTCTAATTTCTGTCTTGAGAGTTTCCTCACATCACTACAGGCAGGTATTTCCCCTAAGGGCAGGTGTGGGTGGAGCCATGAGTAGGTCAGAGGTCAGAGCAAAAATAACAATGAGTGTGTTCAAAGCTCCCCAGCCCTCTCTGCCAAATAACGACAGGCCTGATACAGGTGAAAGGGGACACGTCGAACTGACACATCGGCAAAAAGTTAGCACACGTCAAGCGCTAAAAACTGATACAAAATTTGCTAAAAACTGGAGTAAACATCTGGCTTTGTCCCAGGCTCCTGATTCGCTGCTCTAAATCTCTCTGAACATCTCTCCTGTTTCTCCAATGTGTGAATGGTTAACAAGTCTAACATAAGCAGAAAGCTAACTTCATACCTATGTGGAGGCCTTGGAAAAAAATGAAGACAAAAGCTTCCATTGTATGAGTGCGCAGGTTTTAAATTAAACCTCTGAATTTACTAATTAATTTGGTTGGAAGGAAATAATCTTTATTTACAAGCCTGGGGCGGTGTGGCTAATTTTGGACACTGGATGCATTCGAGTGCAAACAAATATTCTTTTCATTAGCTTTTTATGAACGTAGTTGTTTTATGGGGGAGCCACGTGGTAAGCTTCTTTTTAGGGAGGGGATCATCTGTTAGAAATCTGTCTTTGAGTTTTAACAGGTGCCAAATTTTGCTGAGTTATTTAAAAAAAAAAAAAATTCCATTTAAAAAAATAAATGAACAGAACAGAACAGTGCGATGGCCTTGCCAAGACTTAACCATTGGCACAACACGACTGACCTCACGCCAACCGTATTCCTCATAAGTTTAACCCACAGCAGCATCTTTTAAAGGCAAGGAATGGTTCACTTTTAAATGTCCTCACCTTGAAGGTCTACATCTCTGACCGGTTTTGACCCCGTCAGAAGAACAGGAACAAAGACACAGACACAGACACACACACCCCTCTCGACTCAGTGATGCCTGAACCTGCCTCAGTATGCTGGCTGGGATGTGGTGAAAGCTTGGTACAAGACCACCTAGGGGAAATATTCTGCCTCTGAAAACAATGACATTTGAGTGAGATAAATACTGCAATAACAGAACCTGAAAGCATCCCACAACAGCCACGAGGGCAAGGCTGTGGTCCTTCAGTCTGGTCTCGGTTTCCAGACCACATCGTCTTGTCTCGGCCTCTTGCTTATTTAGACTCGCAATTGTTCTCGTCTCAGACAATCGTTTCACTTTTCCCGCGTATTATAAAACATTTTAAGATACATTTTTCTCCTTCTTCCTTCAACCTGATCTACGTTCTTTTATTTTGGAAGCACCTAGTTGGTGCGGAGACAGGTACTCCACAACATCTTTTAGTAGCTCAATCTTTTCACATCCCATGACTGGCTTAATTTCCATTTGGGTCTTGCACCATTACCTTGATGATTTGGCTGTGCGTTTGTCTTGACACCTCTCAGACCCCTCCTTGTCTCCAAATCTACTTTGCAAGTAATTTATCAGGAATAAATGCCAAGAATTTCACCCTGGACTTAAATCTAGTGTCTGTGAACTTCCATACATCCAGTAGATGTGGAATAATTTCACTGGATAAGTGATAACTTTGATCAGCAGGTAGAGAACAACTCAGGGGATCACAATAGGATTCATCCTCTGGGGACAGTGAATGATGTTTGTACCAAATTTCATGTCAATCAGTTTAAAATGTAACTAGACATCCAAAATGTGAACCTCATGGTGGCGCTGGAAGTCAGGGGATCACTGCAGTCATTACCAACTGATTTACAGTCTATCCAGAGAAATAACCCAGCCAATATAGAAAACAATCCTTAATTGCAGCCCTATTTTGACAACAGTCGGGCTAACTGGTACATTTCAGTTTTTCTGTGTCAAGTGTTCATACAAAAATCTCCATACTGCAAAGAAGTGGTGGTATTTATTGTACTTCATAAAACTGTAAATTTAACAACTTGTGCTTGAGCAAAGAAGATGGACATTTACAGCAATTGAGGCAGAGTGAAATACAAAAACAAGAATACAAAAAGACCTGTAAAACAAAGACCCATTGACTGCTAAATTCCATCTCAAAAAGTTGAGCATGAGCAACTTGGACATGGATATCTGGTCAGATTCATTCAAGCTGGCGATCTTCTCAAGTGTCTCACAACTTCAAAGTGCCATTTAGCAGCTTCATAAATCATTCTTAATGAAGGCAATATCTCATCGCCGCATATTTTTCCTCAGCACTCACCAATAAAACCTTGGGCCAACGACATAAATAACTACTTTGTTCTAACGTCTTCAAGGTGTGGCTGGTTTGCTTGCCAGATGGATCTAGTGCCTCTGGTATTAAGACTATTGTTCCACGGTGACAGACAAGGTTAATCAGATGTTCCCTCAATTGTTAGAATAAAGTATAGCCTACTTTAAGTGAGGTATTCAAGTCATCAAGTCTCTTAAAACTTCAGGTGCCAACACATTGATGACTTCATAACAAAGAAAGACCTTAAAATACCACGAAGTAGAAGTAGAATTCCCAACACAGCAGTTATTGTCAGGTATTATAATTCCATTATTAATATAACATTATTAATATATTTTGTATTAATACAAATTCTTAGGGAAATGTTTATTTTTCCATCCTGTCCTCGTTATGTCTAAATCAGTGGTAGAAGAGTACCAATACTAATATGTAAAGATTACTGAAAGCTACTGTGCTGAACGTTTTAACTGGTTATGAAACTAATCACGATGACTCTACATGACCTATATAAGTAAACAAGACCATCAGCTATATCTACATAGTTATTCTTAATGCATGTCATCGGCACCAGCGGGTCCGATTCCTCGCAAAATCAGACAAAATCATGCAGGTTCACCAGAAACGTCTTGAGGGTTTTTTCTAAAGGGACTAAATTAAACATTTCAAGCCAGTAACACGTTCCTTTAAACCTTAATAGCATAGGGATTATAGAAAGTAAGAAATCTCAGCATCTGGTCGGGTAAAAGTTTAAAAAAGAACTTTATTGCACCCGTGATATGTTCCTGTTGTGATCTTGCAGGGTGCACATTTAAAGTAATAAGAAATGAGTTTTAGTGCGTTTCTAAAAGCCATTGTCCTATTAATGGAAAGCCTCACAGCTGCTGCAAGCCTCTTTTCTGCAGGAGAAGACAGTGGAACAACAAGTTTTTCTTGGTTACACAGTATGCTGTTCTGAGATGAGCTCCCGGCGTGCAGATCAAAGCGTCTTTGTCTCGACAAACGCTGGAGGCCTTCGCCCGTACAGTTTCACTTTGCGTCAATCAAATTCAGCCGAGGCACATTGTGAAGCGAACGCCCGTCAGCTTAAAGGAGCCACGCCAAAACTAAATATCCTTCCCGTATGGAAGACGATCTGAGAAATGAAACGCTCAACAGCAATGGTCAAGTTAACAATTAGACTCCAGTTTGACGTACAACAGGGTTTTCTTTACAATCTCAACTCGTCAACCAGTAATATGAATGGATGTTTTATCACAAGTGAGTACAATGTACTACTAAATTAAGCTAATTCTAGAGGATACTGGCCTCACCAAAGAACCCTTCACACCACATATGAATCCCTGCCTTTGGGACCGAGGTTTGATGACAATAAATCAGTAATGAACTGACCTACAGCACGGAGGAAACGGAATTTCACACGAGAAGAGTCATGCTTCGCTGAGCATTCAGTGGCCTGGGAAAGAGAAGGGCCTCAAAACCAGCGTCCACCGTGACGCACCGTGGAAATTTCAATTTGTACAGTAGTCGATGTGCCTTGACAGCGCGCCTTTTTGAAGTGTTTCGATAATTCCACCACATGGTAACTGCTGCCATAAGGGATTACTAGGATCAACGACTGCCGGGACCCACGCTATAATCCACCTGGTCCAACTATGTGTTTCTGGCCTCATGTGACCCGCCTGGCGGTGCGCCCTCCGGCCGGGTGTGTCCCCCTCACCAGGGTGGCATGACCCCAGATGACAGGGAGCCCAGCTGGATAACAGGCCGACCGCTGGCAGGCTCCAGGTGCCTCAGCGAGTGGCCACCAACTACCAACCACGCGACATCAAATGTAAGCAACAAAAAAAAAAAGAAGCAGACGAAAACGAAGGCCCAGACAAAACAAAAAGCCAGACGAAATGAAAACAAAGAGCACTGTTGCCCTCTCTCTCTGGCACACTGCTGTGTTTTTCAGCCTTTTGTTGCCAGCCGCTGACTGAGAACACTGACACCGAGAGAGAGCATCGGCATTCTCTCACTTGGCAGCCGAATCTTTCAACAACAGCGGCGGATTGAGAGCAGGCGCCGGAAGGTGAGGCACCACGAAGCGCTTGGCGTTTTCACAATAGATGAGACCGAGTGTCCGGGTCCGAAAAGCGCCCCGGTGTCCCTGCATGGAAAAACCGTCTCCACTGAGCAGGCATGTTTTCCCGACACCGGACTCTCCGACTCACAGCAAACCTCACCTCCTTATCTTGCATGACGGGACGCTGGACTTTAATTGCCCCCCCCCACAGAAAGAGGAACGCTCATGTACGACCTGCATTTGATACGGGCGAAGCTCTCTGCTGCTAGTAAATGGGCCAAATGTCGCGAGGATGAGTTACACGCTTGCACAGCACTGGATCCTTGACAAAAACAAGGCTGAACCAGCACATGGCAAACCCATCTGGAACAAAAGATGGCCTAATTTCACCAAAGATAAGGGACGAGCCCGACTCCTCGCAGAGACATTGTGGGCTGCTCTCCTCTCTCCTCCCAAACCACAAAGGTTCTGGATATCGGCCTAGAAAAAATGAGCTAAATGGACAGTTGTCTGAAATAGGTCAGTCAAACGTCTAATGGGATGCACACAAGCTGCTATACACATGAACACGCAAGCCATTCAAACAGCGGGCTTTAGTCAAGCATGTTGCTCAGACAGGAACATGGTGGGATAGCTAGAGGGGTTGGGGCGGCTCTACCTACTGCAGAGAAAACTCACAACGTCTCTCTGAGTCTCAGCGTTGCTCCTCCACTGTCTGATCCCAAAGTTCAAACACATGCTGTCTTATCTTTTAGACTTTAAGGGGAGGCTTTTATCTGTTACACTATAACAAAAGACATAAAATATATTGGAAAAATGTGCCTCCGCCTGCAAGGGTCAGGCGGAGAACAGAGGCAAAGAAAGAAATAGAATTGTAGACAAGATGAAGACGGGTGTTCAACCTTGTAACCTGTAATTCACAATTTAACTATTTTAGGTACATTACATGTTTATTTTAGTTAAATAGAATATTTCAGTCCTGCTTGGCTAACGTTCAGCGGCCACCTTCATTTATCTTTTAAACTTTTACAAATGATTTTAGTTGCACACAGTATGCAATGGACTTGTGACCTTATCGGCCATGCAAGTAAAGAACATGAGGGGATTGTTGATATAACATTACGTTGCCTTGGAAATGTCAGCATGTTTGACAGATACTTTGAAAAAGGCTTGTAGCAAATTGGTATACTGTCTATCTGAACCTCCTCTGCAGGAATAACGATCTTTGGCATCAAAAAGTCGCCTTTCAACAGCAGCGGTTAAAAAGGTGCAGGGAATGAAAGTATTGGGATTAGAGCCAAGCAGCTCTTTGTAAATGTGTGCCAAACCGGTAGAGAAGACAGAAGCACAAACTCTCACACATGCAACCAGAAAATACTGGACGTGGAGACAGAACATGCAAATATATCCACAAACAGGTAGATGTGCATAAGCACGCAAATAGTTTATTTGAATAAAAACCTGTCAAAACAAGCTACAAAGCCAGAGAGGAAACTTACAAACACACACACAAAAACACACACACACACACACACACACACACACACACACACACACACACACACACACACACGCGCGGAGGCAGTGATTGACAGCTGGCATTAAAGTAAAGGCAGGCCCAGGCATGGCCGGAGGAGAGGTGACGGGAGGCAATTAGAGGCATTTTTCAGATGATAATAGCTGTGAACAAGCCAAACAGTCTATTAAAGCTATTCAAGGCAGGCGAGCAGATGAGCATAGCAATGAGGACGGCCGCTCCGCGTGCCCACGATACGCTCCCAAGGGCACGTAAGGGCAGAAGAAAGCGAAATTTCGGAGAGACCGGAAAAAAAAGAAGGCAGAGGCGGCCCCTTACTCTGGCATGTCGGGATGTCGCAGTATCTCCAGTAGATCCCGTCTTCATGGTCTGCGATGTAGCACCACGGCTGAACGTCCCCGTCAGGATTCCTGCGGACACAGAGGGGTTTAAATATTTTGAAAAACTTTCTCCTGAGAGGTTACAACCCAAAAAACAAATGTATTACTCTGTCTTAACTTTTGCAGTGCCCTTTCCTCTTAACTGAGCCAAACTGCTTCTTCAGGTTGTGCACAAATCCAGCGGCGATAAATCAATAAATACTACTACTATATAAATAATGGATAATTGAATATTTCTGCAGCCGGGAGGCGTGTTCATGTGTTTCAGGTGTTTCAGGTGGGAAGACATTCTTTGTAACATATGTCAACATGTCACAGGAGTCGCAGGACTGTTTACTGATTGGCTGCAGGGATTCACTGGCTGCACGTCATACAAATACCACGTTAAAAAACTAAAGCACATCCGTGTGTTCATATCTGCCTCAGTGTGGAAGCAGAGGTGTGTTGGGTAAGGGATGAAAAGAGGAGGGAGGGAGGTGATGGCAGAGTTATGAGGGGGAAGAAAAAAAAACAGCACAAAGACCAACTGACGACCCCGCAGCAGAGGGCTGAATACTCAATAATGTTTCAGAGGGAGATTATCTTTGCGGTGTCAATCATCCCCAGTAGCACCCCCCTGGCGCTTGTTGGTTTAGCCTCTTCCTCTGAGGGGCTGTCCACGCATGTCAGTCAAGGGCCAGACCAATGTGTCTTTGATGGGTGGAGATGGTTGGAGGTCGGGGGGGGGATGAGGCTCTTTGTCCCGGGGGCCAGACACAGACCTGGAAAGAGCGATGGTTGATGGGGCTACGCCTTTGTCTGAGGCTGCGGCCTCTTTGGAACATCATCAAGGCACTTCTAACCCATCATAATGAGGCTAACAGGCCCCCTCGGCGCTTTAGCATTTCAGTTTTCACCGACAAAGGCAATGAGAAGTGGGTTTGACGATAGAAATGCCTCAAAATCTTCGCACAGGCTTCATATCTCCAGGGTGATCATGCGACTTTGTGCATCACGACCCTCATGGCGACTTCTAAAATGCCGATAAACGATATCAAAGCAGCGAGTATGCAGAGGGAGCTCATCCCGGTGCCGTTTCAGCTCCTGAAGCTCTATTTCAGGTCGACTAAATAAACTCGAAAAAAAGTTTGATGACTTTGCTCTTTATTTTCTTGTCCTTCCCAGACCTGACTGTAATTGTCCGAGACCTGTTCTCTTCTCTTCTGACACACCTCATTGTAGCGCCTTGAAAAAGCCCCGCGGTGCTGCACTATCCCGTTACGCCTTTTGTGAGCAAAGTTGTGAAGGGCGTTTCCATTTCTTTTCTTCTCCTATCAAAAACACTATCCGGAGTTTCCGCCTCTCTTTTCAACACTCAGAATGAGGAATTGACAAAGACGTCGGCGCGGAGACTTTTTATTTTTAGGGTTGAACTCAAGTTTAAGTGCCTCAGAAGCTTCTCACTCACTTTCCATATCTGGCAAACAGTCATCCTTCTCCTTCGAGCGGCCTGTCGACGATCGGAATTTGCGATGCGAGAGCTCATCTATCGTCGCATTTTAATTTACTCGTTCCTTATTCGAGCATTCTGCCATCGAAACAAGCCAGGACTTCTCTCAGTCTGAAAACGTCCCCGTGTTCACAGGAAGCCCTTGTGGTCCGGTACATTTTGATGGAGGAAGAAACCAGTTTGTTTGGCCTGAGGCTACTGCGGAACTGAAAAAAACATTAATATACCCGTTCTCTATTTCTCTCTCCCCTTCTCTTTTTCATGGCTGTCAACGGGTAATAGCCCCATTTGAAATAAGACTCCCAAGACCTCTTTCCTCTACTCATCTATATCAACTCATCTAAAACCACTTATGTCATTTACTGAACTTTCCCAATCACACCCCAAGGAGGCAGGCATGATTTACGACCATCAGCATGAAAAAAAAAAATACATCCTCGGTAGACCACCCATCCCATGTCGGACCCACCGGCCTCTTTGATCAGTAAATGACGAGGTGTGCCCCTCCGAGCTCTCCCTCCTAAACCCCTGGTTCCCAAATTGTGTTTTCTCCCTCTCTTTTACACGCACACACGCGCACACACACGCACACACACACCTGCATACACCCTTTTAGCAGGAGCATGGGAATATCAGCCACAGGGCTAAGGTGAATAGGCCAGCCCACATGACAGAGAAACATAATCAATCCTGCCCCGAGGTGCCAGTGTGTGTGTGTGTGTGTGTGTGTGTGTGTGTGAGAGGCGGGAGGGAGGGTGGGAAACAGACAGTGTCAGAAGAGCCGAGTTGCAACAGTGCAGATAAGAGCAGACCTCAACGGACGGAAATCCATTAGTTGAACCCGGCAGCACAGAGAAAGACTTTGGTCCTTGTGGTGACACTCTGATAAAAGTTGCTGCCAGTGTGTGTATGTGTGTGGACGTATGTGTGTGGAGCCGGGGGGGGGGGGGTTGCATTCGCATCCATGTGCGTCAGAGACGGCCCGCCAATTGGCTCAGAGTAGAGGAGCTTGTTGAAACTCTGCCATACCCAGAGGTAGATCACAGAAGATGTTTGGACACTTAATTGGCACAATTACACTGACTCATTTTGCTCAGAGTGAGCCACAGAATTTGGCACAGAGCCATTTATAGCCACAGTGCGTTTTGCCTCCCAGGCTCTCTATATATATATATACGGTCCTGTACTTGAAGGCAAGAGCGGCTTGTATCTGAAACACAGAGGAAAAACAGCTGTTCCTGACTGGCTGCTGCTCAAAAAGGTTTTCCTTTTTATAACTATTTTCCGCGCACCTTAATCAGAAAAGTTATGGTCACCTTTAAAACGCCTGGCACCGAGGAACGACGTATAAAAATTTCAAAAATGATTTCCATCAAACTATACGTGCAAAAGCTGGCAATAACATGCTTCTAGTTGAACGTGCGATTCTAGAGGGACGTTTGTTGAGTTGAAAGCTAACTTTGGTATTTCTCAACCTTATTACCTCATGTTTTTAGTGACTAACAGGGACAACGTCTTTTTAAATTGGTCCAGTATTAAGCCGCTACACAGACTGCACTGTAAAAGTACTTCCACTAAAAGTGTGTGTGTGTGTGTGTGTGGGGTGTGTGACAGGCTGAAATAGTTGTTATAAGGGTCTGACAACATTATGGACAGGACCCAAAAACATTCTTACCTTCTGCTGTCTATAAATGCTGCTGTAGAAAAAATCTATCTATCTGTCATTGCGTCATGTGACTTGTTGCTGAAAGTCAACGGTGGAAGCGTGAGAGAGAGCTGGACAGATGAGGGCCAGTGTTGAAGCACATAGCTTGGTGTTCTGGAAAAGATTTTCAATGTCATGGCCCAAAAATGTAGCTGATTTCGACAATGTGTATGCGACACGAGACTAAAGAAGGAGACTTCTCAGACACGGGATCGAGCGAAAGGTGTAACATCTCACTGTAGGGTCCTTTCCATAATGCCGTCAGACACTTTGCAGCCTGTTTAGCAGCTGCAGCGTTCTTCCTCAATACTGGACCAATAAAAACAAATACAAAATGTTGTCCCCATTTGTCACTCGGGTACAAAATAACAAGTGTTGAAAAATCCTGAAGTTACAAGCAGTGAAAGTAAAACACGGTGAAAACTGATTTTGCACGATTGGAGCTATGAGAAATGTTGATTGGAGAGCGGTGGTGAAAGGCTCGTCTGGGTCCGGATTTGAGGTCAACAGTAGATCAGAGTCTGGCAATTTACTGCCTGAGAGACGACTCTTTAATTGACTCGGATGATTTAGCATGCAAACTGCTGCCTGCTGCTGTGCTGCATGAATGCATGTATTGAAGAAGAGGGCTTGTTGGTTGTGGGCCGATATGTATAGTCTACTGTTGCTCTCTCACGGTCCACTTATTACGAGGTTGTGATGTCACACCATGTGTCCCGTGAGACTGGGAGACGCATCACGCATATGCTTCTCGACTAATGGCTCGAGAGGATCAGAACCCTTGAATGAAATAAGAAACATGTTCTCACCTCCCTGAGATGGAATCTAGCCATGTAGATCATTTTTCATCTGTTTCTGCCTCTGTCTCAGTCCAATGAATGGAATTTCATTTTCAGTGCACACAGGATTGAGGAATGATCCCATTTACTGGACAGTTTTCTTTTAAACTATTTCTTCAGCAGAAAGTAGGTCCAGTGAAAACTGCTTGCATTCAGGCACGAAAACTAAAGATTGCGCTGAAGATCGTCAGTTTAAATACAATTTATTTTATTTAATATTATTTTAAATTTGGATTTATTTTGGATTCACGCCTCGGACACTCTTCTAATCTATAGCAACAGCGGCTGAGGGCTCATGGGTATTGTAGTAGTTTGAGCGAGCTGCCACAACAAACTGACGAACAAAACATACGTCTGTATGCTTGTTACATCATTCAGGAAACTCTCGTGATGCAAAAACGTTTTGCATGGCAGCAAATGAACGTACAAACATAAAGGGTACCTTTTATTGCATGAAATTGGTCCCTGCTTCAATTCCTATTCTATAATGCTGACGCTTTAGCGCCACACTTATATTAACTTCCTCAATTTCACAAAGCAGCGCATTGGGACCGTAGTAAAGTCTCACAGACGGTGGACAACTTGGCTGCAGTTCGCCTGACCTCAGATCTGCACCTGACATCATGGAGATTCAATTACAATCAACGTGCGGAGCACTATTCACTCTGGCATTTCTATTATCTCATCTATGTAAGGGAATAGCATTAGAAGCCATAGTGGACGCTCATAAATTGTACAGTACACACACACACACACACACACACACACACACACACACACACACACACACACACACACACACACACACACCTGCATATAAATAGCCAGGAAATGGCTGGCAGAACGTTTCAACCACCAACTGAACCGTCATGCACTTCACACCCTCATACTAATGCACCGGGGGGTTTCTAATGTCAGCGGTTGGAACAATAAACAAAATATATATCAGTACTTCAATTTTTGTGGTGTTCTTCACATGAATGGCAGGAATAATTTAGAAAAGGTCAAAAAGGTACTTAAGAAGTGAAAAAAAAAGCTTCTCGTTTAAGTGTAAAATTGCACAACGTTGCGCAACGTCCAAGCTCAATACCAGACTCAAGAGCGGATAACGTCACTCCGTGATTTCTAAAATCGGACCCCGCTGATGATGAGCAGAGTGATTTTCACTATTGAGTCTCCCTAAGTCTCAGCTGAGACACGAGAGCTGTTGTCCTTATCCTGAAGCTTTGTGCTCCTTTTCTTTGCAGGGGGAACAATGTGACATTTCCCGTCTCCCCACTTTCACTGTTTTTTTTATAGCAGGCTATAAAGATGCAATATGGGGGCTGTTAGGGCTCTTTCTCTTTCTCGACTTAAATCACCACTGGGGGAAAATGCCAGTGATGGGACAGGGAGTGAGTTTGTTGTCCTCCGCGTCCGATACGCGCCGAGAGCCGCGTTAAAGCTAAGACGTGCAGCTTTGCATTATCCACCTGTGCCTTGGCCTCAGCTCTCATCTCGTAAAACCCCAATTGGCCTCAGGGTCAGACATGCCAAAACTGCACTGGCTCTCCTTTGCTATATCCCCTCCCCTCCTTTTTGTCTAAGAGTTCCCGCCTCCTGTGCTCCAGCCAAGAATGCCCGCAAAAAATGTAGGCCGAACGTGAAAAGACGGACGCAGCGATGGAGGGTCGGAAGACGAGAAAGAGTTTGAAGGTTAAAGAAGAGAGTTTGAGCTGCAAATTGCACTTCATGCAAATAAGGACATTTGCGATCCAAATTGAGCGACACAGTCCCACGACATCTCAGCCTTTCTGTGACGAAACTAATCCCACATCACGCACCCTGCGTTGCGGCAGGGATGACCCTCTCTGCGTGCACGTCGTCGGACGCGTGCACAAATACTTGACCCCTGGGCAGACATGCCGCGAATGCCATCCCTCTTCTTTTTTACAATGAAGTGGCCACTTTGGTCCCAAGGAGGGAGTCTGAGAGGGACTCGGGAGTCGTTGCAGCTACAGTGACAGAAATCCCTCTGTCAGGAAGAAACAAAGCTCTGAGCTGTCAGTGAGTTGGAAAAGCTGCGAACCGCATCGGTGGCCAAGAAAACAGCCCAATCCAAACAATGAAGACGTCCATTTTGGATGACTTGTTGGACATAATATGCTCCTAATGTGCTGAGAAAGCCTTCCGCGATGCTCTGCATGTATCCTACTCGTAAATCTTCCGGATTCCCATCCAGTTCAAGTACAAACGAATCCGTCCAGCGCCACTTCAAAGCATTGCTGCGTTATGAGTTTACAACCATGACTTAGAGAAATGTTTCAGAGGCTTTGGGCCGAGGAGGGAAGGAGGAGGGGGCGGAGGGTGTTCTGTTTCTTACGGCTCGGCAATCCGGGCCAAGCCACTGTTCTGGACGTCTCGGTGAATTGGAACTGACTCACGAAAAAGAGCGTGGATCCCTGCAAGTGCACCAAGTTTGGACACATCGCCGGCAGTCGTAACTTGGAGTGTGACGGACGGAGAGAAAAGGGTTTCCGAGACACCCGAAAGCCACCGTGTCCCCTTGCATTCCAGGGATGAGGCACGGGGGTTAGTGAACACGAGCCCTCCGAGTGTGTGTTTGCGTCCCCTCGCGATGACGGGGGCCCAAACGTTCTGTTTGGGGACGTCTGAGCAGATCCCCTGTGCTCACACCTTTTGCAAAAGAGACAGCGACCTGCTTCTAAATTATTCAGAGAGCCGAGCGCTTTGTCTGGGAAGTTCAAAGCTCCGTCAAACATCAGCATCCGCCGGAGTTTTAAAAAGGTGCTACTCACAGCATTTTGACATCAATAACATCAATCAGAAATGTCATAGCTGGGAATAAGATTGTCAGCCTTACACTGTGAGCCAATGCTGCTTGATGGATATCCAGCGCAAGAGGAGATTGCTTTGTATAATAACGACAATAAAAAAGACGAGAGGGAACAGTTACTCTTCCAGTTGCAGACAGATGACACGCACTTGAAATGCTGGGTGATGAAATGAGGGAAAAGCTTACAGAATAATGTCTTAGCAAACTTTTATTGTAAGCTCCATCTGCAGCCCAGTAGGACATCATGGAGTCATATCAACACCGTCTAATCCTGAGGCGGCCAAACTATGCCCCGTTATTAAATGGCCCGCGATGAATTCATTAAATATTGATATCTAATTGATCTAATAAATTGCCCCATATGTATAATGCACATTCTAGTTTAAACACTAGATAGACACTAAATATTTTACTATTTCTGCCTGTTTTAATCTTAATTTCAAATTTACATGTTTACATCTTACGTCTACATTTGTATCGGAATCGTTCAAGTGGGCCTTTCGGCCATGAACATAAAACTATATTTGGCTATTCCTGCCTTTTTTAACTGAACAGATTTACAGACTTGCACATACAATCATAATATTTAAAGTGGGCACCTCAGCTATGTTCTGTATTAGAGTTTAAAACTATTGAAACAATAACTTATTGTAATATGTTTGAACAGAAATAAATGACTGCAATAGAACATGTTCTTTTGAAAGTACTTTTCACTAGTTTTGTGCAGTTATTTTGATGAAAAAAATATTATCTGTGGCACATGAGCTTTTCCGGTCTAGAAACGCTGATTGTCTTGCAGTGTAACTGGTTGAAAACTCCTTCTTCCACTATTGATTGGCCTGTGACTCCTTATATCGCTCTGTTTATGGCCCACAATCCACCCCTGGCATAATCAATTAATAACAAATGCAACCGCTGACACTACATGTCAATCTTTAAGATGAGTGGGACCTCCGTGGAAAATAAATCTGATGCTGATTTGTCATAATTGTTTTCAGACAGACCGAAATACTGGATAGTTGTACTTTTAAAGTTTTAAAAGTGTTCCCCAACTGCAATAAAGGGTCACAATCCACAAAGATTGGGAAACACTGCTTGAGAGACCTCTGCCCATAATTTGACCCATCCCCTTAAGACAATGTTGTCTTTATCCCCCAACCCTGCGTCCCAATATTCAATCCCATAACTTACATTAATGACCCGACGGTCGCTACCACATCTTCTGAAATAAAATTTCTGAAAACAGTTGGTTCACTAGCTTATTGTATTGTCATTTTTTAATGAGTAAAAGAGACTCACCTGCAGTAGTTGTGGCTGCCCAGACCCCCCTCTCCGTTGGGGTATTTGAGGGTGTTGTAAGGGTGCTGGAAGGTCTCGTTCCAGAAGAGGCAGGGTTTACCACCATGCAGGCTGGTCTGGTTCTGGAAGCCCCTGTAGTCCTCTCCGTTGGCAGTGTAACACTCTGAAAAGAGAGCAACGAGACGGAGAAGGTGAGAAAAATCACTTCAATAAAGGTATTACAAGTCTATCAAGAGGGAAATCAAAAGCGTTGCGAGAGCCTTTTTCGTATAAAAAGGCAGCCACACATGTGATCGGCTTTATTGGGAATCTGGATTCGGTGAAATACCCATATGTGCTTATTCAAATGTTTTAATGTGTTTTGGAAGGATCACAGACGACTCGTTTGGAGTAATGGTATTCTTTGCCCAGGCTCAATTAATTTCATACCCGGCAAAACGAGGTAAAGCAAGATCAATCACCGCATTGTTTTAATTAACGTCAACGCGGGAGCATGGAGGAGAGGGGGAAAAAAAGGCCCTCGGATATACAACAAAAGCAAACATGGCTCCAATTTCCAGGAAGTGTATGACAACCATGTGGCCCGAGTCAGAGCGAGAGAGATTTTGTTTCCCAGGGCAAAACAATGGCTGGTGGAAGGTTTTTCTTCCCTGAAAGGGGGAATTAAAATAAACAATGGCTGATGGGAGCTCATCGCTCTCAGCCTCGGTGGTGGGGGCTCCCATCAACTGAGTTTTAACAGCAACTGAATTCCTCTTTTGATTGCATTAGGGTGGAACATATTAATGTATTCATACTGCAGGTGCTCATGATTGCAAGGGCAGAGCGGGATACCCCTTCGCTCTAATAAACAGCGTCTATCTGCAGTGTGTATTCATGAAGAGTCGATGCAAACGATGCCACGAGGGCGACAGTTTGAAGCGCTGATTTTCCGTACACACTGTATCTGCATTAACACTCATCTGCTTTTTCAAAATGTCAAAGCGAGAGCACATCAAACTAGTTCACCTCAATGCCTGTCAATCAAGCGTTACAGAGATAAAGAACAATACTCGCTTGTTTGGCTCGTCTCCACGGGGTCTTTGTTGCTATGTATGCGGTTTGCCAATGACCGGCCCCTTTCATCAAGTGGAGCTGTCTGGGCTACGAGTATGAGCTAATGCATTGCAATATGACAGTCATTACACCCCTTGGTGAGCCAGCTGTGCTCCAAGGCTCTTTCACATTCTCTTCTGACGCCAACGTTTCCCAACTTCTCCTCTCTTTCCTCCCTCTTGCATCCCGTCGCCTCTTCTCCTCTCTTACCTCTTTCTTTTTTTCTCCTCTGCTGCTTTAGCCCTTTTCTGTCTTTCCCCTTTCAACTCATACACAGACAAACATTTCTTTGGGGACTGCTTAGCTTCACGGCCTTCCAATGCAACTTCTGTGCTCTGTTGTCGCCCGCGGTTAGATGGCAAACTCTCGATGGCCTCTCTCACAGGCCGAGAGGAGCCCGGTGGCATCAATAACTACAGTTAAAAGACCTATAAAAAAAGGTTTATTCTTTTATTTGTGGGAGATCCGTAAACTGCGTCGATTTAAGATGCTCAGGGAGTGTATAATGTAGAATAAGCATGGGCGCCCTAGACAAGCAATAAATCTTGTGAAAGTTCCGCGTGTTTCGTAATTGACTTCCCGGTACTTTCGACCGCGCTCTGCAATATTTACAGCCGCAAGCTTGCACGCAAACACGCATTCCAGCCTCTTGCATCCTCCCCAAAAATACTGCACTTCATTTTAGAGTAAATCAAAGGCCCCAGCTGTTCTCGGTGTGTCACCCAAAGTTGCTTTTAATTAAAGTTGTTTTCGGCTGTGCTGTTCAGTCAAGCCTGTCGGCCATCCATCCATCGCATGGCTGACGGGAGTTCATCAGCAGTGAGAAGCCGCAGGGTGTCGGATTCCTGCGGTTACGATGCCGCTCTATTGTCTCTGAATGGCTCTCTTGGCTAATTAATACCAACTCGGCATGCAAGGATATCAACCACCGGAACGTAAATCCAGTTGAGGGCGTCTGAGGCCGAACACTACTCCATAAAATTAGAAAAAACAGCTTAATTAATGGTGCTACAACAGTGCTTTTGCTACCCACACACAGAGGAGCGGCGAGGCGTGTTCAATAATGCATCGGTCTCAATTGTTGCTTGTACAAAGGATGCAGGCGATCAGCATGGACCGGTGTTTAACCTTTGGAGGACTTTGGAGATAAGCGTTTGTTCTGATGTCAACATTAGTGTCAGCTGCCCCGGTGTAGCTCAAGAATTATGGCATTGGGATATGCATGTCCAATATGATATTTACAGAAGACATATGATGAATTCTTTATTGCTTTTTACGATTGTTCCCGGCATTAGAAAGAAAGCGAAGGAAACACTGCTAACAGCGTTTGGCAGCGGTTCAAGCACAACCATGAGTCACTGCTGCCCAAAAGCAATCACGACTGTTACTGCCCCAGCAGTCAGAGAGGATACCATCAGGCAGGGACAGGGCAGCCGGCTGCATCCCAAATGAGTTCACGTCCTTCAAAATATCTCCTCCTCGCAACGAGCAGGTATTAAAATGACTGAACTTGGCTGCATGCAGCGCTTCTCAACACACTGTATCAATGAGCCAAATGACTTTGTAAATGTCTCCCCCCCCTCCCTCCTCCTTCAGGAAACTTTCCTCTGGAGTTTCAGGATGAAGCAGAGCTCGTCTGCACATGGTCCGCTTGGAACGAGCTGCTGCTGGCAACCGTCCCGCCCTGCTGCTGCGGCCAAGTCGGCTTTTCAGGACGAGCGAGTAAATATGGCAGCAGTTGTTTTTTTTTGCCACCGGGAGGGAGATGGGGAGGCGGGTGTTCCAGGTGGTTTCAAGGCCCCATTTGCTTGCGGTGGGGATGGGAAGTAGCAGATCTGCAACCTCGGAGATAAGTGAGGCCGTCGTTAAAGATGAATGGTCCTTTTTAAGAGCGCTGCGGACGACCACACATCGATCAAGCGAGAAGAAAAATAGGGCAACTTCACTTTGGAGCGGTGTGGACATTTCACCCTCGCCCTGGAGGAAACGAAGAGCTCATCTGCTGATTGGACCGTCACCACTCCGGGGGCCCACTCCCCAAGCCACACCCCTTTCCTTGTCACCAAGCAACTGTTGCGCTCTCGTCACATGGGCCCGAGCTTTCTTGTGGTTTCATCAGAGGCCGTGATGGGAAACAGAACCACCACCGCATGAAAGACGGGGAAAAGGGTGGGGGTAGTGGGGGGGGGGGGGGGGGGGGCTCCTATAAAATACATGCAGATCTACAAATAGAAAAAAAGTCCGGGAAATGGAAGAAGAGGACTCGCCCTTGACCGAGCCCTGCGCTCACAGAGTACTGCACCGACCCGGCAACGAGAGAAGAAGGAAGAAAAAGAAAAAAACAAGAAAAACAGCCGAGGATCACTGAGAGAGAGCTAATCGCCCTGTTATTATATTGGTTGGGATTTGTGGCTAATGACTTCCACATTGCAACTTCAAATGCACTTGATGCTCCGAAGAAACGAGAGGCGGGGGAGAGAGAGAGAGAGAGAGGGAGGGAGGGAGAGGAGTATGGGGAGCTGGTCATGTGATCTCAAGAACACAAACAAACAAGCTGACAAACAAATGGTTTCTCTGAGGCGCGTTGCCAGGTCACACAAGAAGAGCACTTATTTGTTGCTACGAGGGATGAATAGCGGCGATAATTACAGACGACTGCTTCCTCGCAGAGGGTTGACATGAAGAACTTCCTTCCATCTATATTACACGCTTGGAGCTCTTGCGGGCAGCGAAACCGGCTCAGCGCATGAGCAGAAAGAGTTAGCGACAGAAACATGCAGGAGGCTGCACATTGAGAAGGTTTTCAGAGAGCTTCCAAAGTCCACAAACAAAGATGACAGAAACTCCAGATTATTAATGCACAACCTGCCACAATATGTTTCCCCTCCACTGTGTCCTGGTAGCCATTAGCGTTGTGGGGCTCATTAATGTCAGTGTAGGGAGAACACAGCCAGGGCCAGGCCAAACCGGGCCAGATGTAGTGGGTTGCAGTTTTCTTCTCTATGAAGGGGGGGGGGGGTCACAGCTGGCACAAGTCTGGTCCCCCTTTCCCCCCGGCAGCATCCCTTTCCACATCAAAAACCACATCAGACTTCAGAGGAATTGCAGGAGTACTGCTTCACATTCATTATCCACGTTCCACAGATAGTCACAGATTCAGCGAGGCTCTTTTAATGAAGTGGCTGAGGAGAGGTCAGGGATTTCTCAGAGAGGACACTCTGCAGTTAAAGGGCCACACCTCGCCATCCCTCTTTTTCTGATCTCTCCGCTCCCGTGTCAGGTTTAAAAAAAAAAACATTTTTGCCCTCGTGCAAGAGGGTTAATGAAAGTGCAAACAGAAAGCAACAGCTCCTCCTAAGTGTTGAGAGCCGATGCCTTGAACTAGTGAAATCTGCTGACGCTGACTTCTCAATGGGGTTTAACGGTCCTTCTCTTCATTTGATGCTTTTGTCAGAGGTTGTAGCCCCAGATAACCATGCCATAAACCAAGACCTCATTCAGTCCAAAAATAGTCTCCAACACCGCCATTCTTCCTCTGCAAAGAAAGTTCACTACCACAGTAGCCACAGACCCACAGGACTCCCTGCCAAAGCTGCTGGGTAGCACCTATAAAACATGGCCCCATCTCGCTCTAGTGCGGCCCCTATTATTTAGCTCCGTAATGGAAAGAGTCTAATCTACTGGAGCCAGTGGTGGGCTAAACGCACTGCCAAAAAGAAAACCTCTGTTTGAAGTTGCTTGTCGCAAAAAAAATGGAAAGCATAACCGTTTTTCGTTTTATTTATTTAGTTTGTCGCGAGCTGCTCTCTGGTACTAAATCGAAGTGTTATGTCTCAAGGTTTAAAAAAATCAATCAGCAATTATGCAGAAACTGATTAGACATCCAGCTTAGTTTAGCGGTCGGGATCTCTGACGGGACGCAGCACAGACTGACCCAGAGTTGGCTCTGTGAGTGGACCAGGATGGAACGGGCAGGGACAATTTTGAGTTTTAGTTGGCAGACGTTCAGGGAGTGACTGATGGGCTGCAGACAATGACGTAAAGGACATTCAGGGACTTCCTGAAACCCTGGGAAGAAAAAAGCCACTGGCAGATTATGGGCATCGGAGGCCCGCCAGCAAACCTGACATGAGGGCGGACGAGGTGTCACGTTCAATTACCTCTCTCTGGCAACTCCTCACCGTTTCCTCAAATCATAATCCACATCTGGTGAAAAAAAAAAAAAAAAGCTTCTTTGCCTCTAAAGCTGTTTTGTTTTTTTCTTCCTGTAGTTTCTAACACATCCACGCGATCACACGCCTCACCATGCGATAAGAAGACGGGAGTTACAGGGTTAAACAAACAGAGGGTGAACTCTAAAGCGTCTCTAAACCAATTCTGACACCAGAGTAAACAAGACTTTCGCAGCCAGGAGAAAGCAGGAACTATATATAAGTAGAGACGCATCGGGCTGAGGGTGTTCGGCTCAGAGCTTTCAAAGGGTGATCGATCCGTCCTAAATCAAACCAAACTGCAAATTAGAGCGTGGCATTAAAGCTGAAGGCAGGAGAGGTGGCAGGGGAAGCAAAATTAAGCAGAAAAGAAAGAAGAGAGGAAAACAGAGTGAGTCAGGGCGGGGCAAAGTTTTTTTTTTAATGATCCCACAGATTGTTAAACCAGCCTCTAATTTTCTCCCTCTTGTTCATAGCACCAGCAAAGTGAACTCTGTTTTATTCTTCTTAAAATGTCCCCACGTTACATACGAGGCAGACAAAGACCGACCGACGCTTGTGAAGTTAACAGCGTACACAGAGTTGGCGTCTCCGACGCGGAGCGGTCTGAGCACGGAGGTACCAACGTCCCTCTGGAGGAGCTCTGCGTGCCGGGGCCTTTTGAGCGGCGAACAAAACAACCGACGCGTGGCTTAAGGGAGAGGGGATGTCTCGCTGATGCGTGTCTTCTCGCTGAGAAAATAACACAACCCCATGTGGGTTCCCCATCGCATGCAGCCTTTTGATAGATCCGCGGCTCGCGATGCAAGTCACGATGGATGGCTCACTGTTGCTAATGGCCGCTCGCGCCTTTCGCATGGGGGTATTCTCAGCTCGCTCTGATCTTTTTCCTCTTTCTTTGTTGTTGTTTTGGCCTGTAGATGGATGGTAAAATGATCTCTCAGTCAACTTGCAGTGTCAGATGCCCCGATAAACGCGAGCAGCGAGAAAACATGCGTTAATCTGCACTCCAACCCACATCATTCCACCCCTCTCCCCCTCAGATGCACTTACGGCGAGAATGAAAGGGAGCAATTTTCATCAGTGGAGCGGCCGCAGTATTTTAAGATGGGTGCGATGTGGAGGGAAAGGAAGACACCCACATAAACATGCACACAGGCTCCTTTGTTCCCTCGGTGGTAGGGCCAGTGTCATCGAGGCGATGCCATTCTCACCCCCCCCTCACTGTAGAAATTGCCCTGAGTGTTTGTGTGTCTGTCAATTCCCTGACTCCTCTCCTCACAATGGGCCAGCTCCTAAAAAGGCAGTAATCAATGTGCGGTACCATCGTGTAAGCCGTGTGGCGAGACTCTCCTTTCGGAGATGCTTTCCACGTTTCTCCGGCGATTTTGATTCGTACACGAATGATGGATCCTCTGATCCAGATGTGGGCCCTTTTGTCCCCCGTATGTTCAGCCACTTTCAGCCAGATAGCAGCTCAAAGAACACTGAACCATGAAGGAAAAAAGGGTCGTCGCTCAAACACACCTGCTTTTGATCGTCCTGTTTGTGCTCAGGTTAGCTGCTATCTGAGGAATGTAAATTATATGTGGTTTGGGTTGAAGCTCCTTCAGTGCTGTTGCAACACACACACACACACACCACCGCCTCTGTCTCTTCTTTCCTGACGTCCTGTGTGAATACAGGGTTGCGGGGAAGATGAAATCTGACTTGGATAAACAAAAGGCCTCGGGGCGTTGCGAGCTGCCTTGCTAATGCAAACAACAACAAAAAACAGCTCAGCTCTTTTTCTCGTTCATTCTTAACAGATATCATTATTAAAACAAGACATGACTCGAGGCAAGAGAAGCTCTTACATTGTGTAAAGCAGCGGGAGAGATTTACCGGATCTGAGTCTAAGGGCTTTTGCAGATGGTAGTTTGTTGTTTGCTTTTGAGGATATGAACATTCAGTAAACCTTCCATGACCCATCTTCATGTTCATGGTGGCGCAGGTTAATCCTTCAAACACTGTCCCACTTCCTCGTTTCATCTTCGCTGCTGTTTGGAAGAGTGTTTCAGATTTTGCTCTAAAGTTTTGATTAGTTATTTCCCGGGACACCATAATAGTATAATAGTATAATTTGGAGGATGAACATATTTGTGGCATTTAATTTCGGGGAGAAGCTGCAACCATTTAAAAAAAAGAAAAGAGGACATTTTGCTTTAAACTAGAATGACTGCCGAGCGGTTGTCATGGATGTAAAAATCCATGTAATTTGATCCAAATAGACATTTGTGGTAAAGAGTCATAATTAGCACAGTAACTCTTAAGGTTTGGGGTTAAAACGTGTTTTGTGAGGTCACGTTGACCTTTAAACATCAAATTCTTATCAGCTCATCCTTGAGTCCAAGTCGACGTTTGTGCCAGATTGGAAGGAAGTCGTCAAGGCGTTCCCAGGGACATCACGAGAATGGGACAGAAGTGAGATCACAGGCACCTTGACCTTTGGCCACCAAAATCAAATCAGTTCTTCCTTGAATCCAGGTGGACATTTGAACTAAAAATGAAAGAAATCTCCTCCAGGCGTTGCTGAGACATTGCGTTCTGTGTGTGGCCGTGTACAAATTGACAGAACCAGAAGAATATAAATGTTAAGTAGACCTCACTCAATCTGTCTGGATGTTCTTTACAATCCGACCACAAAAGGCCAAGAGTCACGTCGCCCTGGGAATCCTGAGCTTTAAAGCCCCTTTTCAGATTTGGCCCAACACGGTGACTAGAAATTGGGCTTAAGTTGACCAAATGTCGGAGTGATTAAATGTAACGAAAGCAGACCAATGGTGGCTTTCAGTCACCTTTTGTACAGGGAAGAGAATTAGATGAATGGGAGGCAACATGAATATATTGAATGCTGCGGTTGACTATTTGCATTGTGTGGCGCACAAACACGCTCCCATCTGCATCCGATGAATCTCCAGCGTGCTCGCCTGGAGAGCGTGGCAAACTCATCAAAAAAGAAAGAAGAAAAAAAAGCCACCAGCGTGTTTGTTTTGTTTAACTTTATAAACTACGGATGGAGACATTGGTCTGTTCCCTCAGCATTCCTTGGCTTGTTTGGAGTTTTTAACACTTGTACGTTGTGGTGAGAATCCCCTCTGCGTCGAGTCATCTCTGGCTGCGCCGAAACGCCTCGTGACAGCCGTTGGCTTTCGGACAATCCGCAATCATTGTCACCAAAGTGCACATCTTTCGTTTTGGATTATCTTGTGTGACTGACCTGCCAGAGCAGGAACGGAGCATGCATTTCCACTGGATCAAATCACAAAAAGGTTGTCAGACAAACCGCCACAGAGTGCACCTCCGAGGACACACTAACAACGGCACAATAGGCTGCTGCGGACGGGGACCACGGCGCTCCGCGTTTAGACCCCCTTTTAACCGGCCACGTCTCCAGTTTCTGATCTTGATTGTGAAAGCGATCCTTTTTCACTGTGGTTCGTGCGGGCTGTGGGAAGAGCAGCAGTACTGGGAACCAGATGGCTCTGGTAAAAGACAGGGGGGGGGGCATCCCACTGGCCTCCCTGGGAAGGGGATCCATTACGGGAGGATCCATTGAGGGCCGGCAGATTCTGTTTCACGGCATCACCCGAGTGTGACCACCCCTCGGTCGGTGTTGGCCGTGGGCCGGTGCCGCGTAGGCTGCCGTCGACCCAGCCCTTTTTGTGTTCACCTCGGGGAGCTGTATTCACCTTCGATGCAGGACGGACAACCGAATCAGGGCCTCTTGGCGACTCGGGTTTCACCCCTTTTGAGTCCGAGCCTCTTTCAAAGGGCCTTGCATTGCAAGGGGATATCAGCGGCTCCGTAGCTTGAGGGACAATGGCTGTTTGTGAGAAACGGTTGACTGAGATGTTCGTGTTTGTAAAGTAGGGTCCGACAACTGTTTAAGCCCAGTTAACTGTTGCCGGGGTATCACCGTTCCATTTAATGGCCGTTCATTTCCATATTCTTTCAAAAAGTTCGACCACACTGAAACATCCACTGCATATTTCCCCGTCACGGCTTCTTAGCTCTGCCCGCTACTGGCGTTGTTCCTTTGTTTGCTGTCCACTTAGCTACGTCTGCGCCGTTCACTTGTCCAAATGTTTGCCCTGTCCACTTAGCCATGTCCACTTGCTCGGCCTTGTCAAATCAGCGCTGTCTGTGGGCGTTTTCCTGCGAGGAGGAAAGGCGACAATTTGCCTCTTCGGCCACAAACTGCTGCAGCTGGACACAAACCAGACCCCGGGGCTCAGCAGCGAAATTACTCTCCATTTATTTAAAGTGGTTGCCATTACTCTACCGCAGCAGAGCGCAGGCCTAAGTGGCCCCGGCCCAAGCACAACTGCAGTATAAAAAGAAACTAGGTTCGCCGGACAGGTCATGTCTCACACAGTAGCAATTCAATATCCTCCCGTTATGTTCTTGGTTACGCTTCTCAAAACTCAGAATTTAATGTGACACCACAAAAATACATGGTTGCTTTGAAACTCAGTCCGTGGAGGATCCTGTAAAAACACCCAACCAATCACTGGCGAGATGTTTGGAACATGTTACACTATTGAATCAAAGAAAGAATAACAGAGAATTTGCCTTGATCATACTCAAACGCGTTTTTAATAGCATGCTCAAAAAGAGAAACACAGACACAGGAAGCAAGAATGGTTTTGAGCTCGAACCGATACAAATCAAACCGAATTCTAATCGTTTTTTTCCCCTCTCGTCTCCTTGAAATGCAGAAACACATTAGCGGATCAAGGGAATAGCAAAGTTGCGCGTCCTTTTATCAATGTGCCCAGAGCCGATAACGCTCTATTTTGATTTCACGTTAGCATACAAACTCCAGCGTTGAGGAAGAAAGTTATATTTCGTGTAATGTTTTCATGCATCAGACCCTTCCTGCCCCGGAGCCTTAAAACCTTTAAAATTCTATTCTCTGTGAATTAAATTGAGTTTTGATAATGACAGACATTGTTTGTTTGAGAGTTAATAGAATTCATAGAAGAACATGAGGCTCTACGGTATTTCATTACTGTTCTCTCGTTATTTGATTTACCCCCCCTCGCCCTGGAGAGTGTTCCAGCTGATGGGCTCAGGCTGCTGCAGAGAGCACCAGCAAAAACCTCGGGGAGAATGTCATCTGGCACTGAGTGGAGTGGGTCTCCTCATGCATACGCAAATGTCAAGGTACACGGAGAGGCCGGGGAACACAGCTCATACATAATGGTATTAAAATGTGCAAACGAGGGAAAAGGGAAGAGAGGGGTGAATTGGTTGCAAGACAGAGGGGAGAAGAAAACTTGAGATGAAAGGGGAGTCGTGGACGAATAAGTGAAGAGGTTATGTTGCTTCACAGAGCTCCATCCAAAACCAACGAGTCACAGCTCATTCAGAAAAATACTCTCGACTGGTCTTGACCTCACAAACCACCATTCTGGCCACATGAGCGCACTCTCCCACCTCAACATTGTTTATCTCCTTCGAGCCTGACAGTTGTGTACAGCCGGCAGCGGCTTTGACAGCTTAATTCCATGTTGCCTCACAGGACCGCCTCCGTGGATCAGGGACCGGAGAGACACGCTCAACCTCGCAACACCTTGTTTTGGGGTTCCCGTTTCTCTCGCCGCACTGCAGCTTTCGCGTCCGTCACGCCTCGTCACCTCCGAGGGGTCAACGTAGATCCTGGAAGCTGGAACTGGCCCGGGCTGCTTTGCATGCCCGATGCAAATAGCAGGAGCAGGTGTTGATTTGCACAAGGGGAGAGGAAAAAATAAATAAATAAATGGAAGAGCTGCACCCAGCGGAAGTTCAAACGGAGGCACGGAGCGAGCCGGGCACAACAGAGAGAGAGAGAGAGAGAGGCACTTTGATAAAACGAATGTAAGCCTTTGAACACGACAGGACGCGACTCACAGTGGCACGATAATAAGCATGATTGTGTTTATAATAACTAGGTCTGTTTCTCCGTCTTAGTGGTTGGTGGTTTTGTGGGCGGTCCGATCCCTTGGCATGGAAGAAGAAGGGCGTTGCCCGCAACTTGACCTTCCCAGGGCACCACCCTGAGGTCAACAGGAAGTAAAATGGGCACCAGCTTGACACAGAAGCACACATTTCTGACCTGGAGCTTTTTTTTTCTCTCTCTCTCTTCTTCTGTGGCCAACTGTGAGCCAGATGCAACTTTACTTTCGGCCAAGTAAATGAGGGAATTCTTCAAAAACTTTGGCCTGTCCTCACAAGTCAAAACATGTGGAGTACCACGAGTGTTGGGATGCAAAAAAAAAGGAAAAATGCTCTGCTCTATTTTCTTCTATTTCAGACTTTATACTCTATGTCTGGTTTCTCAATGAGTGGAACTCTCCCCGCCTCAGCATCTATCACGGGCTACTATGAGCTGGTGTTACTGCCAGTGGAGCGCTAGACCTGGAGGTTTGTATCATCAGCTATGGCTTAGTTTATAATCTACCTTATTGTCAAGTACCATACAAATGTACAACGAAGGAAGAGCTTCTTCCTGGCCTGTTATTCCTGAACATTGCCAACCCCTATTTCCTTGTTTTGTCCAACCAACAACCATAAACCTAAACATATTAAATTTAAAACGATATGCATTTTTTATTTATTTTTGATAAAATAGTGACTCAATTATCGAAATAACTGCAATACATTTTCAGTCAATCATCTGCCTCACCATCACTTTTAGAAAGTCCATGTGGGCTTGGCCACAAAGAGGAGACAGGCTGACTGGGTTTGCTGTGAAAACAACCACACCACGCTGACTGAACCTGTGGGCAGCCTACAGGACATTTAAAGGAGCATAAAGTTGAACAGAGTGTACAAAAGGTTGTAGGAGAGATTAGCCCATTTGTCAGCCTACTCATGATTACGATGAGTGATGAGACAATAGGCAGTAAAAGCGACCGTGTGGCCCCGGTAGATTGTTCTGTGGGCCCGTGATTGATGCCGACACTTTGCATGCCCTTGAATGTAAAGCAAGGGACTTGCATCTCAAAAGTCAGAATAAGAGAACAGCTACAAAACCAATGTTTCCTCTTACTCTTTTGAAAAAGAAATGATGATAATTTTACAATTATATGATGACGTTAGAATTCAACTTCTTCCAATACTCATCAATAGCTCAGTAATATTGAGCCAAGCAGGACTGTGCTGCCCACCGGCTAACAGCTAACGGCTAACGGCTAACGGCTAACGGCTAACAGCTCGCATTAAGCAGCTCTCCTTCTGGCAGTTTACAATGTAGCATTATCTGAGAAATTGTTTATTGTCCCCAGGACAAGGGGACGCCTTTAGTCTTCGAGTCCTGATCCCCGGTATCACCAGTACTGTGGAAAAACAAGTATCGTCACGCTTTCTGAATTTTGGCTTTGATTTCGTAGCAAGGTATCGGTTCCCTTGACTCATTATCATAGGTACTTGGTTAGCGCAGCACGTACAAACACACACACACACACACACACACACACACACACACACACACACACACACACACACACACACACACGTTTGTCTGAACTTGTGTCTGCAGTGCAGAAGCTCACCAGGAGGGGGAGAGGTTTCCATCTCCATCTCTGAACCGGAAGAGCTGAATTGGGACCACACGGCCCACATCTGAGACCCAGACCCCATGCGCCTTCTTCCCACAATGCCCTCTGAAATTCCGCACACTGAACAGAGATGGTTTACTCACACACCAAAAGCCCTTATGTTAAACTATTTAAGAACCCGCCGTCCCTCCTCAAACCAACACTCCTGATCACCTCTGCCAAAACAAGCTTGTGTTTCCTCAGATCGTGGTTGAAGATGGTCTGCTATTATCTTCCGAGACAGACGATTCAGAGCACCTCTCTCTCTCTCTCTCTCTCACACACACACACACACACACACACACACACACACACTCACACACACACACACTCACAAAGATCCCTCTGTCTCAAGAGTTGTTAGCGGCCAGTAATAAACTGCACTGTATGAACTGCTTTTACAAGTTGAGAGATGATTAAGTCGAGACAGATATGGTGATTGGCTGTGTGAGGGAGAGTTGTGTGTTGGGCAAAGACAGACAGACAATTGCTTGTGTGTGTGTGTGTGTGTGTGTGTGTGTGTGTGTGTGTGTGTGTGTGTGTGTGTGTGTGTGTGTGTGTGTGTGTGTGTGTGCATGCGTGGGATGAGGGAAGTCAGATAGAGGATGTGAGACCTCTTGGTTTGGCACTTGATGTGGCCCCCTTAAAAAAAACGAAAGCAGGAATGTTATAAGTTTATGGAGGCTCCGGACGGCAACAGCTGCCTCAAATTTTAACCTTCACTCAAAAACCCACGTGCAGTGGTGAAATTATTAGATGATGAATTGATTACTCGCGTGAACTATTATTATTATTATTACATATGAATTGACTTATTGTTCAAAAAATAATCAACGGAATCAACGTTGAACTTCAGTTTTTGATCCAACACGGACAAGAAGTCCGTCAAGTGTTGAGAAGAAAAGGACATTTTAACATCTACGATTTCATAACAACTGGTCGATATCCATCTGCTGACAAAGTTGGCCAGGTGATATGATCAAAAGCTCCAGAGGACCTTCTAAACCAGGGGTGTCAAACATACGGCCCAGTACGGCCCGCGGGCTAATTCTTAAAATCGAAGAAAAAAAGCTGGGACTCGAACCACTGATCCTCTGATTAAAAGTCAGGCATGCGAACCTTTGAACTACAGTCACAATTCATTTGGAATCTGACATTACTAGACATATTGCTCAACTGTGAGGGAATCTGCAGAGGAGAGAGAGCCCAAGCAGGTAAACAGTGGGCTGATGTCTGAATTTTTGGTCTTTCTGTTTCTAGTTTATTGTAGAAAGACCTTAAAATAGGGTTTATCATGCAAAAACCTAAAGAAATATTGTCGTTATGTATGCGTTATTATGCTACGATTTTACTGGTCCAGCCCACTTGAGATCAAAATGGGCAGCATGTGGCCCCTTCACTAAAATGAGTTTGACACCCCTGTTCTAAACTGACTATACGGTAGAATTGTGCTGCTGAAACAACGGTTTCCACTGTAAAAAGTGAAATTTGAACCTCAACGGATAGCAGTAATTGATATTAAAGATGATTGATGATACAGAAGCAGAGTGTTGAAAAGCTTCTGGCATCCTTTTCCCAGCTTTTCCCAGACAGGTAAGCATATGCACACACACACACACACACACACACACACACACACACACACACACACACACACACACACACACACACACACACACACACACACACACACACACACACACACACTCAAGGCTTTCTGACTTGATGTTCAGCCCAACATCTGACAACAGGACCGTGTGTACTGACGACTCCTATCAATCACACGTCAACCGAGTGAGCACAGAAGCTGCACCACCGTTTGCCAGCGACAAAAGCTACGATCCAAAGCTCCGTGTGAGCTCCTGTTCAGGAGGTCCGAGCAGCGTCTCAAAGCTGCCGCGCCGCACAGCGACTCCCGGTTCCGTCTGCGGGTTCTCACAGAGTCCAGGCCAACGTCAAGCCCTGCTGGACAGCGATCAGACAGGGAGCAGGAAAGAGAGTGGGGTTTGCCAGATAAAACAGAGGATTGCCAGTTTATGCAGCAGCTTATACGCATGTCAAGCCACAAAGAAGGAATCATAACACATGCTGCCATTCAACCCCATCACTCTATTTTGTGGCTGCAATGTTTCTAGCAACAAAGAAGAGCTACCGGTGTTGAATGAGAGTAAAACGCTTTAAACATCTGCTCTGCGATTCATTTACCTTTGGAAAGTAAGTTTTGATAAGATACCTCACTGCAGAGCGTCGCCTCTGCAAATCCTCCCACTGTGGCCTTACAAGTTATGTCATGCATGCCTAGTTAAGTAGAGAGAGAGACTCGGCAAACAGCAGATGAAAAGAAAGCCCACAAGGCACCTCTTGCCTCTTACGATCAGTCCAATATTCAGTTGGTCGAGCACAGCCTGATGTTCTTCATTTGGACTTATTTCTGACAGCTCCGTCTTCTGTGATCACACAACGAGAGTGCATTCCTTTTGGAGCCTCAGCTCGACACCACCAAAGCTACCAGTTGTCCTTTAGAAGGTAATAGAAAGAGAGCCTGGTGCTCCACCGGATTCCTGTTGCTATTATTCACGACTGCAAAACGTGGAATCAGATGGATCAATGGTTGCTGACCTTTCTGCCTTGTGAACCTCTAAATCAAAGAAATGCCTTCTTACAATCCCTCGTCACAGGTTAAATACGACTATGAGCGCTGAGCCGTTCAGCAAAAGAGTGATTTCTCCTTTCAATATTACTGCGGGTCTGCATAGGTTTCCACAGTCAATAAGACAAAAATGTGCTTCTATACTCTCAACATCTTGGGAAATATGCTTACTCACTATCTGGATTGATAGCGCTCTCATATTTCTTCATTAAATATGAAGTTGCAGTCAGCAGCTGGTTAGCTTAGCTTAGCACAAAGACTGGAAACAGGTGGAAACAGCTAGCCTGGCTGTTTCCACCTGTTTCCACCTCTACCAGAACCTCGAAACGGTCACTAATCAACATGTTATATCTTGTTTGTTTCAAGGGTCAGTGAGTAGCATTTCAAGGATCTACGAGCAGAAATGTAAAATAATATTCCCAGCTATGTTTTTCATTCGTGCGTAATCAGCTGAAACTAAGAATAATTTAGTTTTTGTTTGCTTCGAATGACCCTCTACACAGAGTCCACCGCCATGTTTGGCCGTGCAAACCAAAAACAATGGTCGTCTCTATATAGGTTACCCGAGGGCCACCGTGGTCCTCCCCGACACGCTTGTGAAAGTGCGGGAATACGAGCCACAGAATGCAAAACCGTGGTACCGACCATCTGACTCCCGTTGGCCCTAAAGCAGTGTTACCATGGCGGCTCACGTTACCGCGGTCTTGGAAAGGGAGGAGCGAGCGGAGGGGGACTCAGATGGTTGCAATCTGCAACCAAATCCTACACACTGTACCTTTAAAACAAGTGTACACATGTGCAATCTGTTTTAGAGGGGCGGTACTTGACAATGTCTTGACCTCAAAGTTGTTGAGGCCTGAAAACGGAGCTGTGCTAAGGTAAGCTAACCAGCTGGTGGCTGCTAGCTTACCACGAGAGTGGTATTGATCTTATCATCTATGTCGCAAGCAAGAAAAGCCAAGAAGCATATTTCCCCAAAATGTCATCCTACATCCTTTAATCATGCCCTGATCTCAGGCGAGGAAGATTGTCGGTTCTCTCTCTGCATGTGCTAACAGGAAAACCGCTTGCTCACTCTGCTACTGAATGTAAAAAAAAAGAAAAGGGATCACTTTAAACGGCGAGCCACCTTTCTGGAACGGCGACACTTCACGGCTCCACGAAAACTGCCGGCTTCAACTTCGCCTCATCAACAGAAACTAAAGTGCAGTCTGGGACGATTGTCAACCTGCCAGTGAGGCCAGGTCACGGATACCCGGAACATCAAGCACAAAATAACTCCCCGCTGATTAACCAGCTCGTCAACAACACCGTCAGCTCCATCATTACCGGCTTACAAAGCAACTCTCAATTACGCCTCATCTCGACAGCTCTGACAGGATTCAGCTTCCACTTGTGTGTGTACGCTAGTGTGAAGGGCCTCAGTGGCTGGCAAGAGAGCAACAGGCGGGCCGCAATCAGACAAAATAAGCATGCGGGAGTCTTTATGAAGCCCCGGAGTTCAGGTGGAGGAGAAATCACACACATGAAAGATAAAAGTCTCTACATCTTCCGTCGAAAACTAAAAACGCATCTCTTTCGACTACACCTTGAATAAGGAAGGTAGCACTGTACTAGCACTCTAGTAGCACTTTGATGTCTCTTATTGATAGCACTTTTGTAATTTTCTGTAATTTTTGTAATTTAACTCTATTGAAGAAACTGTACTTTAGTGATTATTGATTATTGATTCTTGTTGTTCTGAGTTTGTACTCATGATTGAATGCACTATTGTAAGTCGCTTTGGATAAAAGCGTCAGCTAAATGACATGTAATGTAATGTAATAAGAGTCTGTGTTTAACTACTGCTCTATACTGGGAGCATGTGGAAGAAGAGCCCATTCTCATATTTGGTGGGAATACGAGCCATAGTTTGCATTAGGGAACCCACTAAATCTTCATTCTTTTCCTCTTCGTATGTGTGTGTGTGTGTGTGTGTGTGTGTGTGTGTGTGTGTGTGTGTGTGTGTGTGTGTGTGTGTGTGTGTGTGTGTGCGTGGATACCGGTATCACTCAGCACATTTTTTTAATCTCTCAACGCAAGATGAAAAACACTTCTGCTGTTCATACACTCCTGCCTGATGCGATGCTGCACTTCCACCAGGACAGCGACAGCACTCCGGTGTAAGTGTTTCAGACACGAGTCACAGAATGCAGCGGCGGCTTGCTTTTCTGCGGCCGTTGAAAGGAAATTCTGTGTGTTTAAGGATTCATATTTTGCACATGCCCGGGATTCTTCTGATAAGGGTTCACGTTCATAAATTTCCTCTGGACGATGCTAAACCCCCACAAGAATGAGCGCGGTACATAATTCAACCAGTCCTACAAATCAAGGAGTTATTCTGCAGCCCCCGTGTGGTTCACTGCGTCCACTTTCCCTCGACCTCTATTTCCCCTCTCACCAATCGATGAGCCGAACCTCCTCTGATTGGATTCCTCCTGTTGAACGTGAGCACAGAGCTACACGTCTGGAAAAAGAAGCCCGAACTCTTTGATTCTGCGGCAAAAAAAAAGTTTCCCTGCTTTTGAACTCCATAGTAGCTCCAGACTTTCAGAAGATAATCGGTGATTATAAGAAACAAAGCTGGAGTAACAATGTCTAGTGCAGACCTGCGCACTGCAAACACATCAGAGCAGAGCAACGAGAGCATCAAACGAGAGACTGACTCCTTGTAGACGCATGAAATTATTGTTTTACCATACAGTAAATGTGGCACAGCTGACTTAAACTAAACATATAGACATAAACTTGGGCCCCCCTTCTTGGGCCCCCCTTCTTTTTTTCCCTCCCCAGTGTTATGAGGGGGAACACCATTGCTTTAAATACTTTGTTAATACATAGGTACACATGGGAGTACTTACGCACTAGCCCAGATGGTGGACCCTCTAATTTGAAATCCAGGGGTATAATTAAGAGACAAAAAAATTAAAAAGGAAAGCACGAGGATTTGCTGCTTCGACATGAAACGCGGCACAAATTACAGCAAGGAGAGGCTCGGTTTGTGTGGTCATCGTTATTAGATCTGCAGATTCGAGCTCAATATTCAGCGAGTGGGGATCCGGCTGTGACTTTGAAGTTCCCGCAGATAGACGCGCACGCACACGCACGTCCCCGCGTATTAATCTGAATCTGATGGTAATTTAAAAGGATGCTATCAGATGACCGAGCTGGGGCGTGAGTGTATTATTTTTGGGAGGTGGGGGGTCTGAATGGTTCAATTAAAAAGACATAATAGCAAATAACGCGGTGCAGCCCGCTGTGAGAGGCGGATCGTGATGGAGGTGGATAACTGACACAACTTGTTGGATCAAATCCCAAAAAGACTGCTGTGTGTAATCGATGCGGAGCAGGTAAACACACCGGGGACACACCGACGGACGCGCGGAGAGGCCGGCGCGTAAAAGCTGCCGGTTTGGGTCGCATCCCTGCTTCAAATCGAAAAACGCAGCTTTCCGAACAACAAACATAACGTCGGTTCCAGATGTTTTCTGAGCTCTTTCCAGATGTACTTGAACCCCTGTTTGGTCGGATTTCCTTTTTGTGTGTGTTGTTCGTCACGGGGACTCTACGGGTCCGAGGACCTTTGGATGCGGTTTGAAGTGTGCGGAGGCAACACTGGGACTGTAGTCTAATCATTCACTCGGCTCGCATTACCTCACTCACATAACAGCCAAACAATGTCTCCCCTTTTTTTTCTTCTTTTCTTCTTTTTCTCTGGCCGCCTTCATGTAAACACATCGCGTAGTTTGGGAAACAGTGTCGTGGTGGGCTTTGGACCCAGACGATGAAGTTACTGTGACATGTTCGATCCCAAATTGCAACAATCAACGAACTCGCGCGCGCGTGCGTGCGTGCGTGGTGCGTTGTAGACATGGATTAAACGGTCTGTCCGGCGCGCAAAAGAGCAACTTTTGGGGGTACGCGTCCGAAAACTAAAAACGCAGATATTCATCGGAATGCATCCACAGAAAGAAGCGAGTGGAAAAGTTTCGACTTACCGGTGTCGAAAACACCAAAAGCCGCAGAAGAAATCGCCCCAGCGAGGAGCAGAGCAGATGTGACTGTCCAGGAATCCATCGTGTGAGTAAAGAGTCTGAGCTGGCTCTCAGGTGAAGTGCAGCCAGACGGGACGTGATGCGCAGACCGGCGAGCTGCTGGACTGACTGGTCTGCTGGCTGCTGGCTGGCTGCTGGCTGGCTGTCCGGGTCTGTGAAGGAGTCGCTCTTCGGTCGGCGTTAAAAGTCCCTGAACTTCAAGGCAGGTCCTAGAGCCGCTGCTACACTGACACCACGGAGACGGGAACAGATAGTAGAATGCAGGGATCCTATTTCCAACCCATGTGACAGGAAATAGGGGCAATAGATTCAACCTGCAGCGCTGGGGAAGCAGCGGAAAGAACTGAGGAGGAGGAGGAGGAGGAGGAGGAGGAGAGAGGGAGAGAGGGTGGCGCTGCTGGGGTTGGAGGCTGGACTCAGTGGTGCGAGGAACAGCAGGTTAATAAAGTATAAACTGATTTTGGAATATCATTCCAACCCTATTCCAGTAATAATAACTCACTTCAAGTCATTTACTATGAATATATTCAAAAATATATTAAAAAGTATAGAGGTGATGCTGCAGCAGATTAGAGCAGAAGTTTGACAGTCCACTGACATGCTATGCAGCAGTGACGCACATTGAATTCAGTCTGCGGCAGGGGCCTAAATATAGACAGCGTACGCAGTGCTGTTGCACTGGGGCCCCTGGGGTGGAGGGGCCCATAGAGAGAGGCTCTCCAATAATGTATTGTACTGGATGGAGAAAGGTGGCCCAGATTGCCACCTCGCAAATACACAATGTTGTGTGTGTGTGTGTGTGTGTGTGTGTGTGTGTGTGTGTGTGTGTGTGTGTGTGTGTGTGTGTACAATATGCTTATTGTACATAAACTATACATTATTACAACAACTATTCAATCCAACAGATAATTGTTTGGGTCATGTATTGGTATGCAATGATGATTTATGGGTGATATGTACGTATGTTGACATCCAATGTCTGGTGGCTATAGTTTAGGCCCAAAATGTCAACAAGACTGTCGAGCACGTCTGAACATAAAAGAGGCATGTCAGGAACGACGGCAGCAAGACTCTTTTTTTAATAAACGGTTGACGGCCCACGATGTGTGTGCATCATAACTAGTATCTAGCGTGCACTATGGGAGTAGTGTCTTGTTTTTTATGTTGGGGTTGACATCTAATTGGTGGTCCATTATGTTTGGAGGCCCCTGGGCTACGACATACAGTACTCAATACTAAAATGCACACAAAGGCAAGTCAAAGGCAATACGTCATTTTAATAGCTAAATTGTGGAAGAGGGTGTGTGTGTGTGTGAGGGGGGGGGGGGGGGGGGGGGGGTAGAGAAGAGGTTACAGTAGGTGGTTCTGTGGCTGAATACAATAGAGATTAATTAGGATGTGGATGAGTTCGGGGAATTACTCGATTTGTAAAGAATTTCAAAAGCAAATTAGATTTTTTTTTTTCTGCGGCTGAAGTTGTGATCAAAAAAACATTCAAGTTTTTATTTTTATTTGTCTGCCTAATATTTAATCAATGGCAGCGAGTCCCATGGGCACAATTTGGTGGAATCACAAGACTTGTTTCTGGTGCAAGTTTTAGTTGTTGATGTCCACAGTTAGTTATTAGATCATTCTAATCCACAGAAAGGGGCGAGCTGTTTTTATTTCTAAACAGAGTCGCAAACTAAAACAAACGAGCAGATTATGTTTACATTTCTGGGATATAATGAAAGTTCTTTCTTAAGGAAACCAATCAATTTGAAAATAAAACCAGAATGTGGAAAAAACAATACTAATTGTACTTTTTCCTTTAGAATTGTCCATGAAAGCTTTTCTTATCTTATTCACTGGCTATAAACAGGTGTGTGTGTGTGTGTGTGTGTGTGTGTGTGTGTGTGTGCCCACTTCTACCCTCCATGTCACACTGGCAGTCTCCTCCTAAGTGGGAAACAGCGCCCCCGTGTGTTTGTCTCCGAGCATTGCGCAGCACCATGAAGAGTCCACAGCGTCAAACGCAGCCAGTTGGCCAAAAAAAAAGAAGATCCAGTATGAGCTCACTGCTCTTGAGGAAAAGAAGGCCCAACACATTATCTTTGCCAAAGCCGACAGGGGTTGAGACGGGGAGCACTGGGAAAGTGATCTGGCATGACGTGTGGCCTTTTCGGCCTGGAGACGCTGGATGGTAAAAACTGCACTCGCTTTACAGCGAAAGATGGTTTGAGAGAAAAATATTTCTTATAATTGAACCATACTGACAGTTTACTTAGATGTGTAACCTTTAGCTGTCAGTCTAAAGTAACTCCGACATTATATGCATTACATGTCCCATTAAATGCCCCATCAATAACTCATTATACTTACTCAATTACTGTACTTGAGTACAATTCTGAGGTATCAGTACTTTTTCTGTCACTTTACATTTCTTTCCACTAACTTTCAGAAGGGATATTTTGCTATTGTACTTCACAATTTATGATTTCACATGCAAAACATATAACATGTTTGAAGAATATGATTTATATTAAACTATCTATCAGTAGGGTAGATAAAAATTAACTTGGCTACAACATTAATTATGTTTCTGACACACGTGTGCATCAGTATACTGAGGAACTATTATTATTATGTGTTAATATAACACACACAGGAGCCATACTTTCAATTTAGGTTCTGATAAATCTTTCCATCGGCAACTAACACTTGTTTTCAATCAATTCATTATTCCAACAATTTTGTTAAGGATTATGTTCCCAGAGCCGAAACTAATGTTTTCATATGTTTTGTTTTGTCTGAACGGTCCAAAACAAAAACACATTCACTTTGCAATCTAGGAAATCAGAACATATTAAGGGGAGACACAACAATATACATATTTCCATACACTATTTGAACATTGGATGAAGCCGTGTTCAAAAAGCTCGTTTCATTGTGTTGACATATTAGAGTCAAAGGTTTTTCTAAAGAGGGAATCACTCAGCAGCCAGAAAAAAATAAAATTCTGCAATGTTTATAGTAATTAAATGTTGTATGAATCAGGTTTTTAATGACATATGAACAAACCCCTCAGTGGAAACCTTCAGAACATTGAGAGGAATGAAATTGGAAAGTTTGGTGTCTCTAAGTGCAGCTGAGGTGAAGATGTCTGAGAACAAAAATATGTTTTAGAAAACCGCCTTGAAAGATATGCAACACATTGTATTGTAACTAACATGAAACTTCCCCTGACATTATCAAATGGTAACATTTGGTGAGTTTAGGAGAAATCTACAGATCCAAAAGACAAGAGTCGTAAACATAAACCCGTAAATGTGAGCTTTTGGATGGTTTTACTTATGAAGGAGGCATGTTATGGAATGTTTACACATGAAACATGAACACTTGTTTCCAGAGCGGACACATACGCTCATCGAGTGCACAATAAATTACCATTGCAATGTTTTACATAGTCACTTTGACTTGTACTTACTTTGAGTTAATGCTACTTTGAACTGAACTAAGGACCTGAACACCTCATCCACCACAGTATCCATTGTATTATTCTCCTTATTTAGCACGTGACATGTTATGAGTGTGCGCTCACACAAAGCCGCCTCAGTGCCCTCAGACTGAATATTAACTATATGATCATTAACCTGAACTGGAGTCCTGTCATTACCTCCCATCTTCCCGGAATGCTATCAGTCTGTGATGCTGTGCAGTTGTGGTATAGCACGGCTTCCTTTGTGTGTGTGTGTGTGTGTGTGTGTGTGTGTGTGTGTGTGTGTGTGTGTGTGTGTGTGTGTGTGTGTGTGTGTGTGTGTGATCACATGTTGGGCATGTCTACACATGCTGCCTGGCCACATTCCTTGTGGTCTGCTGGAGTTACTGTAAAAATCTGCTCAGTCTCTTTGTTGCTCTCTCCAGATAAAAACCTCCACACTTGACATTCACACTTAATTATTTTTCGGGGGGGCACCTCGCCCTTTTAGACTGCTCGGCTGATTTTATTTTTATTGGGTTGAGAACGTCGGATCACGAGTATCCGGAGTCCGTCCTCCACGTGCGCACGTTTCCGGCAGCGAGAGCTGAGCCCTCTCGGCCTGCTTTGTTATGCAAGACGGAGGGTGGAGGTCACAGCGAATAATAATCCACTGAGATGTATTGGAAAGAACTCTGGCATCCTGACCTGCCTGCCAATGGGATGTTGTGCATAGCTGAATTAGAAGTTGGCCCAGATGCTTTGAATTCACAAATCCAGGAGCCAAGACTATGTCATGTCCTTGTTTTCTCTTGGGTAAACATGAGCGCCGGGGCCCTGAATTTTAATGCCACTTTTTTTTTGGACAAAACCACGTCTCCCTCTGTGCTTTGCCTTCTCTCCTTCTTGGCATCCGCGGGGATCTTTGGTTGCATTGGACCTGAAGCTCTCAAATCTTCTGACAGTCCATTTCATTTCAAATGTAAAAGGCCTATTCACTCAGATGACAAAAAAAAAAGAAAGTTTTTTATTGCGGCATTGCAGTCTTTGACATTTCTGTCACCACTTCAATACAATAAAAAAAGGTGAACGGAAATTCATTTGTGGTGCCCCGAGCATTAAAAGTGACAGTTAACAGCTCAACAGCAGCGCGCCTTATAGAAACAGTTTCCTGGGTATTCAGGATAACTCACAGACCCGACTGGGAGCAGTGTTATGCAACTACTTTTCGATTCAGATTCAGATTCAACTTTATTGTCATTGCACATAGTACAAGTACTGTGACAACGAAATGTAGTTTGCATCTGTCCAGAGTGCAAAAGAGAAGCAGTAGAGGTGCAATGCAATGTGGTGGATAAATACAATGAAATGAAAGACAGTATAAACAGTATGGACATTATAAACAGATATATACATTCTATACCTTTAAACAACGGCATGAATAAATCATTTTGAGTTAGAAGTAGTTCCAATGAAAACTGATCACAGTCTATTGTTCGGTGGATTATCCAGTGGATCCAGGATGTTGTTTCTGGAAAGACGCCCTCGACAGTGTGCAGCTTTTCCAATAGCAACGTGGGGAAGGCAGCAGGAAGCTCAGACTGATGTTTTAAAGATAACAAACTCAAAATTATAAAAACAAACAGCTATTAGTTATGGAAATATATAGTAAGTTAATGGCTATCTGAGCAGAGAATGAAGTAACTCTTCCTCTGTGCGTCTTGTTATCCAAGCTTTTCTGTGCTTTGTTTAAGTAGCTGTGCATTCAGTGCATGTGAGCCTGTGTTGTGTGTGTGTGTGCGCGTGTGCGTGTGTGTGTGTGTGTGTGTGTGTGTGTGTGTGTGTGTGTGTGTGCCACTCTGCACCTTGCTCATACAGTGGTTACTAATACTCATGAAAGCATAACACCCACCCTCCATTCTCAAGTTTTGGAAATGGTATCTCCCTCACGTTCCACCTTCTTGCGCAAGCTCTGACTGTAGAGAAGAACTGTCATTGGTCGACCGATCTCAACGTAAATGTAAGTTCATGCCATGCTACACACTACTGCTACCCCCCACCCGCGACGAAGTGTCCTCCTCCTCCTCCTCACTCTCTCTCTCCTCCCCCCCCCCCGGAACGAAGTGTCCTCTTTTTCACAAACTCAAATCTGGTCACCCTATGCTAGCTGTTGGTTCAGCCGGCGCATGTTGAGAGCCATATGGAGGCAATCCCTAATATGCTCTGAATTAGGACCTTTAAAAGCACACACAACAAATCCAAGTTTTGAAATAGGTTATTTGATAAATCGGGCGAACTGATCCGTTAAAACTAGTTTGATGGAAATTTGCTTCTGAGGCTAAATTTAGGGGACGTGTGCACCCTGAAGAACCTGCCAAGAAAAAGGATGCTGATTTATATATATTTTTCTCCCTCTTTGGCTTCACCACTGAGTCACCGTTTGCTGTCCCGATCATTCACCTCAGTGCCGAAATAAACTCTTCCGCTGCTTGGCTCATTACATTAATGAAAAACAAAACACACTGGTACACACATTGACGCACAACTTCTCGCGTCTACTCCTATGTGGGTGAGTCAACGCGATTACTCAACCAAAGCATCTGGTTGGTGTCTGAAGTCTGTTCGACCGGCCAACCAACCCCCACATCAGCTTCTATATGATCCACATCATTAGTGGTTGCACACACAACGCACATTATGGAGTCACTCTCTGACCCCAGCAAAGCTTTGTTGAGATGGGCTCGCCTTGACAAATGACTGCCTCTGGCCCTATCTGCAGCAGTAACAACCCCCCCAACCACCATCTTCTCTCAACTCCTATCACACACACACACACACACACACACACACACACACACACACACACACACACACACACACACACACACACACACCTGTGCAGGCCCCTGAGCTTCCCCGTGTTCAAAGCCAAGATAAAAGCCAACGTTTACATCCAGCCACCTGCACGTAACCAGCAGCCCCCAGCAGCACCGCAAACCCTCCTCCGCCTCTCTTCGCTGACACACACGGCAGTCATCCGTCTTGCTCGGCCTCCCGGGTCTCTAATTAGGCTCCGGGTGGGTGACACCCTCTGGAATGTTTATTGTAACATTGCTCAGCTTTTATCTCCTTTAGAAGGGACACACAGGGAAAGCATGAGCGGTGGATGGAGCACGATTGTTTTCTCATCAGGAATAATTTACTGTAAATAAGTTCATTACAGTGTATTCCAACTTGGGTTTAATTTTCATATTTCATGTGTCTTTTCTATCAGTTATGGGAAAAAGTTTACCCTCCAAGGTAATTGAAGGTTACTATGGAGGTTATAGTTTGTCTATAAAAAGTCCACATCACACAGTGCGCACATCTATGGCACTTTAAGTACGTTCATAGGTTAAAAGTTGAACCTCAAAGTCTCGTCTGTAAACTGTAATGGATGTTTACAACGGAGAGTTAGAGTAGTAAGTTTACTGTTTGCCTGTGTTATCGCTTCCTGGCTAACCTTTGAAGGTTTGTTCAAAACATGTCTGACTGCTTGTGTATCTTGTCCCGTCAGATTTCTTTTGGCAATGTCACCGTGCCCTGAGATCTAAGAAGTCAACTCGGTGAGTAAAAATCATAGATTGTATCGGAATAGGCCGCAGCGTCACCCATTGGTTTGTGGATTGCGGTTTAGAAGCCTCGAGTTCGGCATTTTGGTTGTCGCCATCTTGGAATTTTTGCAACCAGTGAACGCTAGTTACCATATTTGTGCATGAACATCATGCTGTATTGAAGAATACTTGAAACTAAAGATTGAGACCATAAACTTATGTTTACAATGTTTACGGAGGGAATAAATCAAGAGAGAAGTAGAGTCATTTTCTCATAGACTTCTATACAATCAGACTTATTTTGCAACCAGAGGAGTCACCCCCTGCTGGCCATTAGAGAGAATGCAAGTTTAAGGCACTTCCGCATTGGCTTTACTGATGATGCCGTGATGATGATGGCCAATAAGTCCCAAACTTGATATAGAATGAAGAAACATGAATATAGAATTATGTAAACTGTTATCCTTTAAGATGACAGCATGTGTGGGTGATGTGATTATTTGCATTGGTTGTTCAGTTCCTCCAGTTTGAACAGAGGAGAAGAGGAAGAGAAAACTTGAGCACAGGATGAGAAACTCTGGTAAAACATAGACCCAGTAGCTATCCTTTAACCACACTGGACGCCAGCCATTCATGTTTCTCGCGCCTTGGCCACCAGCCTCAAAAGAGCAAAAATACCAAAAGCCCTCAAAAGTTCCAAAACCAAACCAAAAACCAAACTTAAAGCATCTCGGCCCTTGTAAACCAGAGCTTGGTCCCTGCATAAGTGATCATTCCATTTTTGGGAAATCCTATAAACGTGACTGATTTATTGGGTGATGCAGTAAAAATGTATTTGAAGCAGGGAGGCAGCAGTAGTGCTGAGAAACTGTAGAAAAACAATGGAAAGATGACATATTGGCTTTGATTTATTCAATTTGCTTTAATTTTTAATAACATATTTAAACTAAAATGGGTCATTCCACTAAGAAGCAATATCACAAAGGAAAATAAAATAAAAAAATGAGGCCTATCACACTGGAAAACAGTCTACGGTGTTCTCACTGGTCAATTGGAAGACTGTATAACTTAACTTTCCTGATGCTTGCGATTGATGTAATAGAACAAATAAGATTTACCCTTTACTGCCAACAAACATAAGGACATCATGGCTAACGTCATCACCAAATCCCTTCTTCCAAGTCAGAAATATCTTCGTGTTAACTCATCACAGTCCAGGAAAAGAGCCAAAAGCCAGAGAATTGCTGGCCCGGCCCTTCTCGCCATGAAACAATGTCCTCACCCAGTGTGTCGGTTTGTGGGCCTCATCCTGAGATGGATATTGGTTGTGGTATAGTGACAATGACAGCACATTTGACTCACACTTACAAATTAGCTGCCAATAGTAAAAGGAGCATCGGAGCCATTTCGTGTTAGAGAACGACATGGAGCACAAAGCTGAAATGAGACCTCTAAACAACAACTAGTTTTCTCTGTTGGGCTGTAATGACATCTTCTGAACATCTTCTTGGGAATGGATGGCTTTTGGATAATTCTGAGAAACCTTGTTTTGCCCAAATACAGAACAAATCAAATTATAAAAGTGTCCTTTACATTCACAAGCGGTGCATTTCTGTTGAGAGTCCTCTGAGCATCGTCTTCAAAGAGTTGAAGAAAGTGGTCACCACACTGAGTCAACCTCAATCCAAATGCTTTTTGTTTTGTCCAGGCGGTTTTAGCTTTGTGGGGTATATTGAGGCCAGACTTGTTTTTACACTTCCCCTTCCATGTCAAACCTCGACAACATTGCAAACATCCTCTGATGGCCATTTCTTTCCGCTTCATCCATTGAGGGGAATGCAATGTGAGAACCACAACCCGCCATATGTAAAGTGTAAACTGCTGATGAGAAACACGCTTGGGGGATGCAAACTTTGGTTACGTTGTATAGCTGAACAAAAAGATGAAAAGCGCCTTGACGTCATGTTGCATTTCAGCAGCTAAACAGTTCCATAGTGACACATATCGGCGGTAACTAAATCCATGAGCCGAGTTTCAGGCCACAGGATCCAGGAACGTAACGTATATTTGCAGGTTTATGGTTTCAAGCTGTGAACAAGGATCCCCTGCACAGTCGCTGCTAATGCACCATGTTGGGCCGATGTCTCTGGCACGTCTCCCGCTGCATCTCAATCCCAATTATGACATGAAACTAGTCAAGGGAGGCTGTGTCCTCCATGCAATCTTCGAAAACTCAATTCAGAAAGCATGATAAATCCTTGGCTGCAAATCATACTGAAACTGAAGGAAGATTTCATTTTTTTTATCCAGAGGATTACACTGACATGCAGACCCTACACAGGAGTAGCAGCAAGAGAGTGCTGCAGACTGTATTTGGATTGTTTAAATTCAACCTTGTGGGTTCAGACGTGCCGAGGAAGAGACAACAGAGGACGAATCACGGCGTTGAAAATTCATAATAAGCCTGAGAGAGAGAGAAAAATAAAAGGACCTTCAACGCCTCTGCGATACAAAACGCGCGTCCACAAGCAGGTATATGCACGAGCACACACCGAGAAGAACGCACAGATACCACGAGTGAGTGTGTCTAGACAGTAAACAATACCTGCCTCAAGGGCCAACGAATGTGGGCTAACTAGATACAGAGTGCAGAAGTCTTGAAAGTGAGCAAATGTTTACAGAAAAAAGTGCACAGGATGTAAACTGAGCACACACATGATCATGAAAAAGCACTGCATGTCACAACGACTGAATGTTAAAATGTTCTTCATTAAGGCACTAATGTCAGTCAAGATAAAAGATGAGACAGAGGCAAGTGCGGGCTTGTATCACCTGATATGACTTCATTTGAAATGTGTCACTACCACTGCAGGGTTTCAGACTGTATCCACACCCACATACTGACAACCACAGACAAATCCATAGATGAAACTCCGCGTACACAGAGATTTAATTCCTTCTTTATCATATCTGTGGATCGGCAAGTTCCACAGTGCAAGATAAGGATAAAGGGGACACACACATAAACCAATGCCTTTTGAAGTTGCCTTTCTTCTTGGAGCTAGCTTTGGCGTAACGCGGCAAGCTAAGAAGATCATTAAGCGTAATGGTTGGGGAGGATTGCAGAGCTTTATCTCTGATGGCAAGAACAAAGTGCTTGATGATCTGGGGGGATTCTGGGGCTGGATTTGATGGGAATTCCCAGGCCTGCTGGGGCAGTTCACTTGTGCTAACAGACTGGTGCTATCATAAATCTAGAGTCAGGGAATTACTCACTCAGCTTTAAATACTGAGACTTAAGGTGTATGGGGATAAAGTTGTCCTTTGACAGATTACGTCTCGTGATTGAAGGTTCTCCTTTGGACAGACGCCATGTAAGCGTCTGGCAGTGACACGGGACAATAAATTAATGACGTGAGGAAATGCAGATCTCAGTGCAGATCTCCACAGGTGTGTCTGCTACGGCCACTGATGTATTGTGTGATTTAATTAATAAAACCCACAGCTGGCTAACCTCCTGTCTAGACACCAAAGTGCTGCAAAGCGTCGCTAAACACATTTAATAAAAACTCAAAAACAAGCAGTGATGTGTGCCGTCAATCGGCTCGACGTCGTCGTATAAGTCACTTCATACAATCTTGCCAAAAAAACTCATTTGAAACTTAGGTAGCACTTTATAATAACTACACACTATTTAGCATTCGTAAACACTTAATTCATCCTTTATAAAGCATTGTTCCAACATGAACACTCATTAGTATCTCATTCAATGCCAGTATAAATACAGGCCATACAAGATGTTTTGAGAAAGTGTTCTTGAGCATGCATCCATAACTGGGCACCACAAAATTGTATGCAGAATGCTAGATTAGCCGGGGACAGACACGAGTTGCACGCTCACTCACGGACGCAAGCCACCGATCGCATGATCCACCTGGTAGAGATAATTATTATGAAAAAGAAACATATTCTTTTATTCGAACCCGTTGCTGTAAATGTAAGAGCTGGCAAATCCTAAACATGTCTATTACCTTTGCTATCTCAGAGGAAATAAAAGACCACACAACAATAAGAGATGTGACTTTAAATGGGATGTGATTGAAGCGGATTAAACTCAATCACAAGGGCAGGTCTACTTTGATTACATTTTTTTTTTTAAAGGTAGAAGGAGAGCAGTGAAGCAGGCTCACAGGAAGCTGTGTTTGTAAGGCATTAACTCATTCAAAGGGAAACAAACAACCACGTCGGAGCAAAACTTCCTCTTTGCATGCCGAGGAGAAGTTCCACGAAGCGCATCTTTATTCATGAGAACACTTGATCTGTGCATACAAAGCTTTTGAAAATGGTTTGTATTCCGTTCAGTTGGAAAAATCAGAGGAGAACGTTGTTGGAGGATTATCGCCACTAAAATGATTTCTGAGGATGAGAATGAGCTTTGAAAATATTTCCCCTCCAGGCAAACGCAAACAATTCTGTATTTATTTTCTCCCCTCTTTGCTTTTGTCCGTGCCCTCCACTGCTTTGCATTTGAATCGCTCCAAATCGGGAAAATCACTTCCACCCAGTTCTTGTGTTTATAAAAACACAAGTTTCCAAGCGCCTGCAATGAATTTATATTTGGTACAAGCTACGTAGTGCATCTCACTCCCCCTGGCAATGTGCCCCTCCACAAGCTTTCCATGGAGGTTTGTCTCCCCAGTTTCCACACTGCCGACTGATTGATTTGCTCTTTAATGGCTTCCTGTGTTGGGCATTGGTCTAGGACGAACATCTGTAAGGGTGGGTTGGGCATGCTGGGGCTGTTTTGCTCTGCTACGCTCATCTGTGGTGTAGTAAAGTGAGGTATCTGCCTTTTCTGTGGCCCGGGAGAATGACGTGCTCCATTATAAAAAGAACTGACTGCAATGAAAAATGAGCCTCGGGTCCTAACGGCCGGTCGCTGGTCGCTGAGTGGATTACATCGCCTCAGGGGACGAAGTTCAGCCTCTGATGTTGATGCCTGAAACGGGGGGAACACTAGTAGCTGGCCTGTGAGTGATAAAGTTATACCGTGTTTTCATGTCAAGAGCAGTTAGTGTTTGAGGGGCAACTTCAATGAGTCCTCGAACAAGCCGAGGTTCAGCTTTGGGTCACTCAGCTCGGTTTGAGCGAGACTCAACAGTGACCGCGCACTTTTTGAACGGCACCGGTCCCGGAAGGGAATTTCCCATCCATTAACTCCATTGACGTTTGATAAATTCCTTACACGAAGAGTTTTAAGCATAGAACCAAGCCGACCAACTACGAGATGAAATTGTGACCAGAAAACATTTGAGCAAAGAAAAAATTTAAAAAAGTCAGTGGTAGACTACAAGACTACATAAACGTGTTAAGACTGAAGAAACTACTCATCCCATAAAACATTGCGAATGCGGACTAGCCACCTCTGAAAACTCCCAAAGTTTCACCTCTCCAAGCTCTCGCCTCAAATGTTTCCGGAAGCAAATTTCTGTGAACTATTTTTGTAATATTATATGTCTCTAATATAGAGAAAGTTGGTGAGTATCGATCTAATTTACCAATTTTTTCGTGTTTCTCATTGTATTGTTTGCATACATATTAATAATGTATTTGTGTGTATATTTATGCTGTATATTGACGTGTGCAAGATACTTTTGTTATCTGTTTGTGATTGGTCACAAGCTAATGACCATCTGTGAAAGATGATATTTCTTATTTATTCTTTAATTGAGCATTTATTTTAGGATTGCCCTGTGTTTACAAAGCAGAAAATATTAAAATATAACAAAGTTGTGGCAAAAAACAACAACATCTTGTGTTTTTATCAACCTTAGAATTAGCTGACTCAAATCATCTCCTCAGCATTAAGTGTTGCCAGTAACAAACTCAAACACTAAACTCTGTTTGGGCAAACACCTTAATCCTGAAATCCATCTTTATTTCAACCTACGCCTTGAAATTAGGAGTTAACATCAGAAGATGCTGCTCAACCGTGAGGTATTAGGAGGTAAGGGACAAAGCCCACCTGCAAAGCTGGAGCTGACATAAATAAAATACAAAATAAAAAACACACCCAAAACAAAAGCCACTTCAGAAGGCTTTCCTCATAATCCGGGGATGTGGAGCAGATCTGAGAAATGGGAAAAGTCCCACGTGAAAGCAACAGGCTTTCCACAGAACACATTAGTGTTGCCTCGCGTTTGAATTTGATCAAACTAATTATGGCGGGTTGTTGGGACGGTGAGCGAGTGTAAACATCTCGGGGTTACAACAGGCCGCCACAGGGAAAGGAAAACCCTCCACTTTCATCTGTTCACAGTTAATCAGCATCCGACAGACGCGGCAGCTTGCTCCATTGCCTCTCTCGTAAGCTTTGACTGACACATGAAAGCAGGGGAACTTGCACCCAGTTAGGAGATTATACAGCGAGTGAGTCAAACCTGAGCCGATACTGTAGAAAGACCTCAGACGGGCTTTATTCAACCCTGATACCCTTTGTGAGGGTATCAGGGTGTCAGGGCCCGTGGGTGCACGTGGACAGTAAGGACAGTATTGTGTAGTTTTACATGCAAAAAACAATCGGGTCCCATGAGTCCCAGAGGCATGACGGAGCAGCAGCAACAGTCAAGTGTCTGCAGGAGCCGCTAATGGATAGAGCGTTGCACAACCGCCAGTTCGGAAACACTGTACACACGAGCCAGAGTACTTCAAAGCCTTCTGGGTCCAGCAGGCCACGTTATTTCAATTAGCCTCCGACAAGAAGCTTTCTTCTTCCCCAGTCGGACCCCCACCCATCACTCCCAGGGATCAGCCACACAGGACCCTGTCACTCTACTTCCTTTTCAACCCTCCACCCCCCCCCCCCCCCCCCCCAACCCACAAGAGCTTTGTTTTGGAAAAGTTGAATTGAGTCAGCATCAAAGTAGAGGAGACGACCGCGGCGTAACATGAGAGGACGGTCTGTCCGGCGAGGCATGTGGACGATGCGTGCCTGCTGGTTCGAGGAGGGGACGATTCTGTGTTTCTGAGCTACATATGCACAGATGTGCACACACACACACACACACACACACACACACACACACACACACACACACACACACACACACACTTTGTTAAAAAGACAGGGTCTTAACTTTATACTATTTAATGATCCCTTCATTGATTTTTTTTTTTATGAAAACATTTCTAGAAGCAAATCACATAATGTCTTCAAATACAGACATGTAACAGTACAAAGGAAACTCAGAGAGGGTTGATGCAGTGTAAAGACTTTTCCGTGACCTTAATTATGTCACGTTTGTGGATTTTTCTCTTTCTCAGTCACTCAGCGAAGCCCTTGGTTTGACTGAAGGCTGTGAGCACACAAAGGCTGCATGTGGGTTCACAGTCCCTCAACCGAAAAGATGATCAGGTTCGCTTCACATCTGAAGTGAACATGAACACATCTGGTCCTATTTTAAACAGCAGAAGGGAGGAGTGTTGATTGTCACATAGATATCGCTTGTGTAGTATTTATACAGTTCTCTCTCTCTCGAGGATCGGACGACCAGTCATGTGAAAACGTGAAACAATAAGCATTTTTTTCTTTTTTTCTTCTTCTTTACCTCAATCCTAACCCCATTTGCCACGACCTGGAGTTTTTCCAGACAAAACAAGATGGAAAACATGAGTCCAAACAACACGCTGAAAGCCTGACGTGCGTCTGAGTTTTTTTCCCCTGATGAGGTCAACAGTTCAAGAGAAGATTGCTTGTCCTAACAAACAAACATATACAATATGATTTCCAAATGCTGAGCTCCAAACACATTCGTTGCCACAGGCCGCACAGTCGAAGGGTTTGATCCATGATCCCACAGAACGCTGAGGGTTCAGCAGGTTTGTTCTTGAGTCCCCATCGTGTCCCCTTTTCTCTCTCTGAAAATGTGAAAGAAAGAAGAGTCACTGAAACAACTTCAGAATGAAAACGAAAAAAGGCAACCAACTAATAAAAGTCACTTTTTTTCTTCTTCTTTTTGCCCCACCACTTCTATTTAGTCACGTTCCCATTTCCAAGCTGATTATCCTCACCTTTCCAGAGCTATTTCGGGGACATAGCCATCCAGTCTGCATGCCCTGGCGCTTCAAGGGAGTTGAATACGTGACGTAATGAGGAACACTCGTTGAATCAAAAGTGACCGCAGGAGAATTGTCTGGTGACCCCGCGTCAGGGTCAGGGATCATTTTCAACTCAGTTCTCAATAACAGCACTTTATTGCTCTTATTCACAGTGTTTCATTAACGGTGCAAAACAGGGACATGAACGCCCTCCCAGGGCATTTTGAACTAGTAATACATTAGTTGTATTTTTGGCATTTAAGTACACAACTTTGCAGGAAAGATTGACTGCATCTCATCGGATATATCTGTTTTTTTTATATTGTGCATGTTCACGTCCCTCCAAAACATCTTAAAACATACACACACACACACAGTATGTGCATTGAAAGAGTTCTCAGTGGTCATAATTGCTCTTCCTCTCTATCCTGAATGAAAAGATCCTTTCCTAAAGACATATTAAATTGGAAGAGATAGGGAGCAAAATCCACAGTCCTCTCTCTCTCTCTGAAAATGCACACTGAAGTTCAGCTGACGCTAATATGAGGCTCCAGCCATTTTGGTTATCTTCCAAAAGTTACGGCCTTTATAGTATATTAATCCCCAGAAGCCACCTCAGCTCAGCAAGGTCACGATTCAATTCAACGGCGCTTTATTGGCGTGAACATTTCAGAGTTTCACTTTCCGGGTGAAACATGAAGAAGGAATTTTGTGCCAAAAGAGAAGACTATCTCAGTGCTGCTGAGCGGTCATATTAGAGGTCATTTGAGGACACGGGGTGAGGACTGTGTATTTTGTTCTTCATCTATTCAAAGCACGTGAGTAAAGGATCTCCGAACGGCCAGTACAAACAGGAGGAATGATAACAGCAAGCTAATTATTTATTTGATTGTTTATTCCCTTGCAAAAATGAATAAACACTAGAATTGCCCCGTGGTCGTTTTATCCCGTTAAGACATTTGTGTGAAATTGTCAAAATTGTGTTCCGTGTGGCCACAGTTATGTTGGACCACCAAGTTTTTTTTATCAGTTCATCTAATCAGTTGTGTCAAATTCGAAGAAATTCACTCCGGGCGTTCTGAGATATCGGACGGACGGTCGAACCCGAAGAAGTGATCCACTCGAAGTAATGCGAGACTGGAGGCGTCCCAATCTCAACTTCTGCATTGCCTTTGAGAAGTCCCATCATATTTATTTCAGATTTCCAAGCATTTGGTGTTAAGGCAGTTTGTTAAATGTGCTTCCCCCCGCAGCACTCCGTCGATCAGTTATGAACCCTGAGCCAGGTTCATCTTTACCTTTTTGATGTCTAATATAGCAAAAATGGAGCAGACACACACACACACACACACTTTAATGTGTAATGACTTACTCCCGTGATGAGCTGCCAGCAGACCTGTTGAAACCTGCGGAGTAACCCTAGATGTGGAAAGTACCCCGCAAGTCTGAGACACAGGTTACTAAAGCAGAGGAGGCCTTCGCTATCTACCTGCTCTCACACACACACACACACACATGCAGACAGACCGACACACACATGCACACACAGAGTTGTGTAGTATCACTGCTTCTTTCGCCCAGGCACGCAACCCAGACATGATCTGAAATCCAGTAAGACCCCCGCTACTTCCATCCTGCTATGCTTCTGATGTTGGGAGGAATCAATGTGTCTGCACTTGTTGGTGGGGGAGTGGGAGTGTGTGTGTGTGTGTGTGTGTGTGTGTGTTCATGCATGTCAGTGTGACCACTCACACTTGAGGAATGTATAAGGTTTCCCTTTACACATATAGGCTACTGTATACATGCAGCCACAGTATGTTTCATGCAGTGTGTTACGCTTCTACGTGTGTGTCGTCTCCCCTATACTACCTAGCATGTGTACCAGCATGTCGCGCATGTGTGTGTGTGTGAGATCACCTGCCTCACATCTGCTGACCTCTTGACACTCTCCGTCTCTTTTTACACCTGGCCTCCTATCATCAAGGCTTCAGGGGAGGGCAGGTGCGCTCGCTCCTTGCCCTCACGACCCTCGCGACGAAACACAGCAGTTCCGTCGCCCGCCTGCCCCAAGTGCCGCTGGGATAGAGGAGCTGGCTCTTGACTCCTGACATCCATCTTTTTTCATCCTCAGTCAGAGTTATGGCGAGGGGAAAGCCCGAATGAATCTATGAGCCCATAAAAAAGGCCTTTAATTTCCTTGTATACGCCCAGGGAGTACTGTTGGCCTCCTGTGTCTCTGGACTGCAGTTTATAAGTGTGATCCCGCAGGGTACATGTGGTTTATTTGGTTTGATCAGATCAGAGAGAAATATCATGACGGTTAAGAGGCTGGGACATGTTGGACTTCAAACGGGCAGGTGGGATTCATTGCTGTCGTGTCTTCAAAAATGTCTGAACTATTGAGAGGAAATGGGAGGGGAAGAAGACCTCTAGCTATGTACCGGTTTTCACAAGGTAACAAGTGCCTCCCTATGGCCAACATATAATCTATCTATTAAAAGACAGAATGAAAGATATATACGGGCGGCTATGGCTGGAGGCCGACTGAACAAATAAACAAGCCATTATTTGTGGACTAACTCAGTGTTTGTCGGATCAGTGGAGGTTTTTAGTTTGATTCTACAATCGGTTTTAGTCTCAGCTTTAAGTTAAGAGGGTTAGTTTTATGAGGTACCTGTCCATGGTTAGTGCATTACAGACAGTAGATGGCGGTCGGCACGCCTCCCAAGACAAGAGTACGAGCGCGGGAGCTGAGCACTGTAACAGCAGCAAAACATTTTTATAAATCTATATCTGTTTAGATGTAGGCTACATTTAAATTATTTCCACTGCTTTACCTTGCCGTCAGATCTGTGCTTTCCTCAAAGCCTTTTTTACTGTCTCGGCTCTTTTGACGGAAACAGTAATTTCACCTCGCAGAGCGCGGGCGCTGCTGCTCTATCGGGAAGTTTGTTTTTGCTAATGTGTGACTTTGCCGTTTTAAAGGGTTACTTTGGCATCACCCAATAACTCTCACTGACTCAATACAAACCAATGATTGACAAAGATGCTACGTAACAAAGAAGACACGTTACGAGCTCCGCAGATGGTTTGAAAATTATAACACTACCCCACCACACACACACACACACACACACACACGCACACACACACACACACACACACACACACACACACACACACACACACACATCCATAATGGTGTAATGACTTTCTTGTAATTCTAATACATAGAGGCATGTTTTTAACATTCAATGGACATTATGTAATTATGTGATTACCTGTCTGCCAATTAAATACACACAAGGAATTCACTGGACTCGATCCATGTGTATATATAATCCAATTCATATTGTAATTTAGGCACATTGCTATCAGCCTCACGTCAAACCGTGCGCTATATTAACTGTATTGCTGACTAATAGAAACATTTCCTACTGCGTTATATCAAACACTGGGGGGTGCTTTTATTGTGAAGCAGTCGCAGAAATACAATGAAGCCTTCGTTCATCAAAAATGCGTTTACAAAACAAAGTCGGTGGTAATTTTTTTGGCAAGAGGGAACGGCCTCAACGAGTTGGTAGATGAAGAGCTGCAGGCGACAGGCCGCACACCTACAACATCTCAGCGAGATAACCGCCTCATTCTACTGTGGAAAACTACAACCGTCTTCTTTATGAAAACAGCGGCTGCACGTTTTCTGACAAAGGAGCTGCTGAAGGACAGCCAAGTGGAGGAAGTAAAACAATATTTATGTTGACAGGTAGAAGATGATATTGACAGTGTCGAATGGCTGATAAAAACTATCTACGAATGTTTTTAATTGAGATAAATAATTATTCTGCAGCAGCAATCAAGTGTAAAAGACAAACAGGAGAGGGCATTATAAATCCTATAACTGATTTAATTGTTTTTCTTTCATATTTCATGTTTCCTATATTGGATCTTGTAGCACCAGTGGAATAGGTGAGGCTGGGGAAAATCATATCGAGCACCCGGGCTATAAGCACTGGCGTCCCCCAGGGATGTGTGCTCTCCCCACTGCTCTTCTACCTCTACACCAGTGGTTCTCAAACTATTTTTGTCATGCCCCACCATAAAAAAATTGCCTATTGTGGCTGCAATTAACCTGTTTTGCACTGAATATTTTTTTAAGATAATAACAATAACGTGCAACCTGTGCAAAACAAAACAAAATGAGTGCAGATATGTGAGCCATCAAGTGTGATCAGTATTAGTTGCTGCAATGAGCTGCTTTCCGCTACAAAACGAGGTTGTTGGCCGCTCTTAATTCATGCTCAATGTTGAGCTTGATCTGTATTCTGTTTTGAAAGATGCAAGAGGTTGAACAGCTGGTCCTCTGGTGTGGTCAGAACAACCTGGAGCTGAACAAGGCCAAAACTGTGGAGGGGGCGGGGGGTAGTGTTGTGTCTGCGGTGGAGACCTTCAGGTTTCTTGGATCCACAATCTCCCGGGACCTGAAGTGGGCCTCCAACATCAACACCATCTGGAAAAAGGCCCAGCAGAGGCTGTACTTCCTGCGCCAGCTCAGAAAGTTTAACCTGTCTCAGGAGCTGCTGATCCTGTTTTACTCCGCCATCATCCAGTCTGTCCTCTGCTCCTCCATCACTGTGTGGTTTGGATCGGCCACCAAACAGGACAGAGTCAGACTCCAACGGATCGTCAGGTCTGCAGAGAGAACCATTGGTTCCAGCCTGCCCTCCATCCTGGACTTGCACACCGCCAGAGTCAGGAAGCGGGCTGTAAAGATCACCACAGACCCCTCACACCCTGGACACAAGCTGTTCCAACTCCTCCCCTCTGGAAGGCGCTACAGAGCACTGTATGCCAAAACCACCAGACACAGAAACAGCTTCTTCCCACTGGCCGTCACTCTGATGAACAGTTAATCTGACTCCTCCATCTGCACTACTTGCACTATTCCATTAAGATTATCATCTTTAATATCTTTAAAAAATATACATATATATATATATTTCTATTGTTTATTTGTATATATGTACGACGAGAGCAATGTGTAACCGAAGTCAAATTCCATGTACCGTACTTTTCGGGTTATAAGCCGCTACTACCTTCGGTCAGTGTTTCCCCGTTAGCTCCCCGCTGTAGCCAGCTGGGGCTCCTGCTAGCGCTCCGTCACTTCCCCGCTAACTTCCGCTAGCTCCCTGAAAACCACCGAAGGTAGCGGGACCAGGCTCGACACCCGACTTGGGCAGAGGGGACGCGGGCAGTAGCAGCAGCAGTGGGCAGTAGCAGCAGCAGTGGCCGGTAGCAGCAGAAGCGCTAGCTAGTAGCGCTACTAGCTTGCTACAGCGGGGACACTGATCAGCCGTAGGAGCGGCTTGTAACCCGAAAAGTACGGTATGTGTACACACACATGGCCAATAAAGCTGATTCTGATCCTGAATAGAGGAATTGATTTTTCCATGAGGTGAAGCATGTGTGGACCCACCTGTTTCGTTTCCTGTCGTGCAGGTGGATCATTACTCCCACCGTGACCAGCGCTGAGAGGGAACCCACAGCGCCGAGTACAAACCTCACGTTATTATCTGTGAAAATCACAACAACAAGGAAATCAGTCACTGTTATCGGCCACAGGATCCATCCGTCCTCCACAGCGTTTAATATCTGGCTCAATACGAAGCCAAAAGGCATACGGGGAAGATCAATCAGTGGTCAGGGCATCAGGTGGCGCTGCTCAGTGGAGGACGGTGGTTGAAGCTCCTAGGTAAGGATGGGTGGAACCGTTTGGGCACAAAGTTAGGTGTGGCTGAATTTTACGATGCATGTTTATTGTGTTTTATCCGGGTAAATAAAGGATTCAGATCAAGAACACAAAACAATAGCTGTGATTACGGTAAATGGAATTTATTTCATTTAACTCAACCTTTCCTTAGCCAGGCTATTCATTCCCATTGAGATTTTGAATCTCTATTACAAGGGGGTCCTGAAAAAGATGACTGTGTAAAAAACAGACCTAAAAACAAAACAGTAAAAAACAATATAAAAAGAAAAAGAAATCACATAAAAAGGACAACAGACTTAAAACAAACCATCAATTTGCATCCAAATTCAGTGTCTGGACAGTCGATGCTCAAATTATCCTTAATCCTGTTTTGGAACTCTTGCGTGCTTATAAAATATTCTGGTTTAAAATGTCTCTGCAGCTCAACCCAAAATGAGGGTGAAAAGGCTTTAAAAGGGATGACGTACCATTGTTCTCTTCATGAACAGAGGTTGCAGATATTCATTGCTTTTAGTGTCAGGAGAGAACATAGATAATGAGGCTGTTTGTTTAAAATGGCCTTATGAAAGTAGTACAACATAAATTGTATGAATGTAAATAGCCGGCTTTTCTGTTGTAAGTGGATCTTATTAAGCACCTCATATTTTAGCACAGGTTAGCTTTAATTATACTAACATCAGTGGGCTGGTTAACTGGGGAAAAGTACTGATACTTTTTAAACCGATTCGGCTGAATTTATCTCAATTGGTTGACTATTTCACCAATTGGCCAAAACAGTTGAGCTGAACATCAGAACTATTTAAATCACTCGCCAAATCTGAGAAGTGGGGGAGCGATTCAGAGGTCTGAAACCAATTTGTAGCATTGCCCATTTTGTGTACCTTAATCGGTTAGATCTTCTTTTTGCTAGACCAAAAACATACATTCGTGAGCATTTCATTGCTACATAATTGTCTTTCCAGGAGATTTGCTTTATTGTGAGGTATATCATACTTAAAATGTTCTGCATTTAACCCACATCACCCACTTCTACATTCAATGATCATAAAAGTGTATCGGTGCAAAGTAAAACATTGCCTTTGAACACGCATGAAGAGCACAATACTGGATGGACTGCTTCCTTTTACTTGATTTTCCCACCAATGTCTTAACAATGTCTGCATTTGCTTTGGTAATATTGTGATCAAATTAGAACATCTGAAATGCTCCTCGGGGTCTTGGCAAGTTCAGTGAAGTGCTTTCCAATCTATTTGACTATTCATACAGTAAACTGAGCCAGGAGTAATTTTTTTTTTAAATGCAGGCAAGTAGCCAGACGTTCGGAGGAAGATGATTATCAGAGCAGCGTCATCCTCTAACGCATGAATGCACGGACATGTGTCAAGTGTGGTAGATGTTTGTCAGGTAAGCACCGCAGGTGTTGGACCTTTTTAAAACATCACCAGCCTTGGAAACATCAAACGGACGCAGGCATGCAGAGGCCGAGTGAAATACAAACCCACGCGTACAAATGTTCCCTGAAGTTTCTAAACCAATCGGTTTCGCTACCCATGGCCAGGCTTTGGACGCAGCAGCGGTGGCATCAAACTGCCGGAGATCATGATTGTAGCGGGAGCATGTGGAGGACTGGCAGTCAATTAGTGATAACGTTCAACCTTTTCCCTTTTTTTTCTGCTAGTAAAATTACAAAACCATCTCATTACTCCCCTCCCCTTTATTGATCAACAAAAAGTAAATTGCCAAGGAGCGATAGCACTCACTTTCAGTGGGAGGGGCTTAACACATGACAGACATCATGGGGTTGGACTGAAAGATGGGGTTCATCATTCATCCAGGCGACAACCTCTGGGTCTGAAAAGTGAGGCCAATGCGGAAGTGTCTTAAACTTGCATTCTCTCTAACGGCCATCAGGGGGCGACTCCTCTGGTTGTATAGAAGTCTATGAGAAAATGACTCTACTTCTCTCTTGATTTATTCCCTCAGTAAACATTGTAAACATGAGTTTATGGTCTCAATCTCTAGTTTTAAGTCTTCTTCAATACGCCGTGATGTTCATTTCGTAAATTCTGATTACATTTAGAGTAAAATCAACCTTAAAATAAGGTACGCTTTAGGGCAATCTTGTGATTGACAGGTTGCTACCGCGATGTTGTCTGGTCTGTGAGTTGTCACAAACAGATGATACAAATCAGAAATCCAAGACTGTTTACATAACCCGAGCACGCCCATAGAGCCCGGAGCTACATTCTCCTCACAGAGCATCTCTTCAAAAGCAATTTTGATATTTTGTTTGGTTGAAATTCCCATTACATCCCGACAGCAATCAAGGAATCAAATGCAAGAACAGCCACGTTCATTGTTTACCTTCATAATGATAATTTTGGGGGCGTGGCTTTCGGAGACAGGCCTGAAGGGACGGGCTGTCAACTGACTTTCTTGCTTGATTTAGCAACTTTCGGAGACAGTGCTGAAAGCTACTTTCATTGAAACAGATAGTTTCAATGAAAGAAAGAAAATAGTTGGCAACACTGAGCTAGGTTTTTTTTCGGTTGACTGATTTTTAAAAGCTAGCATACTCTTGCAAGTTTCTCAAGATTACCAACCCCGCCTTTCGTTTTGTTTTTTGACAGCTGATATCATCTACAAATAATTCTCTTGACATTTTTCCCTCCCTGGAAACAGTATGCGTGTGTCTCTGTACCAAGCTACTGTTGTCATCCGATATGTGCATCTCACCATGTCTGACTTAATGGGACGGGTGGAAGTATTCTTGGTATTTGAACCATGTGTCAGATGGCAAACTTCAAGACGTCAAGTACAAACTGAACAAAGCACCCAGTTGCATCAACACACCACAAATAACACAAAGCTGAGTAGTAGCCAACTAAAACATTTCTTGTGTCTAAACGGGCTTGTGGAGTCCTACCATGGTTGGAGATTCATACCCATTCATACCCATGCATACCCATGCATAGCATCCCAAGATCCCAACACAACACAACTCCAAAAATGCACTGCTGAGGCCAGTACCGGCTGCATGTCTTGTATAAGCAACAATCAGATTTAGACCTCACTACAGAACAGCGCTCATCAGATACGTCATATGATGTCATGTACGACCTGTGCATGAGCACAAACTCAAAAAACGCGTTCTTAACCTCGACACTGTTGATCACACCAAGCTTTTAGACTGGAAAATAGTGTAAAGGTTGAGGTAGGCGTGGTTTTTAGGTCAATTTGACTTAAAGGTCTAGTGTGTAGGATGTGGCGGCATCTGGCAGCATGTTTGCAGATTGCAACCAATTGAATACGCACGTGACTTTACTACCAGAGCCGTGCATCCTTTCCCATCGCTACCGCACATGTGCAACCCTCAACGGAGATTTTCAGTTATGACCGAATGTCAAACTCGATAACGAAAAGAAAAGGCATTCACTCTCCCTATTAATCTGTTCATGTTTTACAAAAGGTTTGAACCTGAGCCATTCAACAATGATGGCAATCATAATCACATTCCTGCACTGGTAATCGTACCGGTCCGAAGTTCAGGCATCGTATCGGGAAGGAAACGTGACTGGTTTTAAAGTCTGAAGCTCAAACTCCTTCTATGTAAGCTGCATTTACCGTACCAACCACCTGTCTCTCTCTCCCTCGGCTCTCTCTCTCTCTCCTGTCTTATCTCAGGGGAATCTGAGAACCACAGGCAGAAAATCGAGTGAGGCTTTGTTTTGCAACCCACGTCACTGTTTCCTGTGAAAATCGCTTTATACGCCTCTCTGGCAGCTGTCACCTTTCCTTTAATCACCTTCTTCTCCTCTTGCGCAAGGAACTCTATTAATATCACAATGCCATCAAGGTGGGGCGATCCTGTTATTGGTATGCATCCGATACTCAAACAGGGCTATTGTTTTTCAGAAGACCGTGACAAGGTGCAGCCGAGCTAGTAAACTCTATGACCTCATACCTCTCAAGTCTCCCGTGGCCCTGTTAGTGCTCGGATCCAAAAACACTCCAAGGATTTTCTACCCAAAACCCACCTTCACCTCTCCAACACTCCCATCTCTCCAGCCGGAGATGTTAACATAGATCATCACAACACACCACACTCCTGTCTAAAGCGGTTGGAGAGAAACAAATGAAAGAAAAGAAAGAAAGCCCAAGTACGACAGTAGATTTTCATGCTTCTCAAATAGGTGGGGCTTTTAGTGACGGGAGACATTAATACAGAGATTCACTTTAAATGGAAAGGGACTTAGTGTCACCTCTGCTGACGGCTCATTAGAGTGACTCAGAGAAAGGAGTCAAACTGGATGCAGTGGCATTTTGTTGTTGAGCGGCACACCGTTTTCATCTTCACTATGACTGCAATCCTCTGGCGGTTCAGCCTACACCTACACACGGGGCCGCGGTGATTCAGATAAAGGGGAGGAAGAGGGATCCGTTGGGGCGTCACCTGCTAGGGCCTGCATTTAGTGTTGTTTACATGGCTAGAGGTCGCATTTGAATGGTGGAGGTAACAGCTCATGCAACACCTGCCATGGAGACCCTCTGGTCATGTTGACAGTTGTTAGCTCTGATTTGTGTAATGAGAGTACTGCTGCAAGTGTCACATATAGCTAAAAAAAGGCCCAGATGTGTGTGTGTGTGTGTGTGTGTGTGTGTGAGCAACATACATGGGCACAGCTGAAGCTCTACCCTCACACCGTATGATTACTTTTATCTATACGTGCATGTGAATGTGTCCGTTGTGCGGGACTCTTTATCTCCAGACAAATCACTTGAACCCTCATAGATACTTTCTAAACTTCCTGTCTAGTCCTTTTCTAGTCCTCGCAGTAAGCGATACAAATAATATTCAGCAGGTATGGATTTTAATCAGAAAGCTTGCCACTTGACGGTGCGATTCTCAATACCGTCCTAAACAGAGACTCACTGTTTTCTATAATGCTGTATTAATGCGACTGACTGTTTGGGGTTTCTATGACTCCCGTGGCTTTCTTGCCACCTGCTACTGATTTAAGTGAAGGGGGTTAGTCCTGAAGTCAGCTACAACTTGGTTCAGGCCAGGCGGTAACCTGCGGTTCTGAAAATCAATCAGGTCAATGCGGAAGGTCCTTAAACTTGCATTCTCTCTACTGACCAGCAGGGGGCGACTCCTCTGGTTGCAAAAAGAAGTCCGACCTCTTAAGTTGAACTGGCTTTATTCTTCTTTTTTGGCTTCATGGCAGGTGGCCACCAGGTTAAGGTGCATTACCCCCAAGGCGGCCTGGCTTTTAAGTGACAACTCCAGACAAGCCCCGCCCCCTGGCCACCATATACCGTCATATACCATATAACTCGTTGAAATATCAGGAAGGTATAAAACCAAAGATACCGCCTAATGTCACTGTGAGCGGTAAGCAAAAGGTGAAATCTCTTTTTTTTTAAACAATCACGTGGCTTCTATGCAGCGCTGCACTGGATAACCAAGTCAGGAAACTTGTATGTTTCCTAGTGAAGGAATCAGGATCGATTGTGTGCAGCTGTGACCCAGACTGTTGATACGTGGACCTCATTATCTGCCATATGAAGTTGATTCACCCCCGATTACTATCAAGAGGAAGTCTCTGTTTGCAGTTCTAACAAGGAAATGATGGAGGCCTGCGGTAAAGCCATGAAGGGATGCAAGTGGAGGTGGATCACAAGTCAAGTGGCTTCGTTTCTTTGCTTCCTCTCACTTTCGATGAAGCCAAAACCCTCGAGTTTGGTATGCACAGTATGGTTCTTTTTATTATCATTACCCAACTAGGTGATTAAAGATGTAATTTCATCCAATCTTTCTGTGCCATTAACACTTACTTCTCAAAGTCTAAAACCAGCCTCAATAGCACAAAAAGAGGCATTAATCTGCTCGGTCACACAAGGAATTTAGTAGGAAACGCTGCCACCTGGTGGCGACAGTTGACGACTACAACAACGCTCTCAGAGCGTTCACGGTTGGAATGGTGAATGAAACCCTGAAACGGACCCAGGTGCTTCTAATTTACAAACAGAAAGCCAAGCCAAGCCAGGTTAAGAAGTGTATAGCTTTGTAGCCGACCCTATTGAATCTTTGCTTTCAAAGAGACTGGATGAGACGAAGAGGATTCCCAAAGTCCGGTCGTGCAGAATATAAAACATGTGAGGAGTTAGACAATAATTAAAGTAAGTAAAGTAAATTACTTGGCGTTGTGCCTTTCTAGAGCAATCGTGGGAAACAGTTTCACGAGTGAATAAAACAGAGAACAACACAGACGTCACACACTGATCAGTATGAAACAGGCAAAAAAAACTAAACAACGGGGGGAAAAAAAGACGGGTTTTGAACGTTTTAACCAAATTTAAATTATATCATGGAAGTACGCTGCACTAGAGACTGCTACCCTTCCTGCAGGCTTTGGTTTTCTATGTCGTAAAGTATGAGATAAATAATTGTTTTCTAAATAATAATGTCATTGCCATGTGGTAATGCCAGGAAGGGACTAGTTTGAAATCTCTGCCTACCTGTGTTGAAGATAGATTTGAAGATTTGGACGTTAGTTTATGTCAATGATCTCATTGACATTGCACTGATGTCCAAGTAGCTGTGCATGTACCGCCAAGGTTTAGAGGTATTGTTTGTCTAGAAGCTAATATTAATAGTAGACTCAATAGATTAAATCCAACCTGTTACACAGTAGGGTGGCTCCCCAGTCCAGGTCCCATCATCCAGACAAGTTCGCTCCTTTGCACCGAACAGCGTGAAGCCTTCATTGCAGAGGAAGCTCAGAGTGTTCCTCTCCAGGTAATGCGTCCCGTTCTTCTTCCCATTCCTGGGTGTGGGGAGCCAGCCACAAGACACCACTAAAGGAACGGATCAAATTATTTTTTTTAAAGATCTGCAGATGTGTAAACACATAACTTTCAAAACGTATTCTTTCACTTCATTAAGCGTTCGTATGGCTAGAGATGCACCGGCATCAGATAGCAGTCCGATACCGACTCATCGGGTGGATCCGTGAAAATAGGGCCAATCTATTCAATTCAATACGTTTATATTATATACACTATATACTGGAATTTTAATTTCTGATTAGGTTTTGATCCTGTTAATTTTTAAGATTCTCTACCAAGTTGCTGGATCACGATTTATTATTTTAATAATAAATAACAATTAATCTATTGTTCCATTTTGTTTTACATAGTTAAGGCAGCAATGTTTAAATCAGGCAGAATGTTGCTTTACACATAAAAGAATAATCCCAGTTTATAAATGAAACACTGGTATCGGATGGGCACTCGGTATTGTCCAATACCCAAAGCCCAGGTATCGCTATCGGGACTGAAAAAAAGTTGCAATTTGCAGGCACGTCATTAGGGATCTAAGTAAAAAAAGAACGATACAGTTGCACTTTGGCAGTAAAGCACAGGTCTTGTTTCGCACGGTTCTCTACCTGGCTCCAGGGCTCCCACGAGGGCCTGGTGATTCTGGTAGGCCCTGAGTGTGGCGTTTCCCATCGTGAGGCTCCGAGCGGTCAGCGTATCATATTTACAGAACTGTGCTCCTTCTCCAAAGCACATCGCCAACATGTCTGCCACCAGAGGGTCGTCCGGTCTCTCAGGTAGAGAGAAGGCGGGAACAAAAGCATGGTCGGGGCTGGGTGGGAAACTGTAGGTGTCCAAGAGGTACTTTGAGTCATAAGTGAAAAGGGAGGACTCCTTTGAAATGTTCCCTGTGGATAAAACAAAAATAACAGTTGCGTTATGCAGCCATGTTGGATTGAAAAACAAATTAAAATGTTCAGACTGATCCTAAACCAACTGAAACTGATTGTGCAATACTGTTCTCACATTTCTGTGCTTTAAGTTTGAGTTATTGTAATTCTGTGTGGAAGGAGGACCTAGCAAAGTAAGATTTCCATTGTACGGAGTAACTGTCTGTTAACTGTGCATATGACAATAGAAATATCTTGAATCTTGAAATTAATGTCAATAGTAGTAGTCGAGATGTCAGAAGTATCCAAAATTCCCACAACAAACATCCTCAACGGCATTTCTATTTTCATATTGCAAACACGTAAGCAAAGCACATGCAAGAAAATATTTTTTTAAATGTCTAAGAATGAGTAAGCAGAGAGACTAATAACCAATTTATTGGGTTTTCAGAGCAACAGATCAGACATGGCTAACCACAATTATAGGAATTATTGCCATATCAGACGGCTTGGCTTAAACCTATTCTCTAAAACACGGCATTAAAAACGAGAGAATATGAGGCTATCATTTGGAGATAAGAGCATAACTCACAGCATGCTGTGATGGTTTTCTTTTGGCACAGACTTTGATGCATACAAAAATATCAGCAACATTAAATCCATTAGTTCCCACAGGCGTAAGATGGGTGTGTTGCTGCTCTTAGACTGAAGCACATGCTTTCAGTCAAAAAGGTCAAGGCAGCTCCTGGCCCGTTTTGAGGGATTTGCACTGTAATTAAAGCCCGAGACATTATCATGGTGTATGTGTGCGGTCTGGCCCCGACTGTGTTCCAGAGAAGTGGTTTCACTTGCACTATCTCTCTGTGATCAGCTGGAGCTGGGCTAACTCTTAACATGTGCCTTGTTTTCTTCCTCAAAACGTTTGTCAAAGTCGTCGGCCAAACGCGGCTCCAGTCTGGTTGTCATCAATGAAGACGCAGTGATGAGGGGAAGTATTGGCAGGTCATAGAAACACTAATCAGCTCTTGCCTTTCTGAACATGCGACACGACTCTCTGCGGGGTCGGCCACACTTTTTGGGGGGATTGTGGGCCATATAAAGAAAAATCACGGGCAAAACAATAAATTATTTAATTAAAACTACGCAATAAATGCGTAGTTTTCAAAGAAGTTGAACTGCAAGAAAATCTGTGTTTCTAGGCAAGAGAACCTCATGTGCCACAGAAAATTCAGTTTCTATCAAAAAACATCACTACAGTGTCCACTTAAAATATGTTGCAGAAATTGCCAAATGACGAAATTTGTTTCCGTTTATGGCCTAAGGACCCACCGAAAAGATTAAACGTAAACTCGCTCTCCTGATTATTTTTAGCATTGATCAATATCTTAAGTCCAACAGTCATTCGCACTCACAGCCAGATCCAAAGGTGAAGATTTCCTCCGGCGTGGCGTCGGCCAAGGTGATGATGTCTCCTCGCTGGGTCAACAGGTCATCGGATGGGTCAGAGTTCATCCGGCCGAGGAGACCCCGAGTGTGGTTGGTAAACTCTGTCGGCAGCAGGACGGTGGCTGCCATGGATCCCCCGTGCACACGAGCCTCGAGGCCGACGCCAGAGAGGAAGATTACCGTCACATTGTGAAGGCCGGGGGCGAACACCAACACTCCTAGACCACAAACACTGGGTTTGTATTCTCACTCCGTTTATTGATTTCACGACAGACGGTAACTAGGATTCACCAACTAGTCCGTCCAAAACGTCATCGCTTTATCTTGTTAGAGACTTGTGTAAAATTGTCACGATCAGCATATGCATCCATCCTGTTTTGTGAGCTCACAGTGACCGCCACCAAATTTGAAAAGATCCCCCCCCATGGAAAACAAACGGACCGAAAAAAAACATACAAATCTTAAAAACATGCACGTGTGAAATACATTGTCGTCTACAAACCTTACAACCTTTACAATACACAGATGTCTTTACAGTTAAAGCTAAACTTGGCAAAATGCTGCTGTACAAAAAAGAATAAGCTACGGTTGCAAAAGAAAATGGTATATCCATTTTTTCATGCCTGGTGAGGTCAATGGTAGAAAAAGAAGCGGGGAATCAAAACTTGAGAGTATTATAAAAACCCAATTCCTGTAAATGATTACAGTAATTCTTCCCCATCTTAACCTTCACCAGACAAAAAAACAACTTTATTCAGAGGAGAGTGACAAAATGTTTCCGATGTCACAATACAACATTTCATAGTATGAAGTTCTCTCTTGCTGCCAAAGGTAACGATGTCTAGTGTGCTGCCGGTGAGGAGTGGTCCGACTCATCTCACCCTTTAGGTCCATCCAGCTTTGCTCGGTGAAAGGGAGGACCTTCTGGTTCCTCAGCACCTGAAGCTGGCCCTCGGCTAGACGCACCTCGATGACATCAGAGGCCTTCTCCTTCATAGCCACCGACGACAGCCACGTGGCTTCGGCCACGGTACCTTGGTGGTCGACATAAACATCACACTCTTACAGACTTTAGGTAAACGTGAACTGCTGAAGGTGAGAACGGCCCCGTCACTGCTCAAAGTCTCAAGTTAGTGTGTACTGATCTAATGAGGAGAACATTGATGACATGTTGCCATCTGCAGTCACTTTGCCCACGGCTGTTGTGTAATGGCTTCGGGAAGAAATTGACGCCGACGTCTGTTCTTCTTCCCCACATCCGACCCCAATAAAGACTGACCGAAAAACAAGAGAGGAACGGAGGAAATAGGCTGTCGTTTAACAGCGCCAACATGCTTCACTCACACGAAGAGGACCTGACACCGCTTTCCTGACAGAACTGCGTACAAAAAAAGATAAGAGGGAGCCCTTAAAACGCATCTTGAGTGCAAAGAGAGGAGTGCAAGCAACAGAATAGAAAGACAAAATACACCGAGGAATACCGGGGTCATTATGTCTGAGTGAACTCTAGAGGCAGGCAATCAATCTTGTGACTGGTTGGGAGGAGAAAAAAAGAAGAAGAAAAAAGACACGGCCTCTCTGAAGAAGTCCTGGAACAAGTTCCATCCAAACAAAGCTGCTGCAGTAGCATTGTGGGGATGAAAGCGGGGACACAGACGGGGCTTTCACATCAAATGTGGACTCACCGTTCTTAAGTTTCACCTGCTCCGTCCTGGCCTGAACACTCAGCTCTCTGTCCGGCGAGGACACGAGGTGGAACTCTCCTTCGCCGTTGAAAGTGTAGCCGAGGCCGTCGAACGTTATGAAGTGCGGGTCCCCGAGGACGACACCTGTGAGGCGGCGCCCCGAGAAACAAAATCAATGATGCGTTAACGACACAAACACACATTTTGGCCCAAACATGTTTATTCTCCGAACGGTACACAGCTGATGTCTCGCTCTCGTATCAGCATGCGGCTTATTGTTGCGTTTGCAGTGTCTGGAGAGCAGGTAGTCAGTTGCTTGATCTAATATTTTTTCAAAATATTAACTCTCAGCCGCGGTCTGTAATCCATTTACTTCTCCTGCAAACTGATCTGGCGTTACCTGCTGCTCGTGCGTGCGTGCGTGCGTGCGTGCGTGCGTGTGTGTGTGTGTGTGTGTGTGTGTGTGTGTGTGTGTGTGTGTGTGTGTGTGTGTGTGTGTGTGTGTGTGTGTGTGATACACACAGATTAACTATTTCTTGCTGTTTGTGATGTACTTTTTACAGTCTTAATACAAATTCAGCGAGCCAAAACCAGAATCAGCCATGCGGCTATAATTTTAGCATTCATAGTATCATTTTATTTCTTAATTAACATTTCAATATTTCTAAACTGAACAGTCTTGGAATTGCAGAAATTGGGTACGACGGAAAAGCTGAGACTGTATCCACTGACGATGTGAGTCCCCAAAGGAGCCATTTCATTGTTGCGAGACCATTTTTCACTGTAGAAAATGACCTTTTGTGACCTCTAGGATAATCACAGCCTCGTGAAACTTCACAACCACAAACTAGAGACATTGGACATTCAGAGGATGTATGGCTCTCTGAGGGATATTTACAATAAAGGGGTTTTATAAGCACTTCCCAGAGCAGACGATTTTTTATCAATTATCAATTCCCAGGTATTGCATCACATCTGTGTAGCAAATGGTATCAACCCCAAAATTGCTGTTTCTTAAATTACGAGGCATAATTGGACATACACGACATAATGTTTCAAGTCGATTACGAGAACTGTTTACGTGTCTAGAATCAAACAAAGAAGGCTAATTCGTTTATAGATGCTTTAGAAACAGGAGGTCTTAAAAATCTACATTTGAGTAAATATTTTGCAGCCAAATCAGATTGTTTACAAGATAATAAACCTTTGTTCATTCATAATGATTTTAATAATCGACTAGTTTCTTTACAGGGCTTGTACAAAAGCAATGAAGTTGTCCGTGAATATGAGATGCGAGTTGGCTTATGGCTTTTTGACATGAGTTATGAGCGGTCTCACCGGCTCTTGGGGGCCGATAGCGGCGACAACTGCTAGACGGTCGATGGGTGAAGTAGACGTGGCAGTGGTCAGACCACAGGCAGCAGTAGTAGAAACTCATGACGTCGTAAAGCCAGTGGGAGTAACCCGGCACCCGGGGTGGCTCCCTGTACGGGGGCGAGCCCCAGGCGTGAGCCCGGTCCGGGGTGCCGCCACCCATCGAGTCTCCCGTCAGCACCAGAGCGCCTGTGCCGTCATAGCAGCACTGCTGCCCCGATCCGGACGTAGGACTGGAGATATGAGAAAAGTATCCTGTCAAAAAAAAAAGTGAAGAAAGGCTTCCATCTTCAAGAAAAAGAGAAAAGCAGTGAGCCGTCCTCTTGCCACCGCCTACCTGGCCTGAATGGCTCTGACGCAGTGGACACTCCCGGGGTGATACGTGCACACACTGCCCCGCGCAACGTCACAACTATAGTCCGCCTGAAATCACACGGTGAATTCACATCTCAGTAAAATAACAAACGCGATGAACATTATTTGGCAATTAATACATTTAGGTTCACGCATCAATACTTATTGATCCAGCCGACTTCAACGGACCTCTTATAAAAAGGTAAGTGCCCTTAACGCTGATCACGTTGTGACGAAGGTCGTTCCCTTAATCGTTCATCCTCGTCTTTGTTTCCTTTTCATTAGAGGGATGAACTCAATCACTCGTATTATGTCATTGAATCACTGCAGCGCTTTTGTTTACTCAGGTTCACTCATCACTGCAGCGTCTCTCACCCTATTAGTATAATTCTGTGTCATTTTGGAATAGATTTGCAATATTTGCCATACAAATTTGACCTTAAAAACATAATTCATTTTCTGATTTATCAATATCTCTGACTTTACGCATACTTTTACATGACACAATTATTGGTCTGATATTTAACAGTCTCTAGAGACAAAGCATGTATTCATCTTGACCATCCTTATATTGCTTTTATATTTTTTCTCCAACAAAAGGTCTCATGGTCTCTCTCTCTCTCTTACCCACATCATGCTGCTATTAATGGCATGCTGAAAAAGCCTCAGTTTTAGCTTAATCAGCAGATAAAAATCATACTTTAAATATTCATCAACCAATAACTTGGTATTCAGTGCTGTACTTTCTATAAACTTTCTGCTAATGTAATTCAGTAGAGCACATGTTTCTGTTATTATATACTCATAGTAATTCTGATTATAGCTACAACTCTGACTACTTCTTCAAATGAAATAACTAAAATAATAAATCATAAAAAAAAATGTATATTGACAACATCACAATAACCAGAGTCACTGAAGTGCACTCACATGAAACCTGCCTGTGTCCGCCCGGGCCTGTGCCAGAGTGCAAGGACAGTCAATGAGCTCGTCCAGGAAGGAGGGCAGCTTCTTCTCCAGGACGTCCCACTGCAGACACTTTCTCTTGGCCCAGGCGGCGGCGGCATCTCTGAAAGGCTGCTCCAGGTGCCAGGCTAAGACGTGACCTCCGCTCCAGAGCGCCTGCACATGCCTGCAATCAGATACCAATCAAAGTTACTTACTAAAATATCATCTTTCAATCAAAGTTCAAGCTAGGGCTGAAAGTAATTAGGTGATGATTATTTTGTCTCATAATCAACTAATGGTACACTAAAAATATTAAACAAAATAACCCCCAAATATCGAAGAGCATGAGGTGACAAAAGAAAACATATTCTATTTACATATCGATGGCCACAGGGTAAAACCTCCTATCTGCACTTTTCTGTTTTTTTATTTTTATTTGTTTATTATGTATTGGGTATCCTTAACAAATATAATTCTGCAAGAAAGAGGTTTTGCTCTTTGGCCATCGATATATGTAACACTGAGAAAAAGCAAATCCTCACATTTGAGAAGCTGGACCCAGCAATTAAAATTGGAAAACAAAAATGGTGTTGCTTCAATTGTCTCATCGTTTATTCAATAAATGTTTAGGATTGTGACGATTGACAACAGCTGTAAAATCAGCAGCATTACTACGAATCTGCAGTTTTTCCCGATATCGTCCGAATATGGGCGGAAAGAAAATGTTTCCATTGGATGTGGGACATTTCTCAAATGCTTGACGTGCGTTATGGATACCTTGCTCCATCGGACGTTGAACTAGCAGTGATGCGGATATTCCCCAACTCCCAGTCAGAGAAGTCCTTTGAGGGCTCGGGGAGGAAATCGAAGGCTCCGGTGTTGGGCAGATTCCTGCCGAGTGAGTGCAGGTAGCTCAGCTCGGCCTGCAGAGAGCATGAGCCGCTCGTCCGGGCCTCTGGGCCCCCGCTGAGCTCTCTGTAACCCCACAGCTCTATGTGGACCTTCTCTGCTCCAACCAAAGAGCTATTCCATGTCATCTTGAGCCGCCCCGCCACGTCCGGCGTGCCGTAGTACTGCCACTGGGTTGCATTCACCAGGGTGACTTCAAAGGCTGGGTCTGCTTTACCGGGGTGGACTAGCACAGTGAAAAACCAGAAAACATTAAGGGGACACACAAGTAACCGGTTTTGTGGGTAACCAGATGAGTTGTTGATCCAATGTCAAAAATATGTCAGTTTGTGAAAGTATAAAAGACAAAAGCAGATAATAAAATGCTCAATTTGCTCAAAAACATATTGATGAAACAGTTACGGTTGCATAAATAGTTGCTTCTCAGCAGAAATATTTACTGCAAAATGTGTCATTTTATCTTTTCAAAGTGTAGCACCACTTGAAAGTTTCAGATATTTTCTGAAAAACTGCATTCGCAAAAGCTATTGAATAGAATTGTATATAATGTTTCACTGATATAAATGTATAACGGATTCTAAAACAAACAAATAATATGACGGGTTCAGGTGTGTGCAAAAAATATATTTCTATTTCAATAACATACCTGACAAGTACTCTCCGGATCTGTCGAAATGTATTCCATCCGTCGAGACAGTAAATGGTATCCAACCCGTCTCGTACAATAAAGGAGAGACACAGTAGCCGTGGCCTTCAGCGTCAATGAATCCTTCTTGTTCTATCTCCTCCTTGAATCTGCGACAGAAACAGACAAAAACCTGACGAGCTACCCAACACTACTTGGTCTTTAATATCATTTCAGTTAGTAGAATAACCATTTTAAGTACTCTCATACAACGTAACAATTGAGAACACTCAGAAAAAAATATGTCTGTTTAATGTTGGTATTCAAACCTTTAAATTGGAGTCAATTACTGGAACATATCAAACAGCAAACGCAATTAAGGTTAAACTATTGTATACATATTGAAATTGTATAAATACTGAAATATCAAAGAATGAAATGTCTTTTCAATTTCAATTAGCTTTACATACAGGAAAATTATGAAGACGCAGAGCTTATGAACAGCACACGTGACGCGACCTCAATGAACGGGAAACTCCACCGACATGTTCTGTGCTTAACATCTACAGAGAGTGTTTGTTACAAAGTTTGTGACAGTTCTGAAAAAAAGAGGGAACTCTTTTTTGCATGATTTTGTATTTTCTTTTTATTCATTTTTATTATTTTTTTAATCACACCAATAAAAACTTTTTTGCCATCAGGTTTTTTTTTATTTCTGTAAGCAAAATTTAGTTTCTGAGGATAGGTGTCCAGCCTTTTTTTCTGAAGATAAAAATTGGAATTTCAAATATCAGTGCCCAATACTTCGGATAGCTACCAGGAAAAAAAAACACTGTAAAAATGTATGTGCTGAACAATATACACTGCTTATGTTTAATGTAAATAATCCCATGATAGAGGTACGCCAGATGTAGATTATGACGCGCATCAAAGGTCACTCGTAGACACACACCTGCAGACGAGGCGTCCACCAGGACGAAGGACCAGACTGAGGATCCTGAGAGCTCTTCCACCCAACATGGAGCTGGAGTGAGGCGTCACCTGGAGACAGGACCGGTTGTAGTCGGCACAGCAGCTCAGCAAAGATGCACAGGTTGCATGGCAGGAGCATTCCTCCAATACATCTCCACACTTTCCCCTGCATGTTTGACCTGGTAAAAAAAAAAAAAAAATAATAAATTAAACAAGGAAGCTTACTGTTCTTTAAATCCTCAAATAATTCAATACAAATAGATCTATGAAAGTTGTATCTTATACCTAGTGGTGGAAGAAGTAACGGTAGCAAAACCACAATGTAAAAAGAAAAGAAGTCAGAGTTTTACTTCAGTAAAAGTACAAAAGTATTAGCATCAAAATATACTTAAAGTACCAAAAGTATAAGTACTCATTCTGCAGAATGGCCCATTTCAGAATAATACCATATGTATTGATGTATATGTATATGATTAATGTGTACATCATGTTCACGTTGCTGCTGGTTTATCAGCTTATTTGTTTGTTGATATGTTTTACTATTAATCAGAATCTGCAAAGAAACAGAGTAAAAAGTGCAATGTAGTGGAGTAGAAGTATGAATTAGTATTAACAGTATAATTACCTCAAATTTGTACTTAAGAAGCATAAACTACTTTAATTTAATTAATGATTAGTGTGATCTAGAGATACTAAACAATGCCAACAAGTCACAAAGATTTTTTTGTCAATTTTCTTTCTCTTTACAGAAGTTGACATAAAATGGCTCATATTCATCATTAGTCCCTGAAATACCGTTGAAAGTGACTTACCAGCTGTTTTAGATGAGCACATAATAAATATTCCACAGAGCAAAATAGTCTCTCTCAGGTTTGCTCTCATGTTTATCTCACAGAACGAAATAACACTGCGTGCACACACACGTACCTGTCCTCTAGTATGCTGGCATTGAGGTGTGCAGAGATGTAAAGGTCATTTAAAAACCAGACTAACTAACTACAGAAGTTTCCAAAGGCAGTTAAGAAGTTACACATTAACAGACGTTAGTTCAAAGTACGTTTGTAGGTTTAAAAACAAAACAAAAATGATTCAGGCATACCAACACACATTATGCCTGCTTCCCACCATCAATACTGTCATGTTTATCGTTTCCGTTCAACGCATGCATTCAATCCCGTTGTAGAATATACTCTCGCGATATACGCCTGCGGTATTTGTGAATTTGGCGCATGCGCGTGTCGCTCCACATCCCTCTGCAGTGCCTCAGAATGAATAAGGAGGTCGTAAAAAAAGAAGAATAAAACCGTCTTCTGTAGCTTTTGATTCGTCCTGGATCATCTCCGCCACGTTAACCGCGACGAGAACCGGAATGGAGGAAAAGTAGGGGTTAAAAAAAACGATGTATTTCTTAGTAAACTAGCAAGCTAACCAGCTAGCTAGCTGACGTCAGCAGCAGGCTCTCGCAGGCAGCAGCACCAGTACTGTTGCAAAATGTACTTTCTCTACACAATCATCGCGTCTTTGGTTGCTTTTTTCATCTTGAAATGGATGAAAAAAAGGAGGCATTGCACCGATGTGAAAAGACTTGATGGCAAAACAGTTCTTATTACAGGTAAATAAAAAACATGTCTTGCTTATTGCAGCAAATACAATATTAGTGGATTTTACTCAGCGGTGGAAAGTAACTTTGAGTATATGTATTACATTTTAAGTTTTTAAGGTTATTAAAAACACATAACACCTATAACACATCATTTATTATTATAAGATAAGGGGGAACAAGTTGTGAACACATTCATTCATCAATAGTTGTAATTCTAAAATGGGCCATTCTGCATAATAAGTACTTCTACTTTTGGTACTTTGAGTATATTCTGATGCTGATACTTTATTACTTTTACTATACTGTACTGTACACATGAAGACCAGCGTGGTTTAAAAAAGTCACTACCCCTCCTTTCAGCACTTGCACAACACATGGCGAATTTACTATTTTTGTCTATTTGTTTTTGCAGGTGGCAACTCTGGCATTGGCAAGGAGTCGGCCGTTGCCTTGGCAATGAGAGGCGCCCGCGTCATCGTCGCCTGCAGGGACCCCGACAAGGCTGAGAAGGCCGTGAGGGAGATCAAGTTCAAGAGCCGCAGCCTTAACGTCCTTCACATGGAGCTGGATCTCGCCAACCTGCGCTCTGTGCGGGAGTTCTGCACGAGCTTCCTCCAGAGAGAGAAGAGGCTCGACATCCTGATCAATAATGCAGGTGAGGGCGTCAAACACGTGGAAGTCTCCCGGTGCCTTAAAAACAATATCACCAAAGACGTAAAGATGAGGAAATGTGTTCCTCTGAAGAGGGAGCCAAGAAGTTTGACTGGCCAGATGATGGAGTTGACCAAGATTTGTTGAGTTTTTCTGTGTCCAAGCTGTTCAGATTGTGCACCAAGTCAGCTAAAAGCCATACGTTTCTGTTTTCTCCTCCTCCTTGCTCCGACCTCTTTCTCCTCCCTCTGTGGCGCTTCCTCAGGCATGCCCGGTGTCCTCGAATGGACGGACGACGACTTCAGCATGTGTTTTGGCGTCAACCACCTGGGCCACTTCCTCCTCACCAATCTGCTTCTGCCTCGCCTGAAGGACTGCGCCCCCAGCCGCGTGGTCACGCTCACGTGCTCCAGCTACAAATACCAGAAACTGGACTTCCAGGACCTCAACTACAACCTGCTGCCCTTCTTCACCTACTGCCGCAGCAAGCTGGCCAACATCTACTTCAGTCAGGAAGTGGCCCGCATCACCGAAGGGAAAGGAGTGACCTCCTATGCCGTGCACCCTGGTAAGAGATGCTGCTCTGTGTGCTGCACCGGCACCCGACTTGGGTTGCATGTGCACGCTTATCCACCTTATCCACCAAAATGTGATGAGTTAAGAAATGAGTTAAAGTCTTACTTCTCGTTTCAAATGGAGGTCTGTTTTAAGATGAGCGCTGTCAGTAAATGTACGATCCATTTATATATTTTCCTATTTTATTTAGTCATTTTAGATCAACATAATTTGTATTTGAAATAATATAATTCGGGTTTGTCTATATACAGCGTGCAACAACAGACATTTTTGTACCGTTTACACTGATGTATCTCTCTCTTTAGAACAGTCTGTGTGGCCGTGTCAGGCCTTTGTGGTCAATAGTGATCATTGAGCAGTGCTTCTTTATGACTATTTACAGGCCGTTTGCATTATTATTATATCGTACCTTAAAATGTTTCACTATGTAATTTCAAGATTAGCCACAAGCGGACATTCATATCTGGTTATTAAAGTAAAATGACCCATCTAGAAGATTTGAATCCTGTCGCCAAACCTGAACATGCAGTGTGAGTCTTCCTGACACTTGACGTATGAATATGTTCTTCACATCTCCCATGTGTCGCTCCAGGTTTCGTCCAAAGCGGTTGGACGTGCCACTACTCCGTCCTGTTCCGCATGCTGCTCCAGGTCATCATGTGGATGTTCTTTGTGCCGTGTGAGGTCGGGGCTCAGACTGTCATCTACTGCGCCGTATCAGATGAAGCTGCCAAACACAACGGGGGTTACTTCGTCGACTGCCGAGCAGCTACTCTGCGTCCTTTCGCCAGAGACGCTGGTGTGGCCAAAAAACTCTGGGAGGCCAGTGAGAGACTGGTGAAACTGGCCTGATGGTGGGAACTGGTGGGGGGAAAGCGGATTCTTAGAGTTGTTCACTGTCATGTACTTTTTTAAATATTTGTGTTCTTCATTCACATTTATGTTGTGTACAATGCAGATGTAAATATTTGTTTTATGTGCTTGTGTTATTTAAGAGGAAATGTTTTTGCACACAATAAAAGCCTGACTACAATGATGTCTGTCTTTGGAGAGCACATTGTCATTTAATTAGAATGATGAGTTCATGTTGAAGGCCTTTGTAACGGCATTGGCGCTGAATAAGACCACACCCACAATACCACGCTCTGGTTTTAGAACAGATAACATTAGCTACGCCATGCCAAGCGGCGTTTCCATGAATGCAGATACTTTAAGACTAAACCCAGTTTGATCCATTGGAAGAATGAGGTCAACCTCTTAAGTAAGTCACTGAAACTTGTTAAAGACAATAAGAACGCTTTAAAGCTGTTTTCTTTACTTGATAGCGAGAAGTTTCAGGGCCGGCGATTGCTATAGGCGAACTAGGCGACTGCCTAGGGCGACAAATGGGTTGGGGGCGCCCTCACAGCGCACATTTCAGCACTGTGAGCAATTCGCGACCACGCGACCGGGGTGGCGCTGGCTCCAGCGAGCAGGGACGATTCACCTGTGAGCACACGCATATCGAGAAACGGGCACTGTAAACATCTTAACGCTGATTGGCCAAGACACGTCACATCAAAGATGTTCTATTACGGAGAAGACAACAACTCGGCCAAAAATCAGATTTTTTTTTCTCGAGAAAACGGGACGCTGATTGGCCAAGACTCGACACGTCACATCAAAGATCTTTTATTGCAAAAATGGCTCACACATAATAAGGACATCTTATTAATACAATTCAGTATGTGTGTGTGTGTGTGTGTGTGTGTGTGTGTGTATATATATATCTTCAAAATCTCATCTCATTTTTACATAATTTCTTAAATTCACCTTTTTAAAAAGTCACTTGCATATGATAGATACCCATGTGTTTTACATCTAAAATTGCAGAACAATCTCAGCTCTCTATATAATGAAGCACCATTGACATACGACACAAGTGTAAAGTGATAATATGGCCCTAAAGCTGAAACATTGACACTTTATTTTTGAAATTCTTCATATCTCTTGTGAAAACATACCTTTACTCATGTGGATGAACTGTGTTGGTGCTAGAAATTGTTTTACCAAAGGTCTTAGGTTCACAAAAGCAGTGGAATATATGAATAAAATGGAAGATACAGGTAAATAAAGGTCTAAACACAAATGTATTATAATATGGTGGAGATGTGCTCTGTGGCTGCTGTTGTGGCCGGCCGGTGGTGGAGATCGGTTTGCAGGGAGAGACGGACTGGGAGTCTGCATGTTGTCCACTGGACCCTGGTTGCTGTGACTCCTCTCTGTAAAATAAATTCACTACTAGTCAGTATATAGTGACAATATTTGATTTGCACCGTTCACTCTAGACAGTAAAACGACTTCCGGCACGAGTTACGTGTTAACGTTGCTAAGCTAAGCTAACGTCAACAAACGTTAGTTACGGTCTTACAAACACACAATGGCGGTCCAACACTACTAGTCGTACTGTGTTCACTGAAAGAAAGTTAACGGTGATAGGGACAAAAGTTGATTGTGCACCGTTCAGTCTTAAACACGCAAGACAACATCCAACACTACAGAAGCTATCTCATCGTTAGCTACCTCCCGTTAGCTTCCTGTTAGCAGCAGTGATAGCTTGCTACAGGTCACGTTACTAACAGAAATATGCTAATGCGAAGTTCAGTAAATACACTTACCCATCCCAAATGGATCCCTTTGCTTGACGTTGTCCACGTTGTCCACGTAGTGAGCGGCCATCGTAAGCTTGGGCGATCGGTTTGTCCGTGTGGGAGAACGGTGCTCAGCCTCTCCATAAGCGCTGTAGCGACTGATCTGGGACCAGGAGTTTCACCAGGAGTCTCTCCGCTATAGGTATTCTCTCAAACGGGTCTTGGAGGAGAGAATTGATCTTGTTAGGGTTGAGTCTTCTTGAAGAGTAGTGCTGGTGCTGGGCTTACTCATGACGTTAAAATGGCTGCGAGACAAGAGAAGCCGGCGAGAGCACAAGACAAGAACACGCGAGATGAGGACGAGAGACTAGCTGTGAACGCGCACCGGGGCCTGGCCCCGCAGAAGTCCTTTTTAGGCCGCGGATTGGATAAATGATATGTCCATCATTTTATGTCTTTAATCAGTGATTGGCTAAACTGCGTATCAGACCCGTCTTTCTTGGACCAAAATAACTTCGGCCCCGGCTTGTGCACGCGCATTAGAGAGCAGCAGAGACCTACACAACAGAGCCAGGTGCATGAGCAGGAACACGGAGCAGGAAAAGCATACATTTTGCGCAGATATCCTATTTTACAAATATTACTGGGTACATTCCATAGCTCAAAAACACAAATATTGACAATTTGTATAATTTATTAATATTTTTTTATAATTAATAAAATTATAAAAAATGTTTTTATTTTTATTTTTTGGGTGGTTCAAGGTGGGTGGGGCCAGGCCCCGCGGCCCTCTATGGGCCGGCCGCCACTGGGTTTGTTTAATAAACATATTTGGAAAAAAAGAGTGTTTTGCAGAGTTAATTTAATCCTAACTTTGAGTGTGTAATAAATTATTTAAAATAATAAAAAAGAAAATGTTCTGAAACTATTCTTGTGTTTGTTGTCCATGCACCATTTATTGTTGAACTGCAATGTAGAAAAGTAGAATTATAAGTGGGTGAAGAACTGCTATGCAAAGTAAAGCAGTTAAGTTAATATATGTCTCTTCAGTGATGTAAAGTATTGTGTGTGTGTGTGTGTGTGTGTGTGTGTGTGTGTGTGTGTGTGTGTGTGTGTGTGTGTGTGTGTGTGTGTGTGCGTGTGTGCGTGTGTGTGCGTGTGTGTGTGTGTGTGTGCCTAGGGCAACCAAAGGGCTAGAGCCGGCCCTGTGAAGTTTATTTGAGATTGCCTGCTGTTTAATTGTTTGATTATTTTTCTCTGTATTTTTTTTATTCCATACATCTTCTCACAAACACCAAGAGCCATCAAGAAGAGGAAAAGGGAGAAAGACGTTTTCACCATTTTATTGATCAAACAAGTAATTGATTAATGGAGAAAATAATCGACAATGAAAATAATCATTAGTTGAAGCAGTATTGTAAAGTGTATTTTAATCAACTTTGCTAGAAAAACAAATAACTTTGGTTGTTTCACACATGCTTTGACGTGCTGATTATTTCCTAAAACATGTCAAACTAATTTATGAAATGTTATATTTTAAAGTATTTCTGTAATCAGAAAGTGTTGCAATGTCAATGCATTTCATGATGTTTATTATTTCACTTCTAAATAAGTATGTTTTCACATGGAACAATGCTCAGGCACTTCTTGTGGAAAGTTGTTATATCATTTGATAATAAACAGAACAGCACCATCTGCTGGTAATGAAATGAAATGTCAGCTGTTATTTATTTAAAAAGTTCGAAAGTGAAACTGACTTCCACGTTGCTGAACGTAGCAGAAAATGGCGGACAAAGCTCTTTTCGAAAGTTTCCTGAACTGCCACGTTTGTTCAGAGACTTTCAGAGATCCTGTGTCTCTGAGCTGCAACCACAGCTTCTGTTCAAGCTGCCTGCAACAATTCTGGAAACAAGCTGGAAACAGAAACTGTCCCATTTGTAAAACAAAGTCCACAACGGACGAACCAGCAGTGAACTTAACACTGAAGGGACTGGCTGACTCCTTTGCTGAGAGACAGAATAATGCTTCACCTGAGACGGAACAAGAAAAGGAGAAAGAGGAGGAACAAGAAAAGGAGAAAGAGGAGGTCGTGTGTGAAAAACATCCAGAAGTCCCTTATTGGTTCTGTGAGGACGAGCAGAAAGCTGTGTGTCCTGTCTGTGAGTTTCCTCTCCACCAGAGTCACAAGGTGGTTCCTATAGAACAAGCAGTCAGTGACCTGAAGGACCAGCTGAGATCTGACTTAGAGTCTCTGCAGGACAAGAGGGACAAACACAAACAAGTGGAGGAAACATACAATGAAGTGACGCAACACTCCAAGAAGCAGCTGTTGTCCACAGAGAGGCAGATCAGAGCAGAGTTCAACAAGCTGCACCAGTTCCTGAAAGAGGAAGAGGAGTCCAGACTGGCAGCTCTGAGGGAGGAAGAGGAGCAGAAGGGGAAGACTATCAGCAGAGAGATGAAGAGGATTCAGGAGCAGATCTCCTCTCTGTCAGACAGCATCTCTGCTGTTGAAGAAGACCTGAAGAAACACAAGGTGTCATTCCTCAGCAGTTATAAACCCACTCAGACCAGAGCCAGAGTCCAGAGCTCACTGTCAGATCCACAGCTGGTCTCAGGAGCGCTGATAGATGTGGCCAAACACCTGGGCAACCTGTCCTTCAGAGTCTGGGAGAAGATGAAGGACCAGGTCCACTTCAGTCCTGTCATTCTGGACCCAAACACTGCAAAGCCCCTTCTCTATCTGTCTGATGATCTGACCAGTGTCAGATGTGGAGAAACAAAGCAGAAGCTTCCTGACAATCCAGAGAGAAACACTAAGTATGCCACTGTTCTGGGATCTGAGGGCTTCAGCTCAGGGAAACACAGCTGGGAGGTGGAGGTGGGAGACCATCCTGTCTGGAATGTAGGTTTGATTAAAGAGTCAGTTGACAGGAAGGGAAAGATACGTCTTTCACCAAAATACGGAATCTGGTGTTTATTTCATCGCAGAGGAAAATACACTAATGGAGCTGGTCAGACTGTCAGAGTGAAGAAGAGTCTCCAGAGGATCAGAGTCCAGCTGGACTATGACAGTGGGGAGGTGTCCTTCTACGACTCTGAAGACATGACTCACATCTACACTCACAGAGACACTTTCACTGAGAAACTCTTCCCATATTTCAGTATTGGAAAGGCTGGTGATGCTAAAACTGCTGATATCAAAATCTGTCAATCTGATATTTCTCTGTGATGTTCTGGGAGGGTGACGAGGTCAAAGGGATTCATTAGGATTTTTATAATGGAGGTAGTTTTTTCTGTTGTTGTTGATTACAGACAATTGAGGTGAGAATCATAAGTACATGATGATAAAACAATGTTGGGATCAAGGTGAAAGAAAAAATAAGATTTGATCTCTTTCAACAAATAACATGAAGAGACACATTCATTGGTTGTTGTATAATATAAATATGTTTTCAAAGCACAGGATGGAAATTAAAGCATAAATAAGCAGAACTAGGTTTGTGAGGCATTTTGTTCTAAATGGTGTTTGTGGTGTAAATATCCTACAAGAACAGACGAGTAGATTCATTGTGATCATTTGATTTTGACATATTTCTACTTTTTTGACAGCAACCTTAAGTTTTCATTAAAAAGGCTGTAATTTAAAATCACGTAACCACAGAAAGCCTCATCTCACCTTGTTCATCTTTGACATTAAACAATTACTTCATTGTGTTTTATAGTAAACTGGTTACTTTCATAAATAAATCATTTGGTTCCTTCAGCTGTGATGATATGATACAGAATAATGTTATATTCATTTAAAATAATTTTGAACAAATATATTCAGAGTCAACATTTCCAAATATACAATTGATGCTGTTGACGTTCAGGTATCATTGTGTTCCGTTTAGTTCCACAAGGTGGAGACAAAGTTCACATTTTGGTTCCAGGCTGGTGAGAATTTTGATAATCTTAGTTCTTCTGAAACTTTGTTTATATATACATATTATTGTTTCCTGCACAGTTTCACCAAAGCCTGACCTTTGTTCAGGATCTGGTATAAAATGTCTCTATTTCTGATCCTTCAGAAGATGTCTAGCTATCCCTCTGGGTATCTAGGAGACAATCACAAGTGAATGTGCCTCTTGTTAAGATGCTTCATTTAGCAATTGTTTATATCATTATCTCAGAAATCAGACACACAAATTGAATTATTCATCACTTGCCTGTTTTTTTTGGGTAACTGTAGCATCATAATTTGAATTCAGATGTTGTGTATCCAGATTTATACTAAATAAAATACTTTATTCTCATTTCCATGTTTCTACTCCTTTCTTGCTTCTGAGCTTTTCTCGTTCTTTCATTTTCTGTTGGCGTTGGTGAAAAACTCCACTCACCTGTTTAGTGAAAGGTAGAAGTACAGACAAGAGGTGAGGGACACTGTGCACCAACACTGGTGTGCTGCAGTGAGACATTCCTGTCTGTTCCTGATGAAGAAATGACCATCAGTCTTTTTCACCAACACTAGAACTTAGTAGATTGTGTTTAATAATATTTGGAAATACACAATTAAAAAGCAGTAATACATATTTGTAATGAGGAATATCAAAGCTGTGATGTTCTGGTCTTTTTACATCAATGTATACTGTAGATATGGTAGAGTGGTGCAGTGGTGAAGGAAGTATTCAGACCCTTTACTGGAGTAAAAGTACTAATACCGGACTGTGAAAATACTCCTGTAGAAGTAGAAGTCCTGCATTCGAAACCTTATTTCAGTAAAAGTGTCATTCGCTAAATTTACTTCAAAAAAAGTATTCATTGTGCAGTAAAATATTTCCTGTCAGCGCTTTACTCTTAAATGTGATGTTTCTGGGTTAATATTACTGCTGCATTAATGCGTTGCATTTTACTGTAGATGTTTAAGCTTATGTTCATTGTAACTCCTTTATATCCTGTTGGGTAGTTTATTCTATTTTCACAGTAATATTACTGTATACTGGCCATATTCTTACTGTAGAACTCCTATACAGCACGTTGCTGTAGATCTGCAATACATCATGGTCAAAATTCATTCCCAGGTGAATCTTACTGTAAATAAATGTTGCTGTGAATCACAATACAGTCATTTTGAGCGTGAACACACCATAATCCGTTTTAACATTATTTTCAACACAGATGTTAGGTTTAGCTGTCACGCAGACAGAGGGGAAAGCGACATTGTATACCCTCCGTTGTGTTACACAAAAGATGACAGTAGACTATAACGTTGTGTGCCGATGGACACTTGCTTCTCTCGACGAGGAGAGGAAGGAGAGGCTTCTCTCAACATTTCTGACCAGAGTCCACTTCAACTTCAGCAACAGCAAGGTAACGAAGGTCATTATTATTCCTTCATATTTCCTTTTTGCCAGCAATTTGCAACTGTACATTAATTACAGACATTACAGTCTTCTCAAGTAAAGTTACCGTGTAACGCTACGTGACTTTAAGAGGGAAGTAGAGACACTTTCCTGCGCTAGTAAGATAACATTAGTGTTACTAATATTACCAAAATATAGTATTTGCACTTTAAATTGTGATTTAAATTATTTGGCTTCATATAGTTGATACATGGCATGCGTTTAGTGTAACTTGTAAATGAATTTGAATCGTTTATGTGTGACACCGTCACCGTGTGTGTGTATGTGTATGTGTTGCTGCTCGTTTGCTAAGGCTAGCTCCGTTTGGAGAAGTTTTGACTCTTTTCTCTCTTGCTAGCTACCGTGCGGCACCACGTGGCACAAGTAACGTTACCGAGCACCACTGAAGGTGAACCACAACTACACAACAGGTCAGACTTTTACACGGCACAACATGGCGTGTGTTTTCTGAGCTACATGCAGGGCGGACTCTGACACAGCTGGTATCAAGTTGGATACATTGCTGCTAGTTTAACCCTCCTGTCGTGTTCGGGTCTAATCTGACCGATTTACAACTTGAATCAATCATAAATATTGTGTTTTACATCTGATTGCCTCAAGACCTTATGATATCCTCCCCACTAGGCATTTAAACATATATAATTGCTGTTCACATTACACACACACACACACACACACTCACACACACACACACACACACACACACACACACACACACACTTGTGTGAACACCTGCTTGCAGCCCCATATATAAAGTTGTACACATTTCAAACTTCAAACCAAAGAAGCAGGTGTTTGTTATGGGAACCATCTCTGTCCTGCTTCATGTGCCCATCCCCCCACGTGAACCACACCTTCCAGACTAAACAATGCTTATCTTGTCACTTTCCCCCTAAATAATCCTTTATTTGACCGGGAACATCAAAGTAAGGGTTACTTTCATGTCTCTCCTAATAAATACGGTACTATTGTCTGTTTATTTTGTGTTGCAGGAAACCTCCACCAGGCTGAAGTTGAGGCCCAGGTGTCCCTGCTGAGCCTCAAGGCTCATCATGTTGGTAAGATCCCAGTACCAGACAAAACACCACATAGGCTGACATTGTCAGTAGTAGAAACATATTGTGGTATTTCTAATGGGAATCGGTAACCAATGTCTCTCTGTCCTTCCACTGCAGGGAAGAGGACTCCAGCTCAGGAAGAGACTCCAGTTCATGGAGAAGGCGACCGCCCAGGGAGAGGATTCCAGTTCAATACAGTAACAATAAAGTCAGTCATGGACATTTTATTGTTTGAAATTGCACTTTTTCCAGTTCAAATTATTTTTATACATTTCCCCCTTGATCTGAATATTTCATTGCTTCCAGTGCTTGAATTGTTACTGTTTACTGTCAAATTACTTTAAAACATCTTTCAATTGGGATAGTAACTTGAAGAAAGAGGAACATTTAAAATGTTTGTTTTTTTACAAACTAAAACAAAATGTAAAATTTGTATTTAAAATGTTGAAATATTAAAATAAATGACTTGTTGAAAAAAACTGCGTCTTCATTTTACAATATGTAATTATTTTACTGTATTCATTTAGAGTATTAAAATGAATACAGTGATCTATGTTACAGTAGTCTAGGATTTGACGTATACTAGACAGTTACTGTGATGACAAGTACAGTATTTTGATAACTACTGTAATAACAAGGACGGTACTGGGATTATTACTGTAAAAATGACTACAGTATTCCATGGGTACCTGTGATTCATTTTACAGTAAGCATACTGTGAAATACACTACAGCTACTTACTTACTAATTGCTGCCAGAAAGTTACTGTAAATTATACAGTAATCTTGTTACAGTTACAAGAACCGGAATGGAGGAAAAGTAGGGGTTAAAAAAATGAAGTATTTCTTTGTCAACTAGCAAGCTAACCAGCTAGCTAGCTGACGTCAGCAGCAGGCTCTCGCAGGAAGCAGCACCAGTACTGTTGCAAAATGTACTTTCTCTACACAATCATCGCGTCTTTGGTTGCTTTTTTCATCTTGAAATGGATGAAAAAAAGAAGGCATTGCACCGATGTGAAAAGACTTGATGGTAAAACAGTTCTTATTACAAGTAAATAAAAAACATGTCTTGCTTATTGCAGCAAATACAATATTAGCGGATTTTACTCAGTCGTGGAAATTAACTTTGAGTATATGTATTCAATTTTAAGGTTATTAAAAACACATAACACATATAACACATCATTTATTATTATAAGATAAGGGGGAACAAGTTGTGAACACATTCATTCATCAATAATTGTAATTCTAAAATGGGCCATTCTGCATAATAAGTATTTCTACTTTCAGTACTTTGAGTATATTCTGATGCTGATACTTTAGTACTTTTACGTTAACTAGGACCTTTAGTTGTCACAGTGATTTTATACAGTGGTATTAATACTTTCTACGTAAGTAAAACATGGTAGTACCACCGACTGTACTGTACACATGAAGACCAGCGTGGTTTAAAAAAGTCACTACCCCTCCGTTCAGCACTTGCACAACACATGGCAAATTTACTATTTTTGTCTATTTGTTTTTGCAGGTGGCAACTCTGGCATTGGCAAGGAGTCGGCCGTTGCCTTGGCAATGAGAGGCGCCCGCGTCATCGTCGCCTGCAGGGACCCCGACAAGGCTGAGAAGGCCGTGAGGGAGATCAAGTTCAAGAGCCGCAGCCTTAACGTCCTTCACATGGAGCTGGATCTCGCCAACCTGCGCTCTGTGCGGGAGTTCTGCACGAGCTTCCTCCAGAGAGAGAAGAGGCTCGACATCCTGATCAATAATGCAGGTGAGGGCGTCAAACACGTGGAAGTCTCCCGGTGCCTTAAAAACAATATCACCAAAGACGTAAAGATGAGGAAATGTGTTCCTCTGAAGAGGGAGCCAAGAAGTTTGACTGGCCAGATGATGGAGTTGACCAAGATTTGTTGAGTTTTTCTGTGTCCAAGCTGTTCAGATTGTGCACCAAGTCAGCTAAAAGCCATACGTTTCTGTTTTCTCCTCCTCCTTGCTCCGAACTCTTTCTCCTTCCTCTGTGGCGCTTCCTCAGGCATGCCCAGTGTCCTCGAATGGACGGACGACGACTTCAGCATGTGTTTTGGCGTCAACCACCTGGGCCACTTCCTCCTCACCAATCTGCTTCTGCCTCGCCTGAAGGACTGCGCCCCCAGCCGCGTGGTCACGCTCACGTGCTCCAGCTACAAATACCAGAAACTGGACTTCCAGGACCTCAACTACAACCTGCTGCCCTTCTTCACCTACTGCCGCAGCAAGCTGGCCAACATCTACTTCAGTCAGGAAGTGGCCCGCATCACCGAAGGGAAAGGAGTGACCTCCTATGCCGTGCACCCTGGTGAGAGATGCTGCTCTGTGTGCTGCACCGGCACCCGACTTGGGTTGCATGTGCACGCTTATCCACCTTATCCACCAAAATGTGATGAGTTAAGAAACGAGTTAAAGTCTTACTTCTCGTTTCAAATGGAGGTCTGTTTTAAGATGAGCGCTGTGTCAGTAAATGTACGATCCATTTATATATTTTCCTATTTTATTTAGTCATTTTAGATCAACATAATTTGTATTTGAAATAATATAATTTGGGTTTGTCTATATACAGCGTGCAACAACAGATATTTTTGTACCGTTTACACTGATGTATCTCTCTCTTTAGAACAGTCTGTGTGGCCGTGTCAGGCCTTTGTGGTCAGTAGTGATCATTGAGCAGTGCTTCTTTATGACTATTTACAGGCCGTTTGCATTATTATTATATCGTACCTTAAAACGTTTCACTATGTCATTTCAAGATTAGCCACAAGCGGACATTCATATCTGGTTATTAAAGTAAAATTACTCATCTAGAAGATTTGAATCCTGTCGCCAAACCTGAACATGCAGTGTGAGTCTTCCTGACACTTGACGTATGAATATGTTCTTCACATCTCCCATGTGTCGCTCCAGGTTTCGTCCAAAGCGGTTGGACGTGCCACTACTCCGTCCTGTTCCGCATGCTGCTCCAGGTCATCATGTGGATGTTCTTTGTGCCGTGTGAGGTCGGGGCTCAGACTGTCATCTACTGCGCCGTATCAGATGAAGCTGCCAAACACAACGGGGGTTACTTCGTCGACTGCCGAGCAGCTACTCTGCGTCCTTTCGCCAGAGACGCTGGTGTGGCCAAAAAACTCTGGGAGGCCAGTGAGAGACTGGTGAAACTGGCCTGATGGTGGGAACTGGTGGGGGGAAAGCGGATTCTTAGAGTTGTTCACTGTCATGTACTTTTTTTAATATTTGTGTTCTTCATTCACGTTTATGTTGTGTACAATGCAGATGTAAATATTTGTTTTATGTGCTTGTGTTATTTAAGAGGAAATGTTTTTGCACACAATAAAAGCCTGACTACAATGATGTCTGTCTTTGGAGAGCACATTGTCATTTAATTAGAATGATGAGTTCATGTTGAAGGCCTTTGTAACGGCATTGGCGCTGAATAAGACCACACCCACAATACCACGCTCTGGTTTTAGAACAGATAACATTAGCTACGCCATGCCAAGCGGCGTTTCCATGAATGCAGATACTTTAAGACTAAACCCAGTTTGATCCATTGGAAGAATGAGGTCAACCTCTTAAGTAAGTCACTGAAACTTGTTAAAGACAATAAGAACGCTTTAAAGCTGTTTTCTTTACTTGATAGCGGGAAGTTTATTTGAGATTGCCTGCTGTTTAATTGTTTGATTATTTTTCTCTGTATTTTTTTTATTCCATCCATCTTCTCACAAACATCAAGAGCCATCAAAAAGAGGACAAGGGAGAAAGACGTTTTCACCATTTTATTGACCAAACAAGTAATTGATTATTGGAGAAAATAATCGACAATGAAAATAATCATTAGTTGAAGCAATATTGTAAAGTGTATTTTAATCAACTTTACTAGAAAAAAAATAACTTTGGTTGTATAACACATGATTTGACGTGCTGATTATTTCCTAAAACATGTCAAACTAATTTATGAAATGTTGTATTTTAAAGTATTTCTGTAGTCAGAAAGTGTTGCAATGTCAATGCATTTCATGATGTTTATTAAGTATGTTTTAACATGGAACAATGCTCAGGCACTTCTTGTGGAAAGTTGTTATATCTTTTGATAATAAACCAAACAGCACCTACTGCTGGTAATGAAATGAAATGTCAGCTGTTATTTATTTAAAAAGATCGAAAGTGAAACTTAAAGCTGACTTCCACGTTGCTGAACGGAGCAGAAAGTCGCCATTACAGGGTGAAGTATCTCTACTATAAACATACAACCAGAAGGATTGTCATCTGTAATTCAAAGAGACAGATTTAGTGAGTCTTGCTGTTTGAAGATAAATCAGAGAAAATGGCTGAGAAAATAGTTCTTCTCGAAAGTTACCTGAACTGCCACGTTTGTTCAGAGACTTTCAGAGATCCTGTGTCTCTGAGCTGCAACCACAGCTTCTGTTCAAGCTGCCTGCAGCAATTCTGGAAACAAGCTGAAAACAAAAACTGTCCCATTTGTAAAACAAAGTCCTCAACGGACGAACCAGCAGTGAACTTAACACTGAAGGGACTGGCTGACTCCTTTGCTGAGAGACAGAATAATGCTTCACCTGAGACGGAACAAGAAAAGGAGGAAGAGGAGGAACAAGAAAAGGAGAAAGAGGAGGAACAAGAAAAGGAGAAAGAGGAGGTTGTGTGTGAAAAACATCCAGAAGTCCCTTATTGGTTCTGTGAGGACGAGCAGAAAGCTGTGTGTCCTGTCTGTGAGTTTCCTCTCCACCAGAGTCACAAGGTGGTTCCTATAGAACAAGCAGTCAGTGACCTGAAGGACCAGCTGAGATCTGACTTAGAGTCTCTGCAGGACAAGAGGGACCAACACAAACAAGTGGAGGAAACATACAATGAAGTGATGCAACACTCCAAGAAGCAGCTGTTGTCCACAGAGAGGCAGATCAGAGCAGAGTTCAACAAGCTGCACCAGTTCCTGAAAGAGGAAGAGGAGTCCAGACTGGCAGCTCTGAGGGAGGAAGAGGAGCAGAAGGGGAAGACTATCAGCAGAGAGATGAAGAGGATTCAGGAGCAGATCTCCTCTCTGTCAGACAGCATCTCTGCTGTTGAAGAAGACCTGCAGAAACACAAGGTGTCATTCCTCAGCAGTTATAAACCCACTCAGACCAGAGCCAGAGTCCAGAGCTCACTGTCAGATCCACAGCTGGTCTCAGGAGCGCTGATAGATGTGGCCAAACACCTGGGCAACCTGTCCTTCAGAGTCTGGGAGAAGATGAAGGACCAGGTCCACTTCAGTCCTGTCATTCTGGACCCAAACACTGCAGCCTACAGACTCTATCTGTCTGATGATCTGACCAGTGTGAGAAATGGAGACACAAACCAGCAGCTTCCTGACAATCCAGAGAGAAACACTAAGTATGCCACTGTTCTGGGATCTGAGGGCTTCAGCTCAGGGAAACACAGCTGGGAGGTGGAGGTGGGAGACCATCCTGACTGGTTGGTAGGTTTGGCTAAAGAGTCAGTTGACAGGAAGAGAGAGTTAACTGCTTCACCAGAATATGGAATCTGGTGTTTATGTCATCTCAGAGGAAAATACACTAATGGAGCTGGTCAGACTGTCAGCGTGAAGAAGAGTCTCCAGAGGATCAGAGTCCAGCTGGACTATGGCAGAGGGAAGGTGTCCTTCTACGACTCTGAAGACATGACTCACATCTACACTCACAGAGACACTTTCACTGAGAAACTCTTCCCATGGTTCTGTCTTGGAAACGCTGGTGATGCTAAAACTGCTGATATCAAAATCTGTCAAACTGATATTTCTCTGTGATGTTCAGACATGTTTGTGTTTGTTTAGACTTCACTGTGTCAAGATCTCATTGATATAATCAATACAATCAACAGTTATAACAGAAACAAATATATGTAATACTCAAACTGTATCACATCATCAGATCATAAACTTTCACACAGAAACAAATGATTATTCAATAATAACTAAATCAGCATCTTGTGTTTCATCAGAACTCAATCTCACATTTAGTGAATCCACTAAACCAAATACTTTGTTTCCAGTTGTGTTTCTTTAACTTTGATCATCATCAGACATCAGATTTAGTTCATAAGATTTATGGATCTTCTGTTGATTTATTTCAGTTTAAATGTTATAATTTCAGTGTTTCACACTTTACACTCAGAGTCTCAGAGGTTCAGTGAATCAAAACACATTCTGACTCTGATTGATTATCTTTTTATGATTGAAAATGTTTTTCTTTATTGTCTCTACTGTTGCAAATGATTAATGCAAAAATGTTTTTCATCTTTGTTTATTGTTTTCATGCAATTTACTGAACACATGAAATATTGTTTTTATCTGAAATACATTTTTGGAAATACATTAAGAAAATAAGTTTTAAGGATCTGTTGTTGAACAAAAATGATTCCAAAATCAATCTTTCCGCAAAACTGAATGACATCATCATATAAAAAGCTTTAAAGATAAAAGCTGTGAAGTATTCTGGTGATCAGCATCTTGTTTTATGATATATTTTAATCTTCTGATGATGTTTTTAGTTTGGGATTCCTTGTTTTATTCTGTGTAAAGAAATGTTTTAATTGTGTTTTATTTCAAGATAAGATCTTTATTCATTCTGAGGGAAATTGCTGTTTCATAGTTTTAATACAAAGTGTGAAGAGTGTAAATATAAAGCTTAAGAATCCAAAATATATACAATATGAACAATTCCAAAATCAGGTTAACAGTATGATCATAACAATATAAATGGGTTTTGATTAGGTTTGTAATTGTATATCATGATTTCTGTAGTTTTTACATTATCAGTAACATAAACAATATATAACAATGTTTGTGATCAAGAGAAAGGAAAATTAATTTTTTCATTAAATCAACTATACCTTTATAAATGTACATCAGAAGGATGATGATTCATGACGTGTAAATAAATCACCAACCGTTTTTATTCACAATTTTCTGTGTGATGTTGTTCACAGTTTCTTTTTTACAAACATCTGTAAAATATTCATGTGACAAATTACAAATAATACAATTACTGAAAAACAATTATACAACCAGTTTATAATTAAAGACAATATTTAATCTTAAAACATTCAATCTAAAATTGTTATTATCAACAAATTCACTGAAACTCTTTCAACGTCAACACTTCTGGACAGTCCAGCTGAATGAAGTCAGATGTTCTTTAGTAAAGTCACGTGACTGATTAGGCGACTGAGTGTGAAGGAACCTGAATGGACCTCATACCTCCCTGATGAAGCTAAGTATCTGTAAACGTGTGGAATAAAGAGTTGTGCATCTTGTTTAATGTTGGAGTTGTATTGATTCTCACACTGGTCTGTACCTCACTGTGTGTGTTCTCCACATTAGAAACACTCAGAAATCACATTTAAAAAGACGGTTCAACTTTACCGTCCTACAACTTCACTGCTTCATCGTAAACTCTAAGAAAGGAAGTTCAAACAAATAATCATTCACAACAATCTCCTTGAGGAATGACTCACTTTTAGACTTTGTGTTTGTTAAAAGCTCAAAGCAGCAGAATGATGGTGGTTGATGATGATCGTTGTAATGTGAAATTGTAACAGTGTGTTGATGCTCACGTCTGTTACAGACAGCCTCACTGAAGAGAGGGAGCACTGAGGGTTGTACACACACAACACATTGTTTAAGAAATGCTCTCACTGCTACATCTCATTCATTCTGTCACCTGCTGAATGCACTTCTCAGGGACAACACGCTCACATGTGCTTCACGTCATCAACAGTGTTGAATGTGCAGCATGTAAACAGGAAGTGATGGCACGGACACGTTTTACTTCCTGTAAACGGCACAAGATGGAGACAAAGTCCACGTTATTCTTTGCTGCACAGGTTGATCAATAGTAGCACCTCTTAGCAGTTTCTCATACATGCTTCTTTTCCCACAGATCCTTCACAGAAACCCCATTGTGTTGGTCTGACGTCCTGTTTGTCCAGAGTGGCTCAGAAATCCATCCCTGATGTGGCTCTTGATGCTGTTGTTGCTTCATCAGCCACCAATTTAGTCAAATCAGAATCGTGTATTTGGCCAAGTACGTTCCACATACAAGGAATTCATTTTCGTCTTCAGTCTGCAAGAGACAGCGCTCTCTTCTACAGGGTCAATACAATACTGTCTTCCCTTCACAACCAGTATGTGTACAGGTAATCAATGTTCTCAAACATTGGAATAACAACATATGAATGAACTTAAACACACATTTAAAGTAAATTATTAGAAATGGACACAATCGTATTAAATCAGTAAGACATATGAAATAACATATTTTTCGGGGCGCTACACAGAACAATAAACATAGACATAGAATAAAACAACAAAAATAATAAAACACAATAAACATAACAGACTTTAAAACAAGTATATATTATAAAATAAAAGTGGCAAGTTTATTATAATAAAGAAAAGATGTGCAAGTGTGTTGAAGGAAATACCTGCAGTCGGCCCTTGTCCTCGGCAGTGGCTGCAGCGTACCATACGCTGATGGAGGAGCAGAGGATGGACTCAATGATGCTGTGTAGAAGTGCACCATCATGGTCTTTGGCAGGTTGAACTTCTTCAGCTGCCTCAGGAGGAACATCCTCTGCTGAGGCTTCTTGGTGATGGAGCTGATGTTCAGCTCAAAGACATTATTCAGACTGAATTATATCTCAGGATCTGTTGTAGGATCTTAGGGCTTCAGCTCTGGGAAACACAGCTGGGGGGTGGAGGTGGGAGACCATCCTGTCTGGACTAGGTTTGGTTAAAGAGTCAGTTGACAGGAAGAGAAAGCGATCTGTCACACCATAATATGGAGTCTGGTGTTTATTTCATCACAGAGGAAATTACATTGATGTAGTTGGTCAGACTGTCAGAGTGGAGAAGAGTCTCCAGAGGATCAGAGTCCAGCTGGACTATGACAGAGGGGAGGTGTCCTTTTACGACTCTGAAGACATGACTCACATGAAAAAAAGTCGAGATCCATGTCAAAGTCTTCTTACATCAGTAAGTGTATGAATGATGTGACCCACGTAAAGACCATCACAACTCGGGCTAACCAGAAGCCGTGGCTGACGGGAAGTCCATCGGCTGCTGAGGGCCAGAAACAAGGCCTTCAGAGCCGGGGACGAAACGGACCTGAGAAGAGCGAGAGCCAACCTGTCCCACGGCATCAGGAAAGCAAAACAGGATTACACGAACAAGATAACCTGCCACTTTAAAGACAGCAGAGACACACGGAGCCTGTGGCAGGGCATTCAGACCATCACAGACTACAAACCCGCGCCACAGACCTGCGACAGCAACATCTCTCTGCTAAACGACCTCAACAGCTTCTTTGCACGGTTTGAAGCACAGAACAGCACTCGTCCACACAAGACTCCGCCCCCTCCCCATGACCAGGTTCTGTGCCTGTCTGCTGCCAGCGTGAAGAGGACTCTCTCCACTATCAACACCCGCAAGGCAACAGGTCCAGACAACATCCCTGGTTGTGTGTTGAGGGACTGCGCAGAGGAGCTTAAGGATGTCTTCACAGATGTTTTAAATACTTCTCTGAGACAAGCTGTTGTTCCATCATGCTTCAAGGCCACCACCATCATACCTGTGCCAAAGAAATCCACTCCATCCTGCTTTAATGACTATCATCCAGTGGCACTTACCCCCATAATAATGAAGTGCTTTGAACGGCTAGTCATGTCACATATAAAATCCATTCTCCCCCCCACACTGGACCCTTTCCAGTTTGCATACTGTGCCAAACGGTCCATGGCGGATGCAATCTGCTCTGCTCTCCACCCAGCCCTCACCCACCTGGACAAAAAAGACTCATATGTGAGAATGCTGTTCATAGACTTTAGTTCAGCGTTCAACACCATCATCCCACAACAACTCATCTGCAAACTTGACCAGCTGGGGCGCAACACCTCGCTGTGTAACTGGCTGCTGGACTTTCTCAGTGAGAGGCCACAAGCAGTACGCGTCGGCAACAACACCTCGAGCAGCATCACTCTGAGCACAGGGGCCCCTCAGGGCTGTGTGCTCAGTCCACTGCTCTTCATCTTGCTGACACACAACTGCAAAACCACCTACAGCACCAATCACATGGTCAAGTTCGCAGACGACACAACTCTGATAGGTCTCATCACCAGGGATGACGAGACCCACTACAGGAAGGAGGTCGACCTTCTGACCACGTGGTGCAGAGACAACAACCTCCTTCTGAATAACAGCAAGACCAAGGAGATTGTTGTTGACTTCCGGAAAGGCCACACCCAACACTCACCACTGACCATCAACGGTGCTGACATTGAGCGAGTCAGCAGCACCAAATTCCTGGGGGTGGACATCAGTGAAGACCTCTCGTGGACAGCCAACACTAAATCCCTGGCGAAGAAAGCAGAGGCGCCTCTACCCTCCCATCATGTGCACCTTTTACCGTAGGCACCATCGAGAGCTTCCTGACCAACTGCATCACTGTGTGGGGCGGAAGCTGCACAGACTACAGCAGGAAAGCCCTGCAGCGCATAGTGAATGCAGCTGGAAGAATCATTGGTGCCTCACTCCCCCCCTCCCCTCCCTGCAGGACATATACAACACCCGCCTCACCCGCAAAGCGACCACAATTGCAAGCGACGCCTGCCACCCCTCACACGGTCTCCTCAGCCTCCTGCCCTCTGGGACGAGATACCGGAGCCTCTGGGCTCGCACCACCAGGCTGTCAAACAGCTTCATTCACCAGGCTGTCAGGAAGCTGAACTCTCTCCCTCACCACTCCGACATCTAGACTCATGTCCTCTGCTGCTAACTGTCTGACCGCTGCTATAACGCACACTTATATAGTTTCCTAATTTATGTTGTTTATATCTTGTCTATTTTTTACTTCTTTTTTTTTTTAACTTTTTTTTAATTTATTTTTTCAGTTAACAAAAAACGCGACAAAACATTGTAAATGACAATACAGTGGACAAAATAAATAAATAGGTAAATAAAGTAAATAAAAGTAATTAAATTAATAGGGGGTATAAGTTTTGGTCCATTCTTTACAGGTCAGCTGAGGACATTACTCATCTTTTCCCTGAATGAAGTCCATTTTACCCAGCGTTGTTCATGGGTCCCTGCTTTGATCCTTAAAAAATAAGTCAGTTTTTCCATGTAATATATCTCCTCTACAATGTCCAGCCACTGTCCTGTGCTTGGAGGATCACTTTTCAGCCAGCTCCTTGTGATGGCCGTTTTACATGAGAGTGTCAGAATTTTAAAGAGGTAGATGTCCTTCTTCTGAATTATAGCGACAGGTATCAGTCCCAGATAAACAGTCCGTGGGTCCCTGGGGATCTTGTAGCATAAGATCTCCTCCAGAGTCTGAATAACTATGTCCCAGAATGTTTGAATTTTTATACATGTCCAAAAGATTTGTGAGTGGTTGGCATTCATCTGCCCACACTCTCTCCAGCATGGGTGCTCTTTACCTAATTGTTTATATTTTGTGTGGGGTGTAATGAAAATTTTAATTATTTTTTACTTTTTTAACTGTTTTTGCACTATGTTTATATGTTTTTGCACTATGTTTATATGTTGTTTATATGTTATATGTTGTCTATTTTTTACTTTTTTTTTTGGCTGCACAATACGTTGAGCTCTCAGTAGACCACTAACTAACACTTGACACTTGATCACTTTGAACTTGGACACTTGATCATTCACCTGGTGCAATATCCAATATGTGCAATACGTAGTACTTTTTTTTATATACTTTTTCTATTCAGTCTGTATATTTAATATCCTTCTTTACTGTTTTTACTGTTTCTATTACTGTTTATTTATATTACTTGATTTTCTATTTTTATTATTCTTTTATTCACTTGTGAGCAATGCTGCTGTAATCCTGTAATTTCCCCACTGCGGGACTAATAAAGGATTATCTTGTTTTATTTTATCTTATACTCTTTGAGCCGGACCTGTTTGTTGCAAAGTAAAAACACAAATGTACCATGTAGTTATTGTCTATGTATTTCTTTATTTTGTTATGCCTCCATTGTTGGTAAGTTCTATATATTCATTTTGAAATAAGCTGCAGCAGTGTTATGAACATGATAACAATGATATTAATAATTAAGTTCCCACATTGTTTCCCCTTTATAGAGTATATTAAGGTCACATCTTGTTCCCTTGCACCTACATGTATGTGTCATTACCTTCTGTTCTGGTACACAATCAGGAAAGATTACAAATGTTTATGAGATCATTTGAATAACATTGGGAAGAATTATACTGCGCGTTGCTGGCCGTTCCTCCACTTTATTTGTATCAACATATAATATTACGAGTATCAATACTTGTAATATTATATGTTGATACAAATAAACAGTAATAACAGTAATGCCTTTGAGTCAAATGGAAATCAAAAAGATATTCAATTATAATTTGCACAATATTTATTGTATATAAAGTGTCATACATTTAATTATATCAGAAATATTATGATATTATTTCTCATATAAAGACATATCTAGAAGAACATTGAACATTTATTTAATTGTGCTACTCGGTAAATAAACAGTATAAATACTGTACATACAGTTTACATGAACATACTGTATTCTATGTGACAAATTAAACACTTTAAAACTTTCAGAATGATTATTTCTCGTTCAGCCTGAACCGTCAGTCTCCTTCTTGATTTCTGAGCAGATGCAAACAGCTGCTGACAGCTTCCTGTGTGTGGGAGGAGCTTCCTGAACCCTCCAGCACAGAAGAAGCAGATGGAGACTATACGTCCTCTGTGCTGGTGGGGACGGGACGCTCCTCGTCCTCTCGGCTGGTGGGCGGGGCGGGTGGCGTCGGGGTGGAGGGGCAGGGAGGACCGTACTCACTGGGTCTCTGACTCTCTGGGGTCTGAGAGGGGTTCAGGTCTGCTGTGGGTCTGGGTCGTCCTGGGATGACGGGTTGGTTGACCTCCACCCTCAGCTGCCCCAAGAGTGAGACCTGAGGAGTCCTGCCCTGTGAGACACAAACACAAGAGATGAATACTTTTGAACTCAACTACACAACCTTTACATTGTTGTGTTGAATCTGGCCTCCAATGATGGAATCGTATCACTGATCCTTCTGTAGTCCTGGAGAGGGATTACTTACTCAGCCCACTGAAAGAAAGGCGACCGCCGCTCTCCATCTGGTCCTGTGGTCCTCCATCCTTCTCATCTGCTCCGTCATCAAGGAGACCCTGGATGTTGCTTCCTGTATCACGGCCACCGATACCTGAGTAAAAGAGACTTGGAGACTTTTCTTAACGTTAGTAGTTTTTACCACACATCTGTCTGGTTCAGCCACCTTCACCTAACTATGAAAATAAACAGAGAGGGTAAAATGAACAATCTTTGAATAACTGTTAAGTGACACTTTCAGGGGACTCGTGCTATTGCTGGTATTAAGTGTTGTTCTGGGAAAGACACCTACACTTTATGAAGAAAAATACACAACAGAATAACAAGCATTCACAGTTTCACAGACTTAATGCCGAGAATACGAACACAGCTCCAACTGCAGTCGTACAGAGACCGGATAGCCGTTGCAACGGGTCCAGCTCCCCATACTCCTGCAGCACCCCACACAAAGGTCTGGACTCCCAAGTCCAAACTCCAAAGTACACAACTGGGGGCGGAGCTTCTTCAGGACGTTCCGCACAAAAACCTCTGCTGCAGGATGCTACCTATTGCCAACCCCGCCAGACGCGAGGGAAGGCTGTCTGGTGCTTTATCAGTCCTGCCAGACTTAAAGGTTTTACAATCCTGCAGCAAACAGGCTGTCGGTCTCAATCCGAGTCGCTGTCCTCATCCCACAGACAGTGTCTTCTGTTTGTGGAGGATCCGAGGCCTGACGTGGAGGGCGCAGCCTCTTCTGATCTCTGGGGGACTGGGGGCACCACGCCAAAAGGGAGGGTGAAAAGATATGGAGGGGGAAGGGACTTGGATGCTGCAGATCCTGCCAGAAACTCTGAGTTGGGAACCGTTGGGAGAGAGGGTCATCCTCATCTTTTTCTTCCTCCTCAGCGAAGCTTTTTCAGGATGTTCTGCACCAAAACCTCTGCTGCAGGATGCTACCTATTGCCAACCCCGCCAGATGTGAGGGAAGGCTGTCTGCTGCTTTAACAGTCCTGCCAGACTTAAAGGTTTTACAATCCTGCAGCAAACAGGCTGACGGTCTCAATCCAAGTCGCTGTCCTCATCCCTCTGCCAGTATCTTCTGAAGGATCCGAGGTCTGACGTGGAGGGTGCAGACTCTCCGTAGTCCTCTTCTCTGGTCCTCTTGGCGGAGGATCCGAGGTCTGACCTGGAGGGTGCAGACTCTCCGTAGTCCTCTTCTCTGGTCCTCTTGGCGGAGGATCCGAGGCCTGACCTGGAGGGTGCAGACTCTCCGTAGTCCTCTTCTCTGGTCCTCTTGGCGGAGGATCCGAGGCCTGACGTGGAGGGTGCAGACTCTTCTGACCTCTGGGGGGCTGGGGGCGCCACGCCAAAAGGGAGGGTGAGAGGATGGCCAGGTGGGAACCGCTGGGGGACAGGGTCATCTTCATCTTCTTCTTCCTCCTCTTCTACCGCTTCTTCATCGTCTTCCTCCCCTTCGTCCTCTTCGTCCTCTTCGTCTTCTTCCGAGGAGGAAGAAAAGGAAGAGCCCATGGAGCCGTATCCAGAATCTTCGCTCTCCCAGTCTTCCTCGTCGTCCTCCCAGTCTCCGTCCTCCCAGTTTCCGTCCTCCCAGTCTCCCTCGCCGTCCTCTCCCTCGTCGTCCTCTAGGCGTTCGCCGTGGAGGAGCTGGCGAATGAACACCCCCTGTTCCCAAACACCAAACACAAAATGACCATTCACAAATGCAAGATCATACTCACCTTCGTTACCTTCGTCGTCTAAGGCGATCCTGACGGGGGGTCTTGCAGGACGCTCCATGATGTAGTTCACACCAGCTGAGGGGGAAAGGTTAAAATGTAAGGATTTCCCATAACATTAAATATTTCTGGATTACATTGAATCAAAGTTTAAAATAGAAAAAACGACAGCATATATCCATAACAACGACAGACAACACACAAGAGGCTGTGCCTTTAAACTTTTAACAGTAATATCAAACATTCTGCCTCTGTTAGTTTAAACAGATGAGGGAATCAGAATCAATTAATGCATGTGACACTTAATGATAAACATTGTTGTTATTACATTTAATTGAAAAAAACGTTTCCACAAAGATGGACATTTTGACTGACTGATAAATATATATCAACTATATACTGATGACTATATACTGGTGACTGTGGTCATATATATATATATATATATATATATATATATATATATATATATATATATATATATATATATATTAATCCAACATGACCACAGTCACCTCTTTCGTTTATAACTGATTATTCTATCAGTTTATGAGGTGCATATTGCAGCGCGTGGATGAGATGCTGGAGGCAGCACGCGCACATGCAGTCTCATAATGACTTAACAGATCGCTCTCTCCTGCCCCGAAAACAAAGTATATCTCAACAAGTGCATTTCAATCTTAAATGTTAAATAAATCATTTATTGAATATGATAAAGTAAAAAGATCAGATGTTTGTACAATAAGTCACGTTTCCACAGTCAAAACAAACCAACTCAGTCACCTGCAGGTCACGTGACGCTGGATTCGATCGAACGCCCCCAACGTACATATTTTAGAATTCTAAAAAAATGGCTCAGGCGCCATTTTGTTTCTGACATTTCAACGTTAAACTTCGACGTTTTGATACCTTAAACCCAAAATAACTGGGTTTTCTAACCTCTGTAATAATCGTTACCACATTCCACACATCTCCCGCAATTCTTAAGACATCCTGTCGTTCAAATATCCTTTTACAGGCCTGACAACATTATGTGATCTTTTAACCTAGAAACTCACAAAGTTTCACTGATTTCTAAACTGAGAACACTTTTAAGGATTCAATCCTTAATTTATTGATATAAAAAAAGCTAAATGACATCTAAAAGTGGTCTTACCTGCACAGCTCTGGTCCAACTCCCAGCCTGGTCCCTTCAGGGCTCTCTCTCGATGTTCAGACCACTGAAGTCCTCTTTGGGTCTCTGCTGGTCCTCACGATAGTTCTGTTCTGTTCGCCAACAAGTTTCGTTTCTCTCAAACTCAAAGAGTTTTCTTTACAGTTTTGGGTTCACAGGAGGTTGTCAGCTGCTCATGTCAAAGTCCAAAGTGTAAAGGGACGAATCAGAACCGCCGCGGCCCTGAAGTAGCCTCGGTCCGGTTTCCATGGCATTCACTGACGTGCGTGCGTGCGTGCGTCCTTGCGTGCGATTGAGCAATACTAAAAGAGAGACATATTCATTATTTTACTCATATTTGACCAATTTTTTTTTTATTTGATTAATACTAGAGTTATTTTTATTGTATTTGTCAGTGATCTGGTGCTATTCAGTACAGCTGTGAGTTGTAAACCTTACACAACCCGTCTCTGCAACACGTATTGTGATACAACACATCAGAGAGAGAGAGAGAGAGAGAGAGAGAGAGAGAGAGAGAGAGAGAGAGAGAGAGAGAGAGAATACAAAGCACAAACCTTTAATTTCTTGCCATTTAAACCGTTTTCTCTTCTTTGTATTCATATTTTCAAAGGCAACGTATAAACTGTTCTATTCTTATCTTAAGTTATCTTTAAGATCAAAATGTAAACTGTTTGTATTTGTAAGTTAAACTTAAGCCTACTTATTTGTATGTATATATCTTACTACAATGTCAACACACATATCGGAATTCTGATTGATAGGTCAAACACTTTCATAACGAACACTCTTACATTTTGAATCAGCAGATTAACGGACAGACTCCAGCTGACTGAACATGACTGAATGTTTGTTATTCTAACTGTCACCTTTTAGTATTGTTTTCACTTTTTACTGAACTATATGTACTTGACAGATAACTTACTTTGCAGATTAAGAGACATTCCCCCTCTCAACTTCTTTAAACTGTTAGAAGGTAAAACATATTACTGTTTAATCCAATATTTTAGATTATTATTATTATCATTATTATTATTAGTATTATTATTATTTGGGAACAGTGTTTCCCTCCTGATAAATAGTGTTTGTTTACATCATCATGTTATTGTGCGGAGCCCCAAGCCAGGACTGCGCATGTGCACTGTGCTGCACGCTGCATGTACATGCGTTATTTTAGAACAGGGATTCCCAAAGTGTGGTGCGCGCACCCCCGGGGGTGCGCGAGCTGCCTCTAGGGGGTGCGCGAGAGGAAAAATTTAATGGTGGTCTAATGGTGTAATAATTAATATTAAACATAATTTAAAAAAAATTAAGTAGGATTTTTTAATCATACAAATTCCCTTTGTAAGATTTAAATTTAAAATTAAAAACGTACAATTTAATAAATAGATGCACTTCCGGTCCGGCCGCCAGACTGTCTTTTACGTACACACTAGCTAGCCTAGCTCGTGCCCCTAACGTCATTTCATTCATTCAGCAACATCCATGAAAATATGTTAAACTGGCTGAAATCGGGGAAGCTGTCAGGTGGGACATCTGAAACTATCAGTAATAAAAGAGGAGAGGGACAGAGAGAGAGTGAGGAACCGGAGGCGAGAGAAACGGAGAGGTGCGTTGGGGAGAAACCGGGAGAAGAAATCGACCGGGAGTCGGAGAAAGAGGAGACGGAGGAGACCGAGAAGGAGGAAGGGATATCACAGACAAACCGGGAGCACAGAGGCCCATCGCGGAGTCAAGGTGAAAAAAGAGGAAACGAGAGTGAGCATCAGACTGGGAAAAAAAAGAGGAAATATGATGACAATTATCTGGGTCTGGGCTTCACTTGGATTGGCAATGCAGATTGCCCGAAGCCACAGTGGTGTTGTGCAGTGAGGTTCTGGCTAACAGCTGTCTGAAGCCCTCTTATTAGCGCCGCCACCTGAACACCAAGCATGCCAGTGCAAGTCAGAAGCCCCTTACATTTTTTTAGATCAAAATTGGAAGAGTTACAAAACAGCCAAAAACAATTGCAGTCTCATTCATGTGTTGGGTCTACACAAAACGCACTACGTTTTCTCACTTTCTCCCCCTCCCTCTCCCTCTCTATCTCTCTTGCTGCAGGCTGAGCCACCTGCGCTGCATGAGAACATCCTCATATGGACTCCTCCTTTTTTATTTATATCTGTTTCTGAGCCTATGCATGTGCCACTCTTTGTTCTTTACGTGGCTTACTGTGTTTAAGTAAATAAATGTGAAATGCAATCTGCCTCTGAGCCTGTGCGTGTGTCGTCGCCATCCTTATTGCTCTTTAAAAGTGACGCCTTGTGTAACTGAAATTTATACAGCGGACTAAATCTAGTAACAAACGCCACGCGCGAGCAAACAGTTCTCGCATTGGTCCGATTTTATGCGGCTATAAATAGGCTCTGTTGCGTTTTTTTTTTTAAGGTGTGGGGGATTGGGGGTGCGTGAACCCGGTCGGGATGTAGAAGGGGGTGCGTGGCCTAAAAAGTTTGGGAACCGCTGTCTTAGAACATTATAATACATTATGATAATAAATAAGTATTTTTTTAAAGTTGATCATTTATATCTCGTAAAATCTGGTATTCTAATAATATCTGGAAACAACAGCTGGTCAAAATCCTTGTGAATCATAAAGCGCACATTCTTTGCACAAACTCGCGTCCTCGCCTCTTGCTTGCGCCGCTAATGACGGTGACGCAGCCGCATTGCATCATCTGGAACACGCCTGAAGACTTTAAACGTCTAAACAGTATAAAAGAAGAACTGAATGGTGAACATTACACCACTGCGGGAACGAGAGACTGTCTTTAGCCACGATAGCGACTTTTCGGTGAGTTCAGTCTTGTGCTGTGAAGATCGTATGACAAGACTGAGACATGCACGTCTTCCAGCTGATTGCCTGCAGACGTCACTTTTTTTGGAGGTTTGAATGAAGTGCGCTTTGCGACGCATTACAGCCCATTGCTGTCTCGACAGGGTGGGCTGTATTCATTCAATAAATACCGGTCTCTATTTAGATGAATAAAAGACACTATTTAGAAACGTATTGTGTTCTTAAACATTACTCGTTTTGATTGACTTCATTCATTCAAGTCCTTTCCATGTGAGTTTTCTATGAAACCACTGAAAGAGTTGTCATACCTGGTTGAACGCATTCAAGGTTCTCATCTGTTTTGCTTGAGATACAAATTCAAGCATGAGCCTTTTATTATCAGCGCGATTGGCCACAGTCATCATCGACTTGTCCACGTGGATCTCACGCTGCAGATTGGAAATATATCATGTTCATTAGACGCTAGCCCAGGGGTGGGCAAACTTTTTGGCTCAGGGGCCACATTGAATTAAAAAATTTGACAGACGGGCCGGGCCAGTATCAGATGGATGGAGAGTGTTTGACAAAGGGGGCGTGGCTTATCGCCGTCGGGTCTCTCCGTGAAAAAGAGCTGTCTTTTCCGGTATCGATTATGGAATAAATAACCACTAGTTTTGCTTTATACTTGTTGTGGAAGTCCCAAACATGTCGGAACATGAAACGCCCCTGTGTTTGGGTTCATAATATTATCCGTAGCCGCACACAGCTCGGTGAATTTCACCGACTCCTCCAGGAACTTCGCCGGTCTTATCTCCGTAAAACGGATACCGATTCTGCCATCCACCTTGGAAATAACCACCAGTTCTGCTTTATACTTGTTGTGTAAACTCCACATACGTCGGAACATCAAACTCCGTGGTGTCTGGGTTCATAATATTATCCGTAGTCCCACAACAGCGTCTGAATGACAGCCGCTGCACACACGAAAAGCCTAAAAGAGCGCTGTGCAATAAATAAGCATGAAGAAACATCAACGCTGGTCTGTTGTGGTCATCGTGCTTCGGGAAACTGAACTTGGGAACGGAGAAGCGCTACAGCGGTCTTTACTATAACTTATAATTATTTAAAATAAAAAACTTTTTTTTAATATATTTTTTTAATAACTTTTTTTTAATATATTTTTTTAATGTTATAATAATTATAATACTCGGCGGGCCGTATATTAATACTCGGCGGGCCGTATCTGGCCCGCGGGCCGTAGTTTGCCCACCTCTGCGCTAGCCCCATCCATCGTGGCAGCAGCATTTACAACCATTTCATATTCATAAATAACACAATTAGGAATTATTAAACTCCGAGATAACGACCCGCCTGCTCACATCCTTGGTTCAGAAACTCAAGTGAAGACTTAAAGGTATAGATAAATAAACCTTTATGCAGGGAAGACACTGAGACTGTACCAATAATTAATTATAATTAATAATTCGTAAATATTCTCCATAAAATGCAACAAAAAAGAGATATGACTGTATACATAAATATCACAATACAGAGCATTACAGCTCTGTCGTAATTGGAGTAGAATTACATGACAAGAATCTGGAATAATTCATGACATCTCTCCTCGGCTTTGTCTCATTTATTTCATAAGTTATTTTCTAGAGAAGATCTTAAACTCTGTGATGCTTTTGCCGCTTGTGTGAGAATAAAGGGAGTGAAATATCGCTGCTTCGCTCAGCACACGTGTTTTTCAGCAGTAGTGCGTAGCATGCCGTGAACTTACATTTACGTTGAGATCGGTCGACCAATGACAGTTCTCTCTACAGTCAGAGCTTGCGCAAGAAGGTGGAACATGAGGGAGATACCATTTCCAAAACTTGTAAGGGGGTAATAACTATTTTCCTGGACGTAGCAAAATCCCGGACGTTTTTGGAATCCCTGCCGGACGCTTTTTTTAGGTCTCGAAAAGAGGACATGTCCGGGAAAAAGAGGACGTCTGGTCACCCTATAAACCACAACATAAAGGGAGATGAGACACATATATGACACACATCGTTTGTGGGATTCCGTATTTCATTCAGCATGTTTGAAACTGAACAAAGAGATAGTTTAGTAGCTTTGTACTCTGTGAAAAATACCTTGGTTTCACTTTCATATTCCTTCCTTAATTTTTAGTAGTTTCACCGCTGCAGACTGACGTCACTAACATGCGCCTACCGTCGCGTCTTAACTACGTGGCTTAGTGAAATCAAACCAATCAATTTCAGCAAACATCCTAGTATGATTCAATGCTAAAAAAAAGGTATCAAAAAACGCATTACTACTTTGCAGTTTTTAGCATTTATATAATTTATTCCAACACTGACATAATAAGGACATCTTATTCATATAATTCAGTATATTTATATATATATATCATATAATAATATTCACTGTAATATGATATATAAATACGCGCCTTCCTTATCCCTCCAAATGCCGACTGCTTCGCCCAGATGTCAGAATGCCGACCAAAACAAACCGCTCGCGTCACTTCCTCCTGGTCACATTATACACACAGCCGACAAAATAACAGTAATAAAAATAACAATAACAATCCCATTTAAAACCAGTGTTCCTGTTAAGGCCGCCGATTCCATTGCCAGTACAGCACTTAGTGTAAAAGAAAATAAACAAACGTGTTTCCTCTTTTATCAGCTGTAACAGAGGCCGGTGTTACGGTTCAACGGGTGACCCTGTTAACTGGTGACTTTCAGTCGTTTTCGTAGTTACGACAGCTGTTGAGAATAGGAAGACAACATGTAGCTGTCCTCGTGAAAGCCACATTGTTTAATTTGTATATGTATATGAGAAGGTTTGACACTGTATTGAAAAATTAAACAACACAGTATTCACGAGGACAGCTACGTCTTTCTTGAAAGTCATCGGTTAACACGGTCACCTGTTAAACCGTAACACCGGTATATGCAATCTTTACAACGTAACCGTTAGCGTCGATGTAGCGTAGCATCAGCTGACAGTGGGTTAGTCAGTCATCTCGTCTGCTTGAATGGCGATAAAATCAGCGTTCTTTACTTGTAATCCCTTAAAACCGACATCATACGGTCCAACATGGCCGCCTGCTTCCCTTTCATGCTGGTCTGGTCTGCTGAGTTCAGGAGCTGATCTGGGACCAGGAGTTTCTCCGCCATAGTTTTTCTCTCAAACGGGTCTTGGAGGAGAGATTTGATCTAGTTAGGGTTGCGTCTTCTAGCAAGAGTAGCGCTGGTGCTGGGATGTTCCGTTGTCATGACATTAAAATGTCGCCGCGAGAGAAGAGAAGCCGCCGAGAACACGAGACCGGCGTGACAAGAACACGCGAGATGAGAACGAGACAGGAGCCCTGAGAGAACAGAGACACAGGAACGCGCACCGTGGGGCAAGATGAGAATAGCCCTCCCAGAAGTCTTTTTTAGGGCGCTGATTGGATCAATTGTATGTCATTCATTTATTTCTTTAATCAGTGATTGGCTAAACGCCGTATTAGACCCGTCTTCCTTGGGCAGAATCATTCGAGCCCCACGACGTGCACTAGCAGCACAGACGTGCACTAGCAGCAGAGACGTGCACTAGCAGCAGAGACGTGCACTAGCAGCAGAGACGTGCACTAGCAGCAGCTCAGACGTGCATGAACAGAGGAGGACAAGCAGGAAACGCATATATTTGGCACAGATATCCTATTTTACAAATATTACTGGGTATATTCCATCGCTAAAAAACACAAATATTGTTTTTTTTTGGTGGCTCAAGGTGGGTGGGGCCAAGCCCCGTTGCCCTCTATTGGCCGGCCGCCACTGATTGATGGATTCATGTGTTCATCACTTTAATATTGCAGCTATACATGGAGATAGTTTTCAATTCTATTTATACTGGGATGCTTGTGAATTTCTTTCGGGGATCAATTACGTTTTATCATTCCCTATAATAAGAAATACATCATAATTTATTTGTGTATTTTGTATTATTGATCTCAATCCACAAACTAACAAGTAACTCAATGTAATGTAATTAAAATACTTAAGTAGAGTACAAGTATCTCAACATTGTACTTAAATAAAGTATTTTAGTAAATGATTAACGGTCTTTGGTCTCAATCGACAGCAGATCTACATTTCTCGTTGTTGTGACTCACAAGCCTCCCGCTGACTGTTGTGCAACATGTGGGTCAAAGGTCGTCCTTCAGGAGTGACTCTCTCTCTGAACAGACCCATGAAACAGATCCCTGTTGCTGCAGCTTTGACATTTCAGTGCATTGCTTGAACAAGTGACCCAACAGAGACGTGTTAGTGAGAGTTTGTAGAACACTTCCTGGTGGATACCAGAGTGCTGACATGTTGCCAAGTTACAACAAGAAGCCGTCGACTGTCACGTTGACAGCTCTTTGTTTCTCTGTCACAGATATGAAATAATCCTGTGGTCTATGATGAGAATGTTTACTGAACATGAATCTGTTAAACTACTCTGCCTCCCTGAATATGATGTTTTCAAGGCTCTTTGTGTTCTTTATGAGCGTCTCGTATTATTTTCACCTTTTCTCTGGACTTTTGGAAGAATAACTGAAAGATGAAACAGGAAGTTCAGATATTTACTGTAAACATATTGATAAAACATTTATAGATTGTTTCAACAACAAAAGTGAATATTTGTTATTTTGTTTTGCAGGGTTTTTTTAGATGATACTCATACCAAGCAATGCATGATGGGATAGACCCAAGTCCTCCTGTGACCCACAACAAATGATGAGAGAGTGAGTGAATGAATGAATGAAGGACAAAATAACTGAGAACAAGAAAGAAGAGTAAAAACAGCCAGATGTTCAATATTAGAGTTAAAATTAGTTAAAAACTATGTACCTGTATTTTCACTGAATGCCAAACGTGTAATCAAACTGGATGACGTGTCAGCAGAACATGTTTCCTGTTACGTGTTCCTGTTGGGCGGAAAATACAAATGTTGTTCAACTGGTTTAGTGTCAGTGAGCCTGTTGAAATGTTCTGTCCTAAACACAACAACCGTCTCCTTGTTTGTGGCATTTTATGATCAGTTCTAATTTTATTTAGTGAAACTAAAAACGAGACGTTAGTTTTGGATTCAACTTTAACACAACAACTGCTTTAATATGGAATTTGTATTTTTCGGAGTCAAGAAGAGAATGTTTACCTCATTAAGACATCATGACACCATCTGCTGGTGACTACATGACATCACAGCATTTCCTCCTGATAAGTACACCTGTCACACAGGTTAGTGAAATTAAAAATAGATTTTGGCTTTGTTGAACAGAGCAGAGACGCCATTACAGGGAGTGAGATCTCTGCTGGAAAACACACGGTTGGAGTATTTGAAACAGTGAAGAGACGGGACAGTAACCTGGTGAGTCTTGCTGTTGAAAGATAATTTAAATAACAAGACAAATGGCTGAGAAAATAGTTCTTGTTGAAAGTTTCCTGAAGTGCCACGTTTGTTCAGAGACTTTCAGAGATCCTGTGTCTCTGAGCTGCAACCACAGCTTCTGTTCAAGCTGCCTGGAAATATTCTGGAAACAAGCTGGAAACAAAAACTGTCCCATTTGTAAAACAAAATCCTCAAAAGACTTTCCAGGTGTTAATTTTCCACTGAAGGAACTGGCTGACTCCTTTGCTGAAAGACAGAAAACTGAGGTGGAGGGGGTGTGTAGTAAACATGGAGAAGAGACTAAACTGTTCTGTGAGGATGAAGAGAGAGTTGTGTGTCCTGTCTGTGAGTTTCCTCTCCACCAGAGTCACAAGGTGGTTCCTATAGAACAAGCAGTCAGTGACCTGAAGGACCAGCTGAGATCTGACTTAGAGTCTCTGCAGGACAAGAGGGACAAACACAAACAAGTGGAGGAAACATACAATGAAGTGATGCAACACTCCAAGAAGCAGCTGTTGTCCACAGAGAGGCAGATCAGAGCAGAGTTCAACAAGCTGCACCAGTTCCTGAAAGAGGAAGAGGAGTCCAGACTGGCAGCTCTGAGGGAGGAAGAGGAGCAGAAGGGGAAGACTATCAGCAGAGAGATGAAGATGATTCAGGAGCAGATCTCCTCTCTGTCAGACAGCATCTCTGCTGTTGAAGAAGACCTGCAGAAACACAAGGTGTCATTCCTCAGCAGTTATAAACCCACTCAGACCAGAGCCAGAGTCCAGAGCTCACTGTCAGATCCACAGCTGGTCTCAGGAGCGCTGATAGATGTGGCCAAACACCTGGGCAACCTGTCCTTCAGAGTCTGGGAGAAGATGAAGGACCAGGTCCACTTCAGTCCTGTCATTCTGGACCCAAACACTGCAAACCCCATTCTCTATCTGTCTGATGATCTGACTAGTGTGAGATGTGGAGACAGAAAGCAGCTTCCTGACAATCCAGAGAGAAACACTAAGTATGCAGATGTTCATGGATCTGAGGGCTTCAGCTCAGGGAAACACAGCTGGGAGGTGGAGGTGGGAGACCATCCTGCCTGGGATGTAGGTTTGGTTAAAGAGTCAGTTGACAGGAAGGGAGAGATACTAGTTTCACAAGTCTGGTGTTTAATTCACCGCAGTGAAAAATACACTGATGGAGTTGGTGAGACTGTCAGAGTGAAGAAGAGTCTCCAGAGGATCAGAGTCCAGCTGGACTATGACAGAGGGGAGGTGTCCTTCTACGACTCTGAATACATGACTCACATCTACACTCACAGAGACACTTTCACTGAGAAACTCTTCCCATATTTCAGTGTTGGAAACGCTGGTGATGCTAAAACTGCTGATATCAAAATCTGTTAAACTGATATTTCTCTGTGATGTTCAGACATGTTTGTGTTTGTTTAGACTTCACTGTGTCAAGATCTCATTGATATAATCAATACAATCAACAGTTATAACAGAAACAAATATTTGTAATACTCAAACTGTTTCACATCATCAGATCATAAACTTTCACACAGAAACAAATGATTATTCAATAATAACTAAATCATCTTGTGTTGCATCAGAACTCAATCTCACATTTAGTGAATCCACTAAACCAAATTGTTGGAAATTGTTGTTTCCAGTTGTGTTTCTTTAACTTTGATCATCATCAGACATCAGATTTAGTTCATAAGATTTATGGATCTTCTGTTGACTTATTTCACTTTAAATGTTATATTTTCAGTGTTTCACACTTTACACTCAGAGTCTCAGAGGTTCAGTGAATCAAAACACATTATGACTCTGATTATGTTTTTATGATTGACATTGTTTTTCTTTATTGTCTCTAATGTTCACAAATGATTAATGCAAACATGTTTTTCATCTTTGTTTATTGTTTTCATGCAATTTACTGTAAAACATGAACACATGGTTTTATCTGAAATATATTTTTGGAAATACATTAAGAAAATAAGTTTTAAGGATCTGTTGCTGAACAAAAATGATTCAAAAATAAATCCCCAAGAGTTTTAACTGAATGACATCTTCTCATGCTTTTTTTGTTTGGGGTTCCTTGTTTTATTTTGTGTAAAGAACTGTTTTAATTGTGTTTTATTTCAAGATAAGATCAATTTGATTCATTCTGAGGAAAATTGCTGTTTAACAGTTTTAATACAAAGTGTGAAAAGTGTAAATATAAAGCTTAAGAATCTAAAATACATACAATGTGAACCATTCCAAAATCAGGTTAACAGTATGATCATACAAATATAAATGTGTTTTGATTCAGTTTGTAATTCTTTCAAAGCTTCTTCATAGTGTATTTGATGATTTCTGTAGTTTTTATAAAATCAGTAACATAAACGATATATAACAATGTTTGTGATCAACAGAAAGGAAAATATATTTTTTCATTAAATCAACTATATCTTAATAAATGTACGTCAGACTGATGATGATTCATGACGTGTAAATAAATCACCACCAGTTTTTATTCCCAATTTTCTGTGTGATGTTTACAGTTTCTTTACAAACATCTGTGAAATATTCATGTGACAAATTACAAAGAATACAAATACTGATAAACAATTATACAACCAGTTCATAATTAAAGACAATATTTAATCTTAAAATGTTAAATCTAAACTTTTTATCAAATCAACAAATTCACTGAAAATCTTTCAATGTCAACATTTCTGGACCGTCCAGCTGAATGAAGTCAGATGTTCTTTAGTAAAGTCACGTGACTAATTAAGCGACTGTTTAAAGGAACCTGAATGGACCTCATACAGAGGTGTCAAAAGTATTCACATGCATTACTCAAGTAGAAGTATAGATACTAGGGTTTAAAAATACTTCTGTAAAAGTTGAAGTATCAACTCAAGCTTTTTACTTCAGTAAAAGTACTGGTTTCAAAACTACTTAAAAGTATAAAAGTAAAAGTAATGTAAGGGAATTTTTTTTTCCATTAAGGACAAACTCTTAAGCCGCGTCTCAGGGGCCTATAGTACACTACCCCACAAAACAATAATTTTTCTAAAGGCCATAATGACTATAATGTTTTAAAATGTTATGTTGTATGCAAATACATTAAAGTACCATATGTGTACTACTGAGCATTAACATGAGTTTCATGGAGCGGAAGACATGATAACTAGTTGCCTATAAGTATTGTAATAGTGCAAAAAGTCAAACTTCAGTGAAATGTTATCAATAACCTTTATTGGAAGAGACCTTGAGACCTTTGGACTCAATCCCGTGTGTACAACAACAGTACCAATAGGCTTTGTTCAGCCGCAAAAGCAGCAGGTTCTCAAAGTTATTTGAGCCAATGCATGCTCTTCTTGGCCTGAAGATGAGCCCTGCAACACTAAACAGTCTTTCACAGGCTGCTGAGGCAGGGAGTGCCATATTAAACTTAAATGAAAGCTGGCACACAGCTGGGAAGGACTTCGGTACATCTACTGTGTCTCCTCCTGGGCACCCCAGGTACGCATCCAACTGCTGGGTCGTTTCAAGAGGGCCAGTCTTCTTCAAGGAGGAAAATAAGTCCTCTTCCTCAGATGATTGGGAGCCCTCAATGATGTGATTCTCAGCCTGACAGTCCAAGTGGCTTCTAATATAGTCAAGGCCTGTGGAATAAAAAAAAAACATAATCAGGATAATTTAGACCATATGACAGTATTGTAATTGTGTATTGGGGAGTGTGTGTGTGTGTGTGTGTGTGTGTGTAATTAAATGTAATTTCACTGTCTCCATAGAAATTACACATACTGAGGGGAAGTTGAGAAGTGAGACACTTACCAAGTTTGAGGATATTTTTGTCATTTGTCCAGCAGGTCTTAAATGTGGGAACTAGAATGGCTGCGGCTATTAGCTCTGGATCTGCAAGCATCTCTCCGAAGCGTTTTTGAAGGCCTGAAAGAAGTGCCGTAATCAAAGGCTCACAGAACTTGGAGGCGACGTGAAGGTGCCGGAGCTTGGTCCTTAGCAGAGTTATGGTTGGGACCAACCATCCCATCTGCACACTGGTTTCTCCCTGAAGGACGTCAAGTGCCTTGGCAATTGGGCTCATTGTCTTTGCATATTCTGCAAGAAATGCAAGTTCCACTGGAGTAAACCTGTACAAAGAAGAAAAGAAAAACACAACATGGAACATTTAGCCTACTTGATGTAGCACCTTTAACTGGATAATTAAAAAGGAAACATATTGTCATCTGAGACTTTTAGAAATGTAGTTGTGTTGCTACAAATCACATCCATAGTAAATTTGGGGACTGCATATTGGCATAGTGCATACATGTGTTCTACAGTACTCAAAGTATAAAACTGTTGTTAAGGGGTGTGTGGTGTAGCGGACCCAAACGCAACACACGCAGCAGTTCAGTTCAAAGGGCGGACTTTATTTAGACCAAACAAAACACCACAAATAGATACAAACTAATACTACCGGTCAAGTCCAGCGAACACAGGAGATCCATCTCTCCTGCTCCAGAGTCGGGAGGGCAACTCAACCGCTCTCGTGAACACGCTTGCGAAGCCTGCCAGACTGATTCAGCTCCAGAGTCGGGAGGGCAACTCAACCGCTCGTGTGACCTACTCTCACGAAGCAACAACCCGACAATGAACCAGATCACGCTGTGGTCCTTAAATCACCTGCCGGTGATCAAGGCAACGGACAACAGCTGGGATGAAGGAGGGGGGCGTGGCAGTGGGCGGAAACCGGGAGGAGACACTGTAGAATTAGGAGCAGACAGGGAATCCAACAACTGTAACTTAATCTATTGTTAATCACTTCATTAACTGAAAGGCAGAAAAACAAGCACTTACTTTGGTGTATCTAGTTCACTGCAGACAGCTGCAAGGGCTCCCTCGCCTTGTTCTCTTGTTATTCTCACTATTCTTTCTACGGCTGAGAAGAGTGAATTCCACCTTGTAGCAACAGGCCTTACGAGTTGGAGTTTGCAGTGGTCTTCAATTACTTCAGATGCAGTGGTTGATCTTGAACTTTTGTTCCACAGGCTAGAGCATTTGGCAAATGTGGACCTTGCCACACGCTTGTAGAATGGGTTGACCTCTACTTTTGAAGCATCAACTGTGGACACTAAATTGAGGAGGTGGCAGGCGCAACGATGGTGCTTGGGTAGCTGGTATTCCAAGTAGTCATCTTCGTCCAACAGGGCTCCGGCATCAACAAATTCAACACCCTCAACGCTTTCCTCATCTTCATCATAATCATCATTTTGGCCACCATCATCCTCTTCTCCATCACCCTCTCCTACAGGTTCAGGATTATTGTTCTCGTCAGTCTGCCCATAAACTCTGAAGGCTTTCAGGAAGTTTGATCCATTGTCAGTTGTAGTGCGAACAATCTTCTCTCTGATATTGAATTCTGTGTGAATATCATTAAGGGCACCAGCCAGGGCAGAAAAGTTATGTGACCCTTTAAGTTGCTTGCATGCCAGGGCAGCACAGGATCTCTGCATGGTCTGGGGGTTAAACCAGTGCGCAGTGACACCAATGAAACTGTGGTGGAAATTTATCATAAGTGCTTTATTCTTAAATGTGTAGCTGAACTCTGAAAGCGGAGTTCAGTTCATCTTGACCCAGCCTAATCAGCGCCATCCGTGTGAAGCAATAACCGGTGGATCTCGGTATTGTTTTTGTTCTTTTCGTTTTGTTTTCTTTCTGTGCCTCTCACTCTTGCTCTCAGGGCCGCAGCCAAACAACATCCTCCAGACAAGCATCAAGGCTTGTCTGGGCGAAGGAGGACACTGCGAGGAGGAGCAGGGGGGAAAGGGCAAACATTTCAATAATAATTGTTGATGTATAAAACTCATGTTGAACTATTTTTCCTGGTCAGACCTCCGAACCATCTGTGGTGACGAGCTCTGCCCATTCAATTGAATTATTCCAAGTTTCTGTTTAATAAATGCTTAAAGACATTTAAGTGTTTCACATCGCATTTGTTTTCTCTAAAGGAGATTGATAAGGTTAATTAAATTTCCATTACAATTGGCGACGAGGATGGGATTGGACGTGTAATCTGGACTCCGTTGGATGACAGAAGGCCACTACTAGATAGGTGATTCCTTCCGAAAGGTGAGAGGCTGTCCTCGGACGGGGTTTTGAGATTGCCGCTCCAATCCTGAGTTGGGAAAAAGAATTTCACCCGTAGAGAGTCATTTGTGATGTGACAGACACTTGGGAAAGGCCGCAAATCAGGCTCGCACAAATAGGGTGCTGGACAGGCATGTCCTGGTATGCTTGTAGTCTTCTAGGTTTGATCTTGTGTATTGCACCGGATTGTGATAGCTTGGTGTGTTGCACCGGGTTGTGATCACTTGGTGTGTTGCACCGGATCATTCAGGTAATTCCGTAAACAAGTAATCAGAGGGAACCTGGGAAAATCTCGCACAAATAGGGTGCTGGACAGATGTGTCCCAGTATGCTTGTAGTTTTATAAGTTTGGTCTTGTGTGTTGCACTGGATTGTGATAGCTTGGTGTGTTGCACTGGGTTGTGATCACTTGGTGTGTTGCACCGGATCGTTCGGATAATTCCGTAAGCCGTGACTGGAGGTTGGTTGGTAGAACCGGTGTACTTGTGGTCTTTTTAGTTTGATCTTGTGTGTCATTTCCTGATTACATGAGATTGTTCTGAAAGGAAGGTAGACAAGGAACTATAGTTGTTGTTTTTTTGTTTTTGGTGGGAGAAATGGGTAGAAATCAGAGCAAAGCGTCCTACGCTCCTCGGAAGGAAGAGCCGTCCGACCACCAGCCGGGTAGAACAGGGGTACTAAACAAGCCCCTCACGCGGAATGCGGCGCAGGAATTGGCAAGTCAGGCCCTTCCCGCTGCCGACGTGGCCCTCCCGGGTCCCACAGTCAAGACCCAGGTGCAGATAATGCCCATGGTGGAAGTGGCAGGACTTGAGGTTCCCATGCTGGTTTTCCGCCCGTTGGGAGAAAAAGAGATTGAAGAAGCAATGATTCACGTGACAAGCCCAAAGGTGAATCCAGCCCAATTTGAGAAGAGTTTTCTTGCTTTTGTTGGGGAATACAGACCAACCATGACGGAGATACGCCGCCTGCTGAGCAAAATACTAGAACTGGACTATCACAAAATTGCGGGAGTGTTTACAACCGATATGTTGACCCAGCGGAGTGTCAACCAGGATCGTGACCACAAGGACAATAGGCCGTACAAGTATGCTGTTGCACTGCACCTTGAGGAATGCAAGAAGGTTTTTCCTCCGGTCATGAGCTTGGCGAAAGTTGCAAAACTGCAGCAGAGACCGGGGGAGGCATGCGCCGTCTTCCTGGCAAGACTCACAACAGCCTTTGACCAGCACAGTGGACTAACAAAAGAAAGAATTGGAGCTACGCCTCTGGAGCCGTACGAGGTGCATCTAAAAGAACATTTCCTGTGTAAAATGAACCTGGAAGTGGCAGCAAAGATCAGAGAAAATTGTGTCACGTGGATGACTGCAGACCTGAGCACCATACTGTCATATGCTGAACATGCTGAAGAGCTGATACGGAGCAAGGAGGAAGAAAAGATCAAGTCTTGTCAGTGCAGGCTCGAGGATGCCCAGCTGACAATGTATGGCGGCATGGCATCAGAAGGGGAAGCTGATGGACAGCAGAAAGACACAAAACATGAACAGAGAGAAGGAAGGCGTGAGGACAGAGGCGTGAGGACAGAGGCGGCCAAAGAGAAAACGGGGCCCAAAGAGGAAGACAGAGGGGAAGAGACTTTGACACGCGAGCCAAGGACTATGTGTGCTACACATGTGGCGAACCTGGGCACTGGAGAAGGGACTGCCCATGGGCCCCATGGAATAAAAACAAGGCTGGTGGGGAGGATCCGGCAGAAATCTGACTCGGAGGAGTGGAGGGCGACGGGACGGACCCTAGAGAAGGACCTTTTGACGCACACACCTCAGCACAAAGGGTGAGCAAATTCTGATTTGGATTATGGCAAACTTGTGCATGCGATACACACATTAAAAACTAGACAGACATCAAAAATTAAGGTTTTAAAAATGACCACATATAAGACATATTTGAATGAAAATTAAGGTTTTAAAAATGACCATAAGTCATGTTAACTATTAAAGGTAATATGTTCCATATTTGATTGACACGGGAGCCATACTCTCAATTTTGAGAACTTCTGCTTTACCTGTCCCTCCTGAGAAAAGTGGCAGATATTGCAGAACGGTTGGCTCGGTTGGTGTATCAATTAGTGAACTGTAGACAACGCTATTGTCTTGTACATTTGATGACATCACAGTCAGACATGCATTTCTGCTGTCTGATTGCTGCCCTATAAATTAGCTGTGCAGAGATTTAATGTGCATATTTGGAATTTTTTCTCACATCGGGCCCTGATGGCCTGATTGTAAGCAGACAAGAAACCAAGCAAATGATGAAATATGACACGGCGGATTTGGTTTACCGTTATAAGTGGTCTTTAGGGTCATTGGGGGAGCATTACAGCAGACTGATTTTGCCTCACAACATTCACCACGTGTAGAATGTCACATGCAAGTTGATTCACTACACTGCACCGCACACAGATGAGTTGTGAGGAGGTGTGGTTTGGAGTGAATGAGGAAGAAATAGAGGGTTTGTTTATGAGGGACATTTATTGGACCAAGAGTACTGCCGCTGTTTCTGTCTCTGTCTCCCAAGCAAGCTGAGTTGTTCGTGGGGAGATTCCACATGTTTCCTTGGCACGAGGCCCAGGAATGGAGAATAGAACATGGCTGGCTGACTGCGCACGCGGACTCTGCTTTCTGATCTCAGGCCTTCATGTGCTCCTGAGGACCGGTACAGTAAGAAAGGCGACGTATACAAAAGTGCGATTCGCTCTATCTAAAGTTTCATATATGGGACATGTGATCACAGCAGAGGTCAAAACCCTCTCTCCCAAAAGAATACAGGCAACTCAAGCTGTGGCTAAAACACTAACTGAGTAACAAATGAGCTTCTTAGAAATGACGTCATATTATAGATAGTGGATCCCAAATTATTCAGAAAGAGAGGCACTCCTCTCTTCCATGATTCATGGTAAACAGCTTTTCTGCGCATGACAAACTGACCTGGACTGACTCCTCGTGTGAGGCTTTCTTTGACCTAAAGAGTGCATTACTATGTGCTCTGACACTTGGACTAGCTAAACTGGACACACCGTTCACACAGTACATTGACCAATGGGACGGTCACATGAAATCAGGTTTGACTCAGGACTATGGGGGGGAAACAGAGACCTGTTGTTTGTTTCACTACTGTTTTCTACCTTAATCCTGCAACTTGTTTTCTACTCCAACAGATGGAGAGCCGCATAACTATGTTGTGACATAACAGGTCTGAGCGCTGAGCTAGAAGCCTTAAACTGACTGTGGTATGAAATGTGATGCTCACGCTAACGCTTCTGATCCCTTTCAACAGGTTCTGCTGCAGCGAGGCTTATTTAGGTTTTCTCTTTTCAGCTCATAACACTGGGTGTGCCTTCAGAAACATCTTTCACTGATGATCTGGTGCAGTTTTGATAATGATGAATGGACGGCCCAGACATTTGCAAAGTGCTCTCTTCCATTGTTTTTCTAAATTAGCAGAGGTAATTTAGCAAAAGGGGGAATATGTATATGTAGGTTATTATAAAGATAAATCCATATTTTGTATAGTTATTTTAGTAATGTTACTCCAAGAGACAGCAAAATAACACAATGATAAAAGTGTAAATACTTTGGTAATTGTTCAAGGCAGATAACTATTTTTGTTCAACTGCTCAGTAAGATTTAGAGGTGTGATCAAAGCAAATAAAAGCAACATTGGAAAACAGATAATATAAACGTTTTAGAACATTTTATATCTCTTTATAGGATTTCAAATTTTGAGGGAAATTAAATAATATGAATATCAAAGTATTCAAATTAGTTGTTAATTAAGGGAATATAAAAGAATGGGGGAAATAAATATTCATAGGTTGTTAGGATGTTGGTGTTGGGTGTCCCGTCTTGGTGTTGTGTGTCCTGTTTTATTGTGAAGTCCGTGTTTTGTGTGTTCCTGCACTTCCTGTTCCCGTGATTGTCTGTCAGCCCCGTTCCCTGATTGTGTATTCCTTTCACCTGTGTTGCCCTCAGTGTTTTCCACCTGTTCCTCGTTACCCTCCTCTTGTATTTAAACCCTGTCTGTCTCCTGTCCCCTTGTCGGATCGTACTGTTTTTCCCCCGTCTGTTACCCCTGTCGTGAGTAGTCTTGTCCCGGTCTGTTGGAGTCCTGTTTGTTCTTGTAGCCTTTTGTAGTTTTGAAGCCTGTCTTTAGTTTTGTTTATAGAAATAAATTTACTTTCAACTGTTGCAGTTGCGTTTGGGTCCTCTCCTTCCCCACACCGTGACATAGGTTGAATGATTATTTGAGAGAGTACAATCTGAGTTTGTACCAATAGAGCACACGTCAGAGGAGTGTGCCAAAGATCAAAAAACATTTTAGACATCGCTCCGTTGTTTAATCTGTTTTTCCAACACATTCTAAGTTAAATTGTTCAAAGATTAAATATTCTGTAAACATAAATATTTTGGTAGACCGATAGACGTCATTCCTGCGACAGACTTTTATATTCTAAAGAATCTCACTTTCACTGATTGCTTTGAATCAGAGAACACTGGGCACAATTTAGACATTAAATAAAACTTATTTGGAAGCCACAAGGGACAAACAGTGCCGTAATACGTCACAATAAAGGGCTGAATTTGGCTGATAAGAAATATGTGTATGCTCCCAAGGCTGATCCTACAGCAACACTACGCCTGACTGTTTTCCTCCCAGGGACGAATGGGGAGGAATATAAAAGTGATTCTTCTGTGTAATAAAGCTTATAATTCGTGTCATTACAGTTTTTCCTAGATGTGGTGTAATAAAGAATAAATAATCCAATCAATGTTTACAGGTGGAAGGATCAATTAAATCAACAATTGTTATCAATGATTGTTATAATAACATAACTATGTGATTGAATAGATTAGTGTAAATTGTTGTGATCATTGCTTGTTCCCACCTCACTGACATGTTGTTATAAATCCAGTACCCTGGAGATGGAGGTCGGCTGACTCATCTCCAAAGATCGTGTCAGGGTTTAATTAATATGTCAGCATTCCTTAGCTTGCTATCTATCTATCTATCTAACATAGAGTTGCTTACTTCTCACAAAAACAGGTGAAGCTTAACCTTACAGATGATGATGTGCGTAAACCATTTTGGGTCAAATGTATTGATGGGTTGATAAATTGTAATTACTTTTGTGGTCACTTTCGTGACCCAATGGGGAATTGTGGTGGAAATTTATCATACGTGCTTTATTCTTAAATGTGTAGCTGAACTCTGAAAGCGGAGTTCAGTTCATCTTGACCCAGTCTCATCAGCGCCATCCGTGTGAAGCAATAACCGGTGGATCTCGGTATTGTTTTTGTTCTTTTCGTTTTGTTTCTGTGCCTCTCACTCTTGCTCTCAGGGACGCAGCCAAACAACATCCTCCAGACAAGCATCAAGGCTTGTCTGGAGGGAAGGAGGACACTGCGAGGAGGAGCAGGGGGCGAGGGGGGAAAGGGCAAACATTTCAATAATAATTGTTGATGTATAAAACTCATGTTGAACTATTTTTCCTGGTCAGACCTCCGAACCATCTGTGGTGACGAGCTCTGCCCATTCAATTGAATTATTCCAAGTTTCTGTTTAATAAATGCTTAAAGACATTTAAGTGTTTCACATTGCATTTGTTTTCTCTAAAGGAGATTGATAAGGTTAATTAAATTTCCATTACAGAAACCACGACGGTGTGCCGTCCAGCAGTCTGTTGTTGTTGCTACAAACTCAATTTCACTAAGGGCAGCTTTCAGTTTTCTTTTCATTTCAACAGAGGCCTTTGTGACTTGGTTTACAACAGTATTGCGCGTCATGACATTTGTATTTGGCTGAAGATGTTGCACAAGATCAATGAAGCCCTGTTGCTGAACAATGTGTGGTGGGTGCAAGCCTTCGACAACACATTTGAGGACTACTTTATCCACACTTGCCTGGGACACTCTTCGAGTCTCCCACAGCTTGGTTTGTTTGGAGGGTGGGTCCAAAGAACCTTCAGTGGATGACTTCCTTTTGACGGCTGATGAAATAAGTTGCATGTACCTCTCTAGACGAGTGGGGTGTTTCTTCTGTGGAGAAAATGAATGTACAGATTGAGATTCATATTATTTCTCTCAAACCACAAACTCAGATTATCTAGGACTTCCGCTGTATTAAATGTCCTGCTTGAAGTTCATGAAAGAAGGTCAGACTACAAGTTAGGGAGCAGTTTCACTGGTCTATGCAATTATGTTGAGCAGACCGGAATATTTACAGCTGTTTTAGGACCACAAGCAGCTGCTGGCATGACCAAAAAGTAGCATTATTGATGAGATAGTCCGACTTTAATTCATTTTAAACTGCATTTGGCTGATAGTTGGGCATATTACCTCTTTACAAGGACCCATGGGGCCTGCCCTACACAGGCGCGCGCACTCTCATACACAGACAGGATCATGCCTATTCTTAGTACATGCTTTATCAACAAGCTGTAGACTACAGCTTTGCACAATTAACCTACAAATATTGCATATAGCAATAATATAAGTTCAGATAACCTTTGGCTAAAGTCGAATTTCAAATCTCACACAGAGCCCACCAAACGAACTAACAACGTTGAGTCACAGCCTAGCTACTGCTAAGCAAGCAAACCATGGCATGTCTTGGCATGCACCTAGGCCTAGCCATAGCAAACATGGCACATTTACGTTACTAGGTTAGTACAATATTTTGTCAATAATCGACTGATAATAACAAACTTTCAGCTTACCTCAATATGCTTTTTCAAATTCGACGGCGAGTTTTGAAAGCCATTAGCTCGTGGTACTTGGGTGTGCAGAGCTTGCAGCGCATTCGAAATTAATTGTTTTTGCACCCAACCATCTCGAAAAATTCTTCTAGGTACGGCCAGGGATGTACAAGGGTTGGCTGGTCTTATTGGCTATCAACCTCCTCGAGGAATGACTCACTTTTAGACTTTGTGTTTGTTAAAAGCTCAAAGCAGCAGAATGATGGTGGTTGTTGATTGTTACGCCCTGTGGTGGCTCGGAGTGGGACGCAACATAAAAACAGCAGGTTAGGACAAGGGAGGGTACAGTCACACAAAACGCCGGGGTCCGTAGATGATAATAAAGTATTTATTTACAAAAAAAAACGCAACACAGGGAACAAGGACTGTCAGTGGCACCAAAGAAAAGAACTTAACAAAAACCCATTCCCCCCCCCCATTTACAGGTGCTTTGCGCCCAAAAGTACAGGAGGTGGTGCTCACTCTAACCTAGGGTATTAACAACAAGTAAACCTACGTGTATGCAGTATGTAAACCCCAGGGTATCTTACCTGTCCTCATTGGCCCTGTGCGCACAACAAAGGGAATTGACAAAGACAACATCAAAGGAAAGTAGGCTGCTCACAAGACCGGAAGTTTAAACGAGGGGGATATAACTAAAGACAAACCATAAAACAAACAGGCAAGCAAGCAAGCAAGCAAGCGCTCACAACCTGGCAACGCTCAAACCGAGCTCTGCCACAGCTCACAACGCAACACAACCACAACGGCCAGAGACCCAAGGCAGAGTGCTGCAACAAACAAACAGGACTATTAACAGGGGGACTGGTTGATTGGAGATCTGGAACAGGTGGGGTGATTGGATGACAGGAACCAGGTGTGTACATCTGTGAAGTATGAGAGACAACAGGAGGGGGAGACAAAAACAACAACAAAGCAATAGCACAAAACACAATACATGTACACAGGCCAGAAACATAGGACACCGTCCGTAACATTGATGATCTTTTTTATATAGTCCTCCTGCATTGACCCTCGCCTTTTCTAAGCATATCTAGCATGAGACTGTGGACTTGCTTGTTCTCTGGGAAACATCAGATCAATGGGTAATGTAGGCTCTCTACCAAACAGCAGGAAAAAAGGGGGAAATCCTGTTGATTCATGGGCAATGGATGAACCACTTTGTTCAAATAGTCTTTCCAGTTAGGTTCCAAAGTTCTGTTAAATCGCTCAGTTGGGTTAGACTTGGGATGATAGGAAGTCGCCCTTGAATGTTTTATCCCACTGTAGCAGTTTCACTGTAGCAGTTTCTTGAACAACTCATTTTCGAATTCTCTTCCCTGGTCATGGTGAATTTTGGCAGGAAAGCCAGTCTCAAAATGAAGTCATCAAAGATCTTGCGTGCAGCTGTCTTGCCTGACTTATTCGGTTTTGTATAAGCCTGTGCAAACTTTGTAAAGTGGTCAACTATTACCAGAATGTATTCCACACCCCCTTTGCTTCTCTCTAGATGCAGATAATCTATAGAGATCATTTCAAGAGGTGCTGTTGTTGTTATGCTTTGCAGAGGTGTTCTTGTTTGTCTGTTTGTCTTTTTCTGCTTCAAGCACCAGCACACTTTCAGTCACATAATGTTACATTTCTTCTCTCATTTTTGGTCAAAAGAATCTCTCTCCGGCTAAAGATATAATCCTGTCCGCTCCTAAATGTCCCATTTCCTCATGTAGTTGCTGATAGATCAGTATCTTGAGCTTTTCATGAACCACAAGCTGGATTCGAGAGTTTGTCTTTCGTCGCAGGATTCCATCCTTATCCAAGTGAAGACGAGGCCACGCCCCCAGGAGGCATTTCACCGTCTTTGACTCTTTGATCTTGTCTTTGTATCTTAGGCGTTCGTTATGATATGTTGTTTTAGAGCGATGACTTTGGTTATTGCTTCATCCTCTCTTTGACTTGCTTGAATTTCTTCAACTGGTATTGGTTTGACAGTAGTTTCACATGTAGTGGTCAGTTCAGGTAACACGTCTATATTACATGTGATGGTAAAGTGAAGGGCATGGAAGAGATAACCGCGGAATCGCTCAGTTAGAGTCCATTTGAGAGCTAGAAATTCCAGCTTCCCGGAATGGAGATGTAGTTCTTTTCTGTGAGAGTGAGCGTTCGCAATCCGTATCCTATTACTCTTAATGTTCCTTCTTGACGCTGATACAAAACGTCTCCAAGCCCTTCCTCAGATGCATCAACATGTAGCACCAATGGCTTCTCAAGATCAGGATATGCCATTCAATTAAATTCAGTTTATTTTGTATAGCCCAAAATCACAGATACAAATTTGCCTCGGAGGGCTTTACAATCTGTACACATAAGACATCCCTGTCCCGGGACCACATCGGATCAGGAAAAACTCCCCTAAATAAAGATAGTAAAAAACAGTGGTGTATAAAGTACCCAAAAGCCATAGTTGAGTAAAAGTAAAAATACCGTACTGGAAAATGACTCCAGTAAAAGTAAAAGTCACGTACTTGAGTAAAAGTCTTAAAGTATCTGATATTTTCTGTACTTAAGTATCAAAAGTATTTTTCTGATATTAAATGTACTTAAGTATTGAAAGTAAAAGTACAAGTAAATGCTGTTCATAAAAAAGCAAAGGGTCAGAATTTTCAGAATTATGAAGTTTATTCTTTTAAGGCTAAGGAGTTGGGTTGAAAATAATTGGGTTGGCTGTGATCCATCCAGGAGCAACATTGTTCAACATAATATATTGTACATAAGTATACTTTTGCATCTATTATGAACCTATCATCACAATTCTCCAAAAAGCAATATGACACTATGAAGGAGTTGTAACAGTGTGGTTATAAGTATGCTCATTCCGCCCAGTACTGGTCTGTGCGTCCCTTGGTACCAGGCCGCACAGAAAGAATTAATGAAATCTTTTTTTTTAATAAAGAAATCAAGGCCGGAAAGAATTTTTGAAAAATGACCGGATACATCCGTCTGTGCGTAGCCTCAGACGGAACGTCTTGACACATGTCAAGAGGTCACGTGATAAGATCGGTACTCGGTCGGTGTTCTGGATTAAAATCAAGGCGGAGTATCCTGAGATCGCCAAAAAAACTCTGAAAACCTGCTTCCATTTCAACATCCTGTCTTTGTGAAGTGGGTTTAAGTTACGGAGTAGACTGGACATAAAGGTTTAAGTTAAGGAGTAGACTGGACATTAAGGTTTAAGTTACGGAGTGGACTGGACATAAAGGTTTAAGTTAAGGACTAAACTGGACATAAAGGTTTAAGTTAAGGACTAAACTGGACATAAAGGTTTAAGTTAAGGAGTGGACTGGACAAAATCGAACACACGTCGGGTGTCGTTGTCTCCCGTCACCCTGAGATGAGACCCGATCCGTGAAAATATAGTCTTCACGTAACCGGTCCGTGGCGCAATAAAGGTTTGAGACCGCTGGACTAGAGGATGTAGAGGGCAAATGTATAATATTGTGATTCGCCAAACCTGCTTGCGTGGAGTCTGTTTTTGTAGCGAGTAACGAAGGTTTCAGAGGAAATGTATTGGTATAAAAGTATCAGTTTTCTTTGCAAAATGTAGTGAAGTAAAAGTAAAAGTTAACAGAAATATAAATAGTAGAGTACAGATATCCAAAAAAACGACTTAAGTACAGTAGCGAAGTACTTCTACTTCGTTACTGTACACCACTGGGGAAAGCATATATTTTACGCAAAATAGGATACTATTTTACAAATATTACTGGGTATATTCCATAGCTCAAAAACACAAATATTGACAATTTGTATAATTTATTAATATTATTATAATTTTTATAATTAATAATATTATATATATATAATATATATATATATATATATATATATATAAAAACATTTTGGTTGCTCAAGGTGGGTGGGCTCATGGCCCTCTATTGGCCGGCTGCCACTGGTAATATCGCTGCTTCGCTCAGCGCACGTGTTTTTCAAGTACCCGTATGTACTCGGCCTTACGGTAAGAAGTCAGTTCTTACGCTCTTACTGTAATGTCTGTACATACGGGGACCTAAACAAAACGTGCGGGCTGGCTTGACTGTTTCTAAGTGGAGGATGGACTGCAGTACATTCTCGGGTCATCTTTACAAAGGATACTGTTGTACTGTTTACTCGTTTGGCTCACGATAAACCTTGCAAAATGTGAGTTTGCAAGGGCCACCGTGACCTACCTTGGCTGCGTGGTTGACCAGGGTAAGGTGCGGCCGGTGAGTGCAAAAGTTCAGGCCGTAGAGCATTATCCAGTTCCAAAAACAAAAGAAGAGTTAATGCGTTTTCTTGGCCTCCTTGGCTATTACAGGAGCTTTTGTAAGAACTTTTCAACAGTTGTTTCAACACTCACCAACTTGCTTCAAGGTAAGGCAAAGTTTGTCTGGTCACCGGGTTGTCAGAAAGCATTCAAACAGGTGAAAACACTTCTCTGCTTTGCCCCAGTTCTGGATGCTTTGACAAGCCATTCAAACTGTCTGTGGATGCCAGCTATGTAGGAGCAGGGTCCGTCCTCATGCAAGCAGATGGCCGGGGGATAGACACGCTTGTTAGCTTCTTCTCAAAGAAGTTTAACTCCTGCCAGCTAAATTACTCGGTTATTGAAAAGGAAGCGCTAGTCATGATATTGAAACATGTTGACGTGTATGTTGGGCCAGTGGTAAACCGGTAGTTGTTTTTACTGACCACAACCCACTTACCTCCCTGAACTCCTTGACGTGTTCCAACCAGAGGTGAATCAGGTGGTCCCTCTTCTTGCAGTCCTACTGTTTGGACATTCGTTATGTGAAGGGGACGGACAACGTGGTCGAGGACGCGCTGTCCAGGGCTCCTCAGTGATGAGAATTTATTTTGTTCTTCCTCCGGTCTATTCCTAACCTCTTAAAAGTGCTTCCAAAGTGCACCGGTTGCTGAGGTGGGAACCTGGTGCAGGAGATATCAGACCGATGGAGAAGGTCACTTCATCCAGGTTGTTCTTTAGATGGGAACGGGACATTTGGTAATCTATATTGATTTTATGTGATTTAGAAAATGTTGTCCTGCTTCGGATTCCCGTCAGGACCCAGCTCTCATGGAGGGAGAGGTGACGGTTCCCTAGCTTGTTCACTGGTCTGTCTGTCTCCTGCACCCAACAGGTAACAGCAGTCCTGGCTCATTACTGACTATTACATGATTTTTTTTTTCTTTCTAACAAACTATGTTTTGATAATGAGTATTTCTAATTCAGATACAGATTCTGAATATGCTTTGGTGAAATTTAGATGTTATATTTGTTATGACAAATACATTCAACTCATGTCTGACATTGATCATGTCAACAATTTGAAACACTTTAAGCAATAACTGTACTCTGCAAAACACACTATAGAAGGGTTGTTTAGGACAAAAGTACAGTGTGCAACCATTGCAGCCTTTCCAGGGGTTTCACTTCCATATCACACTCATTTCATTGGAATCATGTAAAGAAGGAGATTGTCCCCCTCATTATACATGTTATACCTCTCTAAAGCATGCCCAGCAAAAAAACACATCAGTACCACAGTGACAGTAGATGGATAGTGAATGGTGGGCTAATCTGTACATAACTAATATTGAGATTTAAAATTACTTCAATTTTGAAAAGATTGTTAATGAATGTATTGTAATATTGAATTGATAATGCCCAGCTGCTGTTAGGTCCATTTACTGTCACTTTCAATTAGTTGATTAATGTGGATATTTTACAGGCATTCGTGTTAATAAACTGGCCCATGTCCAACCTGCCCTTCATGTGTCGGCTCAGATCTCTCCGTCTGATCTGTGTTACACTGTACGTCTAACTGTGAAGGAGTTAGTTTCTCTTCATTGTTGCGTCAGACTGTACACCAGATGTTTTACCACATTTCAAAGTAATCTGAGGCAGCCCTCTTTATTAACACTACATGTTCCCTGAAATGAACCCCAGCACGTTGTGCAGCCTCCGGAGTGACCAGCAGGGGGCGACAGCGAACTGTCTGTAATACTTAAAGACTATTGATTGAGTATCACGTTCACCGGCACTTTAATCTCATAATTTCATTTTGATATTGTGCAATGACTCAAATGTTTCATTGATCTATTTAGGCAGACAGTATGTACCTGACAATACTCTTTGATCCGGACCTGTTTGTTGCAAAGTAAAACACAAATGTACCTTGTAGTTATTTTCTATGTATTTCTTTATTTTGTTATGCCTCCAGTGTTGGAAAGTTCTATATGTTCATTTTGAAATAAGCTGCAGCAGTGTTATGAACATGACAATAATGATATTAATTAATTAAGTTTCTACATTGTTTCCCCCTTATATATTAAGGTCACATATTGTTCCCTTGCACCTATATGTATGTATCATTACCTTCTGTTCTGGTACACAATCAGCAAAGATTACAAATGTTTAGTTCATTTGATTAACATTGGGAAGAATTATAATGCACGTTGCTGGCCGTTCCTCCACTTTATTTATATCAACATATAATATATTACGAGTATCAATACTTAACAGTAATAACAGTAATGCCTTTGAGTCAAATGGAAATCAAAAAGATATTCAATTAAAATGTGCACAATATTTATTGTATATAAAGTGTCATACATTTAATTATATCAGACATGTTATGATATTGTTTCTCATATAAAGACATATCTAGAAGAACATTGAACATTTATTTAATTGTCCTACTCAGTAAATAAACGGTATAAATACTGTACATACAGTTTACATGAACATACTGTATTCTATGTGACAAATTAAATACTTTAAAACTTTCAGAATGATTACTTCTCGTTCAGCCTGAACCGTCAGTCTCCTTCTTGATTTCTGAGCAGATGCAAACAGCTGCTGACAGCTTCCTGTGTGTGGGAGGAGCTTCCTGTGTGTGGGAGGAGCTTCCTGAACCCTCCAGCACAGAAGAAGCAGATGGAGACTATACGTCCTCTGTGCTGGTGGGGACGGGACGCTCCTCGTCCTCTCGGCTGGTGGGCGGGGCGGGTGGCGTCGGGGTGGAGGGGCAGGGAGGACCGTACTCACTGGGTCTCTGACTCTCTGGGGGTCTGAGAGGGGTTCAGGTCTGCTGTGGGTCTGGGTCGTCCTGGGATGACGGGTTGGTTGACCTCCACCCTCAGCTGCCCCAAGAGTGAGACCTGAGGAGTCCTGCCCTGTGAGACACAAACACAAGAGATGAATACTTTTGAACTCAACTACACAACCTTTACATTGTTGTGTTGAATCTGGCCTCCAATGATGGAATCGTATCACTGATCCTTCTGTAGTCCTGGAGAGGGATTACTTACTCAGCCCACTGAAAGAAAGGCGCCCGCCGCTCTCCATCTGGTCCTGTGGTCCTCCATCCTTCTCATCTGCTCCGTCATCAAGGAGACCCTGGATGTTGCTTCCTGTATCACGGCCACCGATACCTGAGTAAAAGAGACTTGGAGACTTTTCTTAACGTTAGTAGTTTTTACCACACATCTGTCTGGTTCAGCCACCTTCACCTAACTATGAAAATAAACAGAGAGAGTAAAATGAACAATCTTTGAATAACTGTTAAGTGACACTTTCAGGGGACTCGTGCTATTGCAGGTATTAAGTGTTGTTCTGGGAAAGACACCTACACTTTATGAAGAAAAATACACAGAATAACAAGCATTCACAGTTTCACAGACTTAATGCCGAGAATACGAACACAGCTCCAACTGCAGTCGTACAGAGACCGGATAGCCGTTGCAACGGGTCCAGCTCCCCATACTCCTGCAGCACCTCCCACAAAGGTCTGGACTCCGAAGTCCAAACTTCAAAGTACACAACTGGGGGCGGAGCTTCTTCAGGACGTTCCGCACAAAAACCTCTGCTGCAGGATGCTACCTATTGCCAACCCCGCCAGATGCGAGGGAAGGCTGTCTGGTGCTTTATCAGTCCTGCCAGACATAAAGGTTTTACAATCCTGCAGCAAACAGGCTGTCGGTCTCAATCCGAGTCGCTGTCCTCATCCCACAGACAGTGTCTTCTGTTTGTGGAGGATCCGAGGTCTGACGTGGAGGGCGCAGCCTCTTCTGATCTCTGGGGGACTGGGGGCACCACGCCAAAAGGGAGGGTGAAAAGATATGGAGGGGGAAGGGACTTGGATGCTGCAGATCCTGCTAGAAACTCTGAGTTGGGAACCGCTGGGAGAGAGGGTCATCCTCATCTTTTTCTTCCTCCTCAGCGAAGCTTCTTCAAGATGTTCTGCACGAAAACCTCTGCTGCAGGATGCTGCCTATTGCCAACCCCGCCAGATGTGAGGGAAGGCTGTCTGGTGCTTTATCAGTCCTGCCAGACTTAAAGGTTTTACAATCCTGCAGCAAACAGGCTGTCGGTCTCAATCCGAGTCGCTGTCCTCATCCCTCTGCCAGTATCTTCTGAAGGATCCGAGGTCTGACGTGGAGGGTGCAGACTCTCCGTAGTCCTCTTCTCTGGTCCTCTTGGCGGAGGATCCGAGGTCTGACCTGGAGGGTGCAGACTCTCCGTAGTCCTCTTCTCTGGTCCTCTTGGCGGAGGATCCGAGGCCTGACGTGGAGGGTGCAGACTCTTCTGACCTCTGGGGGGCTGGGGGCGCCACGCCAAAAGGGAGGGTGAGAGGATGGCCAGGTGGGAACCGCTCGGGGACAGGGTCATCTTCATCTTCTTCTTCCTCCTCTTCTACCGCTTCTTCATCGTCTTCCTCCCCTTCGTCCTCTTCGTCCTCTTCGTCTTCTTCCGAGGAGGAAGAAAAGGAAGAGCCCATGGAGCCGTATCCGGAATCTTCGCTCTCCCAGTCTTCCTCGTCGTCCTCCCAGTGTCCGTCCTCCCAGTGTCCGTCCTCCCAGTCTCCCTCGCCGTCCTCTCCCTCGTCGTCCTCTAGGCGTTCGCCGTGGAGGAGCTGGCGAATGAACACCCCCTGTTCCCAAACACCAAACAGAAAATGACCATTCACAAATGCAAGATCATACTCACCTTCATTACCTTCGTCGTCTAAGGCGATCCTGACAGGGGGTCTTGCAGGACGCTCCATGATGTAGTTCACACCAGCTGAGAGGGAAAGGTTCAAACGTGAGGATTTCCCATAACATTAAATATTTCTGGATTACATTGAGCAATAATCAAAGTTTAAAATAGAAAAAACGACAGCATATATCCATAACAACGACAGACAACACACAAGAGGCTGTGCCTTTAAACTTTAAACAGTAATATCAAACATAGTGCAGTTCTGCCTCTGTTAGTTTAAACAGATGAGGGAATCAGAATCAATTAATGCATGTGACACTTAATGATAAACATTGTTGTTATTACATTTAATTGAAAAAAACGTTTCCACAAAGATGGACATTTTGACTGACTGATATATATATATATCAACTATATACTGATGACTATATACTGGTGACTGTGGTCATTTATATATATATATATATATATATATATATATATATATATATATATATATATATATATATATATATATATATATATATATATTAATCCAACATGACCATGAGTCACCTCTTTCGTTTATAACTGATTATTCTCTCAGTTTATGAGGTGCATATTGAAGCGCGTGGATGAGATGCTGGAGGCAGCACGCGCACATGCAGTCCCATAATGACTTAACAGATCGCTCTCTCCTGGCCCGAAAACAAAGTATATCTCAACAAGTGCATTTCAATCTTAAATGTTAAATAAATCATTTATTGAATATGATAAAGTAAAAAGATCAGATGTTTGTACAATAAGTCACGTTTCCACAGTCAAAACAAACCAACTCAGAGTCACCTGCAGGTCACGTGACGCTGGATTCGATCGAACGCCCCCAACGTACATATTTTAGAATTCTAAAAAAATGGCTCAGGCGCCATTTTGTTTCTGACATTTCAACATTAAACTTCGACGTTTTGATACCTCAAACCCAAAATAACTGGGTTTTCTAACCTCTGTAATAATCGTTACCACATTCCACACATCTCCCGCAATTCTTAAGACATCCTGTCGCTCAAATATCCTTTTACAGGCCTGACAACATTCTGTGACCTTTTAACCTATAAACTCACAAAGTTTCACTGATTTCTAAACTGAGAACACTTTTAAGGATTCAATCCTTAATTTATTGATATAAAAAAAAAGCTAAATGACATCTAAAAGTGGTCTTACCTGCACAGCTCTGGTCCAACTCCCAGCCTGGTCCCTTCAGGGCTCTCTCTCGATGTTCAGACCACTGAAGTCCTCTTTGGGTCTCTGCTGGTCCTCACGATAGTTCTGTTCTGTTCGCCAACAAGTTTCGTTTCTCTCAAACTCAAAGAGTTTTCTTTACAGTTTTGGGTTCACAGGAGGTTGTCAGCTGCTCATGTCAAAGTCCAAAGTGTAAAGGGACGAATCAGAACCGCCGCGGCCCTGAAGTAGCCTCGGTCCGGTTTCCATGGCATTCACTGACGTGCGTGCGTGCGTGCGTGCGTCCTTGCGTGCGATTGAGCAATACTAAAAGAGAGACATATTCATTATTTTTCTCATATTTCTCAAATATATATTTTTATTTGATTAATACTAGTTATTTGTATTGTATTTGTCAGTGATCTGGTGCTATTCAGTACAGCTGTGAGTTGTAAACCTTACACAACCCGTCTCTGCAACACGTATTGTGATACAACACATCAGAGAGAGAGAGAGAGAGAGAGAGAGAGAGAGAGAGAGAGAGAGAGAGAGAGAGAGAGAGAGAGAATATAAAGCACAAACCTTTAATTACTTATGTTTAAACAGGTTTCATATTTTTAACGGCAACGTCTAAACTGTTCTATTCTTATCTTAAGTTATCTTTATATATCTTTAAGATCAAAATGTATACTGTTTGTATTTTTAAGTTAAACTTAAGCCTACTTATTTTTATGTATATATCTTACTACAATATCAACACACATATCGTAATTCTGATTGATAGGTCAAACACTTTCATAACGAACACTCTTACATTTTGAATCAGCAGATTAACGGACAGACTCCAGCTGACTGAACATGACTGAATGTTTGTTATTCTAACTGTCACCTTTTAGTATTGTTTTCACTTTTTACTGAACTATATGTACTTGACAGATAACTTACTTTGCAGATTAAGAGACATTTCCCCTCTCAACGTCTTTAAACTGTTAGAAGGTAAAACATATTACTGTTTAATCCAATATTTTAGATTATTATTATTATTATTATTATTATTATTATTATTATTTGGGAACAGTGTTTCCCTCCTGATAAATAGTGTTTGTTTACATCATCATGTTATTGTGCGGAGCCCCAAGCCAGGACTGCGCATGTGCACTGTGCTGCACGCTGCATGTACATGCGTTATCTTAGAACATTATAATACATTATGATAATAAATAACTATGTTTTTAAAATTCATCATTTATATCTCGTAAAATCTGGTATCCTAATAATATCTGGAACCAACAGCTGGTCAAAATCCTTGTGAATCATAAAGCGCACATTCTTTGCACAAACTCGCGTCCTCGCCTCTTGCTTGCGCCGCTAATGACGGTGACGCAGCCGCATTGCATCATCTGGAACACGCCTGAAGACTTTAAACGTCTAAACAGTATAAAAGAAGAACTGAATGGTGAACATTATACCACTGCGGGAACGAGAGACTGTCTTTAGCCACGATAGCGACTTTTCGCTGAGTTCAATCTTGTGTTGTGAAGATCGTATGACAAGACTGAGACATGCACGTCTTCCAGCTGATTGCTGCAGACGTCACTTTTTTTGGAGGTTTGAATGAAGTGCGCTTTGCGACGCATTACAGCCCATTGGCGTCTCGACAGGGGGTTAACCATGTGGGCTGTATTCATTCAGTAAAGACCGGTCTCTATTTAGATGAATAAAAGCCACTATTTAGAAACGTATTGTGTTCTTAAATATTACTTTCCTTACTTATTATTTTGCCTCCGCAATGTAAACGTGTGATTCTCATGCCAATAAATTCCCTTCCAATAAATGTGAAGTGGGTCCCTTTCCTCTCCTGCTGCAGGACACCGTGAGTCTGAAGGGGTTACAATGCAGAGCTATAGCTTCATGCATAGCAGACATTATAGGGAAGATACATTTGTTTTCTGAAAATATTATCACATTATTCTCATTAAATTATGATTACATTATTGTAATATTACAACTTTATTCTCGTAAATGAAATAGACTTTGTTATCGTACAATATTGTAGATCATTATGTTCTCGTTGTATTAATCACAGCATTTGGAGCGTTACGTGCTTTACTTTGTTGCACATTATTCTTGGTTGTTGTTGGGTTTTTTTTCCATCTCACATGCCTGTATAGTGCAGAGTTGTTGAAACCATCATCTCCTCTCTGAGTGGATTTGTTGGTCAACTCCAAAACCACCAACATGAAAGCTCATTTCGATCAGGAGAGACCAGTCAAATAAAGAAAGGATCATTGTTTATTGTTAACAGATGATATGTGATGAATAAATATATCCGCCATGTACGCCAGCCTTGCGCACCACTCATCACTGGCGAGCAGCTTTGCATCATCAGACCTCTCGTCAGTCAAAAACAGTTTCCGTTCCTCCCGCAGCTCATACACACAGGCAGCACTTTGCCGCGCGACAACCAGCGGACTTCTGTGTGGAGCAACAGGGCTTTATGCTCCGCTCCCATTTCCTCACATAACGACGCAAATATGCGGCTTTTCAGAGGTCTTGTCTTTACGAAGTTAACCATGCGCACGACATCCGTCAACATAGGAGCTAGGTCTGCTGGTAAAGTCTTGGCGACGAGCGCCTCGCGGTGCATAAAACAGTAACGAGAACATCTGGGTGTCTCTCTTTCACTCTGCTCACGAAGCCTTTGTCCTCTCCTGTTGTTTTTTTCTGGCAATGACTTTCATTCAAAATAGAAAGTTATCTCTGATGGCGTCTCCATCCACAAAACGCATATTGGCAAAGAGTTGCGCATGTCCACTGAAATGTCCCGGTTGAACGCATTCAAGGTTCTCATCTGTTTTGATTGAGAGACAAATTCAAGCATGAGCCTTTTATTATCAGCGCTATTGGCCACAGTCATCATCGACCTGTCCACGTGGATCTCACGCTGCAGATTGGAAATATATCATGTTCATCAGACGCTAGCCCCATCCATTGTGGCAGCAGGATTTACAACCATTTCATATTCATAAATAACACAATTAGGAATTATTAAACTCCGAGATAACGACCCGCCTGCTCACATCCTTGGTTCAGAAACTCAAGTGAAGACTTAAAGGTATAGATAAATAAACCTTTATGCAGGGAAGACACTGAGACTGTACAAATAATGAATTATAATTAATCATTCCTAAATATTCTCCGTAAAATGCAACACAATAGAGATATGACTGTATACATAAATATCACAATACAGAGCATTACAGCTCTGTCGTAATTAGAGTAGAATTACATGACAATAATCTGGAATAATTCATGTCATCTCTCCTCCTGGGCTTTGTCTCATTTATTTCATAAGTTATTTTCTAGAGAAGATCTTAAACTCTGTGATGCTTTTGCCGCTTGTGTGAGAATAAAGGGAGTGTAATATCGCTGCTTCGCTCAGCGCACGTGTTTCTCAAGTACCCGTATGTACTCGGCCTTACGGTAAGAAGTCAGTTCTTACGCTCTTACCGTAATGTCTGTACATCCGGGGACCTAAACAACACGTGCGGGCTGGCTTGACTGTGTTTCTGAGTGGAGGCTGCGTCTGAGGGCTTCAGCAGGGAAGCACAGCTGGAGGTGGAGGTGGGAGACCATCCTGTTGTAGGTTTGACTAAAGAGTCCGTTGAAAGGAAGGGAGAGCAATTAGCCTCACCAAAATATGGAGTCTGGTGTTTAAGAAACTGCATAACAATACGTGCTTTCACGTCAGTCTGCAAGTCCTCAAGTTGGCAACACTGCCTGTCGGTGAGGCTGCGTAAGCGCGCAAACACATACATAAATCGCCTTCAAAGTAAAAGCAGTGCCATTGTATTGCATTTATGGCGTGCATCTTATTTATTAAGATGCCCAGGTCTGCTCCAGATGGTTTGTCACACAGAGCTGTCTGATTGGAAACTGTTTGAAAAATGGCAGGCGCTAAAAAAATACTTTGCATGAACCGTGAATCAGGTACCTCTATGGCAGGGGTGTCCAAACTACGGCCCGCGGGTCAACTGCGGTCTGCGGCCCATGTTTTATTGGCCCGCGGCAAGTTCTATAAATATAATGAAGTGAAAGTCAAGCAAATGGCAGCTAGCCTGCTAGCTCAACAATCGTATTTTTGCCGTCCAAACAAAACACAATAAAATGCCACACGAGCAGCTACGAGGTCGCTCAGCTCACAGCGCGACACGGAAACCTCTGAGACGAGACTTCATATCACAGAGCCTCACTGAAGCCGCAGGAATAATGCGCCCGGAAAAGATGCCTGATGTTGAAGCTGAACACGGGACCTGCTCTCTCACTCTGAGGTGCGCGGCTCAGTCGCGGCTCCAGCTGCAGCGGTTTTATTCCCTGAGCTCAGAATTGACCAGTTTTTAAAAGAGGACCGACCTCTTCATGAGCTGAGTGACCCTCTATGGTTGGCAGACCTGGCATTTCTAGTCTATATCGTATTTATCATCTCAACACACTAAACAAGAGCCTGTCATCACGTCTCATGATATAATTCAGTCAGTGATTCCTTTTTTTAATCAAGCTGTTCTCGACTCCCTTCCTGATGGATGCAGAAGAAGTGAAGAGAGTCTGAACTAGAACTGAAGGAGATGCAGTGTGATGATTCTCTGAAGAATCAGCTTCTCTCCCTACCTGACAAGATGCAGTGCCGTATCGGCTGCCCTCCGTGTTAGAAGACGTTCTACGTGCTGGAGCCCTTTTTATTATTTTGGACCCACTGCTCTCTGTTTCTTTCGGCGATCAATGAAGTTGTATCATATTTTGAATTATTGATCTCAATCCACAAACTAACTAGTAACTCAATTACTAAGTACAATATTTGCCTCTGACTTGGAGTTGAAATATTAATTTAAAATACTTAAGTAGAGTACAAGTATCTCAACATTGTACATTTCTTGTTGTTGTGTGACTCACAAGCCTCCCGCTGACTGTTGTGCAACATGTGGGTCAAAGGTCGTCCTTCAGGAGTGACTCTCTCTCTCTGAACAGACCCATGAAACAGATCCCTGTTGCTGCAGCTTTGACATTTCAGTGCATTGCTTGAACAAGTGACCCAACAGAGACGTGTTAGTGAGAGTTTGTAGAACACTTCCTGGTGGATACCAGAGTGCTGACATGTTGCCAAGTTACAACAAGAAGCCGTCGACTGTCACGTTGACAGCTCTTGTTTCTCTGTCACAGATATGAAATAATCCTGTGGTCTATGATGAGAATGTTTACTGAACATGAATCTGTTAAACTACTCTGCCTCCCTGAATATGATGTTTTCAAGGCTCTTTGTGTTCTTTATGAGTGTCTCGTATTATTTTCACCTTTTCTCTGGACTTTTGGAAGAATAACTGAAAGATGAAACAGGAAGTTCAGATATTTACCGTAAACAGATTGATGAAACATTTATAGATTGTTTCAACAACAAAAGTGAATAGTGATAGTCATTCCAAGCAATGCATGATGAGATAGACACAAGTCCTCCTGTGACCCACAACAAATGATGAGCGAGTGAGTGAATGAGTGAGTGAAGGACAAAATAACTGAGAACATGCAAGAAGAAGAAAAACAGCCAGACGTTCAATATTAGAGTTAAAATTAGTTAAAAACTATGTACCTGTATTTTCACTGAATGTCAAACGTGTAATCAAACTGGATGACGTGTCAGCAGAACATGTTTCCTGTTACGTGTTCCTGTTGGGCGGAAAATAAAAATGTTGTTCAACTGGTTTAGTGTCAGTGAGCCTGTTGAAATGTTTAGTCCTAGGTGACTACATGACATCACAGCATTTTCTCCTGATAAATACACCTGTCACACAGGTTAGGGAAATTAAAAATAGATTTTGGCTTTGTTGAACAGAGCTGAGACGCCATTACAGGGAGTGAGATCTCTGCTGGAAAACACACGGTTGGAGTATTTGAAACAGTGAAGAGACGGGACAGTAACCTGGTGAGTCTTGCTGTTGAAAGATAATTTAAATACCAAGACAAATGGCTGAGAAAATAGTTCTTGTTGAAAGTTACCTGAACTGCCACGTTTGTTCAGAGACTTTCAGAGATCCTGTGTCTCTGAGCTGCAACCACAGCTTCTGTTCAAGCTGCCTGCAACAATTCTGGAAACAAGCTGGAAACAAAAACTGTCCCATTTGTAAAAAAAAATCCTCAACGGACGAACCGGCAGTGAACTTAACACTGAAGGGACTGGCTGACTCCTTTGCTGAGAGACAGAATAATGCTTCACCTGAGACAGAACAAGAAAAGGAGAAAGAGGAGGAACAAGAAAAGGAGAAAGAGGAGGTTGTGTGTGAAAAACATCCAGAAGTCCCTTATTGGTTCTGTGAGGACGAGCAGAAAGCTGTGTGTCCTGTCTGTGAGTTTCCTCTCCACCAGAGTCACAAGGTGGTTCCTATAGAACAAGCAGTCAGTGACCTGAAGGACCAGCTGAGATCTGACTTAGAGTCTCTGCAGGACAAGAGGGACAAACACAAACAAGTGGAGGAAACATACAATGAAGTGATGCAACACTCCAAGAAGCAGCTGTTGTCCACAGAGAGGCAGATCAGAGCAGAGTTCAACAAGCTGCACCAGTTCCTGAAAGAGGAAGAGGAGTCCAGACTGGCAGCTCTGAGGGAGGAAGAGGAGCAGAAGGGGAAGACTATCAGCAGAGAGATGAAGAGGATTCAGGAGCAGATCTCCTCTCTGTCAGACAGCATCTCTGCTGTTGAAGAAGACCTGAAGAAACACAAGGTGTCATTCCTCAGCAGTTATAAACCCACTCAGACCAGAGCCAGAGTCCAGAGCTCACTGTCAGATCCACAGCTGGTCTCAGGAGCGCTGATAGATGTGGCCAAACACCTGGGCAACCTGTCCTTCAGAGTCTGGGAGAAGATGAAGGACCAGGTCCACTTCAGTCCTGTCATTCTGGACCCAAACACTGCAAACCCCTTTCTTTATCTGTCTGATGATCTGACCAGTGTGAGACAAGGAGACAGAAAGCAGCTTCCTGACAATCCAGAGAGAAACACTAAGTATCCCACTGTTCATGGATCTGAGGGCTTCAGCTCAGGGAAACACAGCTGGGAGGTGGAGGTGGGAGACCATCCTTTCTGGTTGGTAGGTTTGACTAAAGAGTCAGTTGACAGGAAGGGAGAGATAACTGCTTCACCACAATATGGAATCTGGTGTTTATATCATCGCAGTGGAAAATACACTAATGGAGTTGGTCAGACTGTCAGAGTTGAGAAGAGTCTCCAGAGGATCAGAGTCCAGCTGGACTATGGCAGAGGGGAGGTGTCCTTCTACGACTCTGAAGACATGACTCACATCTACACTCACAGAGACACTTTCACTGAGAAACTCTTCCCATATTTCAGTATTGGAAAGGCTGATGATGCTAAAACTGCTGATATCAAAATCTGTCAAACTGATATTTCTCTGTGATGTTCAGACATGTTTGTGTTTGTTTAGACTTCACTGTGTCAAGATCTCATTGATATAATCAATACAATCAACAGTTATAACAGAAACAAATATATGTAATACTCAAACTGTATCACATCATCAGATCATAAACTTTCACACAGAAACAAATGATTATTCAATAATAACTAAATCAGCATCTTGTGTTTCATCAGAACTCAATCTCACATTTAGTGAATCCACTAAACCAAATACTTTGTTTCCAGTTGTGTTTCTTTAACTTTGATCATCATCAGACATCAGTTTTAGTTCATAAGATTTATGGATCTTCTGTTGACTTATTTCACTTTAAATGTTATAATTTCAGTGTTTCACACTTTACACTCAGAGTCTCAGAGGTTCAGTGAATCAAAACACATTCTGACTCTGATTGATTATGTTTTTATGATTGAAGTTGTTTCTCTTTATTGTCTCTACTGTTGCAAATGATTAATGCAAAAAAAAATTTTCATCTTTGTTTATTGTTTTCATGCAATTTACTGAACACATGAAATATTGTTTTTATCTGAAATACATTTTTGGAAATACATTAAGAAAATAAGTTTTAAGGATCTGTTGTTGAACAAAAATGATTCAAAAATCAATCTTTCCGCAAAACTGAATGACGTCATCATATAAAAAGCTTTAAAGATAAAAGCTGTGAAGTATTCTGGTGATCAGCATCTTGTTTTATGATATATTTTAATCTTCTGATGATTTTTTTTAGTTTGGGGTTCCTTGTTTTATTCTGTGTAAAGAAATGTTTTAATCGAGTTTTATTTCAAGATAAGATCAAACTTTATTCATTCTGAGGGAAATTGCTGTTTAATAGTTTTAATACAAAGTGTGAAGAGTGTAAATATAAAGCTTAAGAATCCAAAATATATACAATATGAACAATTCCAAAATCAGGTTAACAGTATGATCATAAAAATATAAATGGGTTTTGATTCAGTTTGTAATTGTATATCATGATTTCTGTAGTTTTTACATGATCAGTAACATAAACAATATATAACAATGTTTGTGATCAAGAGAAAGGAAAATTTATTTTTTCATTAAATCAACTATATCTTTATAAATGTACATCAGAAGGATGATGATTCATGACGTGTAAATAAATCACCAACCGTTTTTATTCATAATTTAGTTATCACAGCTGACTAATTAGTTATTCATAACTAATTAGGCGACTGAGTGTGAAGGAACCTGAATGGACCTCATACCTCCCTGATGAAGCTAAGTATCTGTAAACATGTGTGGAATAAAGAGTTGTGCATCTTGTTTAATGTTGATGGAGTTGTATTGATTCTCACACTGGTCTGTACCTCACTGTGTGTGTTCTCCACATTAGAAACACTCAGAAATCAGGGGAGGTGTCCTTCTACGACTCTGAAGACATGACTCACATGAAAAAAAGTCGAGATCCATGTCAAAGGAACATAAGGTCTGAGCAAATAACATGATGTTTTTTTAAATGTATATGCTGAAAGAACTGGGAAGAGTAGATTTCATCATGTGATCAAAAATAAATGTTGATGCAATAATTAACGAATATGTGACTGTTGACATATTTTATATTATATCACTTTGAACAAACTCAGTGTCCTTCCTCCTTTAAAAATTCGGCAGAAATTACTTGATGATGTTTTTATTTCTTTAATGTTGGGTCCAAAACACAGAAACGGACTCACTTTTCTATTTAAATGATCATTTTATTGATAACACCGTAACACATTTTCTTGAAGTCATAGAAACACGTGTAGCATGTAAGAGAACAGAGCAATAATCCGGAGAATCAGAGAAATAGAGGATTAATATTATTATACAGAAGAAACCCAAAGTGACAAAAAGAGACAAAGGGAAACTAGAAAGAGCCAACTGCAGAGAAATGATTGAATAAGGTCGGAAACAGAGGGAATGGGAGAAAGAGAGAAAGACCAAGAGAAGCCGACCTCACTGACCTCAAGAGGCCAGAGAAGTCCTGGTAGTTTATATGCAGCTGCTGCACTAAGAACCCTCTCTCATGACGTCAGCTCTGATCACTCATAGAATCAGGACCTATCAGAGGTGTTGGCACATTTTGTTGAATTTAGGATTTAAAACGTGTCCAGAAACACTTTGTGATGTGAGATGAATAAAGGAGAATTATTCAGTTTCCCCTCATAATAATTATACCGGAAGCTTTCTCTTCTCCTCCAGTGATGAACTGCTGTGACTCTAAAGTCAACTTCTTGTGCACCAGAAGCATCAACTCGTCCGTCTGTGTGTGTTTGTGCTTTGCGTTGTGTGACTGCGCCCCCTGCTGGAGCTCCTTCTCTCTTTGAGCTGCCTCTATTCGGTCAGTTGGACTCGAGTGCTGTTCCTCAGAGTGACATGCAGGCTAAGTGAGGGACCATCTTCATCTTCATCATCATCAACACTGTCAATATCCTCATAGGGCCACAGTCATTAACGTCATCGTCCTGATCATCTTCTCTGTGTCAGCTTGAGACAAAAACAGTTATACGCGCTTATAAAAAGCTGAGAGATTAGAGAGAGAAAGGTCGAGTATAACAGCATTCAGTAGAAAATGAGAAACCAAATAAAAAGGAAAACACCAAAAAACAAGCGTCCAGTTGACTGTCATGCAAAGAAAAGGCCAGCTACGCTGCTAGTTAGTTGCAGCTGTGTAATACTGTGTCCTCCCTCATTTTTAAACACGTGAATCCTATTATATTTAAATATTGTCAAGGCTTGAAACACAGCAAGAAGAACAGAAGAACGACACCCTTGGACTGCACATGCTGCTATCTCTTCTTTTCTTTTGGAGGGGTGGGGTTGGGGGGGGGCATGTCTGGTTTAGCACGACCCCGCATGAACGCCTTCAGATAGCCTTTGACCTTTTAGAGTTAGAAGAGGGTCAACTAAGCATTAACACTGTTACTGGATGAGACACGAGTACAATACAACGTCTCATTGGTTCATTTGAAAAAAGCGTACGCAAAAAAAAAAAAGAGCGTGAAGATTAAGCTTTTGGAGCTTCGGTTCAACTCAAAATACAATCTCGAATGATATGAGATTTAAAGTGATAGATGTCCCACTCTGTCAAAGGTGGTAATGACCTTAGAGGAAGAGATCGCTCTACACAATGAATCTGCAAGAACATAATATCAAAAACAACCCCAATCTAAAGTTGCAGAGGACAAATAGCAAAAAAATACCATGTTGGTGGTTTCAGAGAAACACATGCAGGATGCAAATTGGGTGTACTATCCCTTTAAAAAACACTTGTGTTTTACATGGAGTAGACTCCCTCTTAACAACAGACAGTACTTGCACAAGTGCACAAGCTGTATAATAGGAAAACAACAAAATAAAAGAAAGAGAAAAGCACAGTAAAGTTATCCACTAAAATAAATAAATAAATATTCAAAATAAATAGAAACCTGAGGACTATTCATCAAACCGACTGCCCGGTCTCTTTAATATCTTGGTCTGACCAATAGGGGCGAGACAAATGTGAAGGCAGCCAATGGTGGACGAGCAAAGTACAGAGGAGCTGATCGCAATCAAACCCCCGACAAAAACAGTTTTCAGTGCTGCAAAGTCCATCGGATTAATCTTGCCACCCCTGGCACAAGCACTTAATATCATAGAAAGCTGATAATACATGAAAAACACAATTCAAGAAAAGGAAGAAAAAAAACAGATCAAATCATAATTTAAAAAGAGCCCTGGGCCGAAGGCAGGGGACTGATGTGTCCTCCGAAATAAAGCCTTCTCCTTACATATTTATGTATATACCCCTCCAGACTTGTAAAGAATACACACTGAGCGCAATGGATGTACTCTACATGACTGCTTACACACACACACACACACACACACACACACACACACACACACACACACACACACACACACACACACACACACACACACACACACACACACACACACACTGCGAGAAAGGTCACGCGGCCTCCGGAATTCTTTCTTTAAAGCATTGATTTCATGTGTTTGTCTTTTTTGACTGAAAAGCGAGTTAAAAATATCACAACTTTTAGTGAAAGCGCACCGAGCTTCAAGCGGGTTTTCAGCCGTGTCCTAGCAACAGCAGCCGCCACCGACAGCGCATCCTCCATCCCAGAGCACCTTTTTAAACGCCACTAGCTGCAGGACTAAACTAAACAAAATTCATCATTGTGAGAAAAGGCTGCATGTCACTGCTCCTGTGAGCAAAACATGGAGCTCAGTTTCTCATCACGAAAAGATGTCGGAAACCTTCGATGTTACGGTGTAACACATTTCACAAACATTCTCATGTTCGTGTTTTATGGAGCATTTCAATCTTTTGAGTCTTAATGGGCGACGCAATACAACATCTAGACAACATGTTGATGCATTTATGTCAGTCAGCTGTGATTTTGCGTATTTAAACAACACAACGTTCTGAAAATGTGTTAATTATTGCAATGTTTTAGCGTCCGGCTAAACCTGTTGGTGTTTCTCTGGTCACAGATCAGAGTTTAGTCCAGGACTGACAATAAACCTGAGTTTACTTTAAAAACAGAAATCAGACTTTTTGTGCCCCTCCACTTCATTTAAGATAGATTCTCCCTTTCAGAGGTCTTTCTTCTGTATAGCCCCACATGTTTAAACATGCTTTCTTAATGTCTTCTGTGCACAATTATGCTTATTATACAATAATCAGAGCAAAACCACCGTCAAAATAAAGTAAAGTTTCAAATGATTCCTTTAAATGAAGCACAGTCTGTTTCTCTGATATTGGCTGTGGTCTCTTGAAATGTGTTTTTCTGGTTACGACATGGAACATATAAATAATTTATTATTATCAACTTATGTTAAATATCAACTTATGTTAAATATCAACAATAAACATTACATATATTTTTATATGTATTTTTTTTAAATGGTCTCATTGTGATGAGAATTATGGAAACTAGGAAGAAAAATATATAATTTCCCCTCGTCACCATTTTTTTGGGCTCACCCTTCAGGGTGGAGAGCGTGGGGCATTCTGCCGTTACAGCATCGACCATGAAGATGGAAAAGTACACTTGTACAATGAAACTCCGATTGAACGCCGTTTGCTTTAGCGAACCCCTTCTCAGTCGTCACGTTTGGACTAGTGTGTGTCTGGCTTACATGACCACAGTCTCATAAACACATAAAGACTTACTCTCTACATTCACACATTACACCAGCAGACACACCCCTTCCACACAAAAAAAGACAAAAGAAGAAAAAGAAAAGAAAACCCCAAACGAAAACAAAACACGTTGACCATGAGTTCAGGCGCAGTATTATAGCTCACATACAAGAAGCAAATTACAAAAAATGCCAATATCATATCCACTTAATAGCCACGATAAAAAAACAAAACACAGCCACTGTTAATATGGGGGAAAAAACATGCTTCCTTAAAAAGATAAAGAGAGAGAAAAAAAAGATTTCATTCAACTCTAGAAACCACTGGCATCAGGAATTTAGAATTATACAAGTTACATATACAATTGCAAACGTGTAATAATAATAATAATAATAATAATAATAATAATAGAGTAATGATTATAGATGTTACTTAAAACTTTACATACTGTATTTCCAGTGCAGTGTTTATGTCACACAAGTGTGGATTCACAGGAGGACCAGAGTTGTGGGGAAGGGAGGAAGAGAGCACAGGAAGAAGGAATCACACCGAGTGCTGAAAACAACCCCAACCCCTCGCCAAGAAGAAGAGGAAGATGTTTGTTTGATAGTCAGAAGATGTTTGTGGGGCAGGTGACAGACAGTGGTAGTGAAAGAAGAGATGCATGCTGGGGGTTGAGCCGAGCGTCCGGTGTGGGAGGGTCTGTTCTTGAAGGGCCTGTTTTCCAAAAACCAACCCTGGACTTGATCTTTCCTCCATTCCTCCTCCTCCTCCTCCTCTTCTTCCTCCTCTCTCACTAGCAGAGCACTCCTGACAGACAAAGTTATCGCATTCAACCCTAAGAAGAAAAACAAAACAGTGTCAAATACATTAAATATAGATCCCTCTTTTCTGTCAGCAGACATGATGACAGTTTTTTTTTGGGGGGGGGGAATAATTCTCTGAACAGTTTAGTGTCCCCAAAATGTCCAACTATTTCTGCGTGGCTTTAAAAATAAAACATAAGGTATCTGATACTGAAAGGATGGAAATAACACCAAAAAAACGTACATATCGTGGATTAAAAAAAAATAAAATTGGCAAAAGTTGCCATATTAAAGTTAATAATGAAAATTAAAGAAGTCAGATAGGAATCACGCTCAACCTGCTACTTCTACCTCTACGATTACGGTGCGTCAGGCAGATAGCATCAGCGTATCAGAACCATACAAACATTTTTAAAATGAATAAATACAGTTGACAAGAACACCTCACAGTAGATGAGGACCAAATGCAAAAAGTAGCTTGAATGATTGAACTGGGTAGGAATAGTTGCTATGCTCTCTTCAGACTAAGCACACAGCATCTGAATGAACACATCCAGTAAAAACCTTGTTTCTGCTCTTAGACACTGTGAGCTGCCATTGCATTCATTCACCAGCTGCATCTCCTTTTCAGAGAAGCAGTTTAAAAAAAAAAAAAAAGAGGAAAAACCTTCCGTGGTGAGTTTTCTCCCAGCTGCCCCGGCGCCTGTCGTCCATACCTCACTGGAGTGGCGCAGCTGGTGCGCCTGAGCAGTGGAAGTGGATGTTCTGCCACTTGCTGTCTCTGCGTTGCCAGACGCGCGTTTCCTCCGACTGGCTGGACCGCGGCCGACCCTGGTTGTCCACAAACTGAGTCAGGCGGATGTAGGCCACGCAGGCCGCGTCCTCGCCGATCAGGTGGACGTGGGGGTTCAGGATGGTGGTGTGGATGGGCTTGCTGTTCTTAGCCAAAACTGAAAAGAGGACGAGGAGAATGTCAGGAGGGAGAAGGAGCAGGATGACACAAACTACTGCAAACGTGAAGTGCGACACTAATCATCACAATCTCCAAGGATGGTGGAGCCGCTGTGGAGCATCTTCAGCCGTCAGGATGGACCCAGCCAGCATGTCCATGTGGGGCCCATAAGGTTTAAATTTGGGCTGCCGATAAGGGTCCCAAGTGGGTTTGTCCGCAGTTTCCACGGTGGCCTCACCTGTGTTTGCCCATACTGGGTTTATTCACCGGTTTATTCACCGACTTTAAGAGGGATCTGACTGGGCTTTAAGTGGGACCCAAATTGGCTACAAATTGGCCTCACCTGTGTTTGCCCAGTATGGCCATCGTGGAAACTGCGGACAAACCCACTTGGGACCCTTATCGGCAGCCCAAATTTAAACCTTATGGGCCCCACATGGACATGCTGGCTGGGGAGCTTCAGTTTAGATTTCTCTACTTCTGTGAGAAGGTTTCCCGACGTGGTCTATTTCTGACACCAAATAACAACAATAGTGCAAATGCAGAGAAGAACTGCGACTGATCACGTTTCTCTTTTTTTTGTGGTTCAGACAAATCAGACGTGTAGGTTTACACTAAAAATAAAGATAAACAAGATGAAACGATACGAAACAAAATCAGGAAATAAACAAGATACAAAATAAAAAATAGTACTATATGTACAAGCAAGACTGCAAGAAGTGACAAAAAAGGAAAATAAAAATCAACAAATGCATCATCTTACGGTTCTCAAAGTAGAATCTGTGGAAGTCCATCCCCTCGACCAGGTTGCCCAGCGCCTCCGGCTCAAACGAAGTCAGTCCAGGGTCGCAGATCTTACTGGAGGGAACAGAAAAGACAGAAAGTTAACGAAGACACACGGCAAGCTTCAAACTACGCATTTGAACCCAAACCACACACAAAAAACTCACGCGTATGCCTCAAAGTCTCCATTGTTGATGGCCTCTATCAGCTGCTCGGTGATCTTGATAATCTCCTGTTTGCGTGCTGCAGAGGAACGTGGGCACAGAAGCTCAATCAGAAGTGATCGCAACAGTTGGGAAAGATGGAGTGCGGAGAGGGTTTTATATCATTTACACACCCGTTAGAATACTGTGAAAATAGTTGTGAAAAATTGAATTTCTCTTGAGGAAAAGTATGCTTCATAGTGAAATAAAGCTTTACTTGTGGATTCTGTGAAGATGCAAGTCAATTCACTCTTGAATTAGTGAATACATTCCTTAAACATGTCAAACTAATAAAGTCGACACACAGACGCATGTTCATCTCCATAAATCACCGCAAACCAAACCAACCGAGCGATGCATAGATGCGCGTGCAGTCAGCTGTGCTCTCCAGGGCAGACTGAAGAGGAGGTTAATGAGGCTCGGAAGCAAAAGACAACACACATCCAGATTGCTCAACTTCCAACTTCTCTGACTGGAACACAATGTGCTTTACGCCGCGTGCTTTCCAAAAGCTGTTGAATGCGCTCGCTGAGATGTCATGCGGAAGCCGCGATTGGCAGATATGCGTAGAGGGTCGCGGCGGGGTCGTGCTCGGTACTCACTCTGGGAGGAGGACGGGGAAGGGCTGGAGCGGGAGTGAGGGGGAGGTGGGGATGTGGTGTGTGCAGGTGGAGGGGTGGGCCTGGCGCTCGGTACCGGCGCAGCGTCACCCTCGGGTGCGGGGGCCGCCGGCACCTTGCGGATGCTGCTTACCAGGTCGGTGAGCCGAGACACTGAGAGCCGGCCAGGCGGGACGGACGGATGGGTGGGTGGTGGAGGTGGAGGAGGAATGCAAAAGAACAGGTAGAATAAGAATAAAAGGAATGAAGAAATGAGGAAATCCCTTTAGGAATTTGTATATTTGTGGTCACAAAAACTATAAAGTGTGAACATAGCATAACCCTTACATTTGCATTAAGTTATTACTAAAAAACAGACTGTAAATTATGAAAATATTAAATTTGACTTTTTGACTTGGTCTCTACATTCCTCTGGTGTGTCTGGTGTAAAACGTATAAAGATCTGTAATATACTGAATCTCTTTGCCACTGTAGGTTTTTACAGACGTTACTCAAAGCAAATGCATTTGTTTGGAACCATTTTCAGCCGTGGAATAATCATAAACATTTGGTCCTCCATCGCGTATTTACAGCAGCAGGAAGCTGTATGAAAGTGCCCACGTTTATAGAAATTAAGTAACATGTCACCCACTCACTGTTGTGTTTTAAATATAATATATAAGAATAAACATGATCAGACTACACTTTAAGTCGGATCAATTCACTTTTTATTGGATTTTCTTTTTCAACTTTAATAGTGTTGTTATTGTTTCGCTTAAAAACTCGTCGCTGCAATATGTTTGGATTCTGCAGCTGGTTTTGAACCGTAAACATCTCTTTAGTGCAGCTTTACTATCATTCCTTCTTCATCTTAAGAACTTTTGCTCAATAAAAAAACTCCTAAAGGGATTTCTTAAGATGCAAAATTAGCAAAAAGATGCAGCCAGAAACCGATTCATCGTGAGAAAGAAGACGCTGATCTTTCTAGAGCTTAGCAATAAGATATTTTACTCCTTTTCCGTCCTCTCCCAAAATGACAAAGTTTTGTCCCGCAGCTAGTGGCGTTTAAAAAGGTGCTCTGGGACAAATCAATCCATCTGTACATGCATCATCTTGGAAAAGGAACAGAGGAAGCGGAGATGTTTTTAATTTATTAGCGTTCGTCTACAGTACGCTCCCTGTCCCCCTTTTCCACTTACTCTGCATGGGGACAACAGGGGTGTGTGGAGGGGAGGGAGCAGACGGTGGAGTGCTGGATCTCCCTTCCCCGTCGGACGTGGGCCCTGAGCCCCTACGCACTGAGCCCAGCAGGTCAGCAAACTTTGTGGCAGCTGAGTTCAGGAGGGAGGAAGATGGGAGACATTGGGGTCATACAGATGAACACACTTTGTCTTCGAGAGCACAAAGACGAGCAGGGCGACCCGGCCGTGCAGCTCTCCAAGACAACGTGGGACTCACAGACAGTGACGGGAACATAAAAAGGCAAAAATCCATGCTTGGCAACGTCTAAAAAAACAAAACAATGTGGAGACACAGATTGCGGAGACGAGTCAATCCAAACCAGGCGGCAACCTCCGGTTCTGAAAAGTGAAGTCAATGCGGAGGTGCCTGAAACGTGCATTCTCTCTACTGGCCAGCGGAGGGCGACTCCTGTGGTTGCAAAAAGGAGTTGGATTTTTATGGAAAATGACTACTTCTCATTTGATTTATTCCCTCAGTAAACATTGTGAACATGAGTTTATGGTCTCAATCAAGTTTGAAGTCTTCTTCAATACAGCGTGATGTTAATTTAGTAAAGCATGCTCCCATTTAGAGTCAAACAGACCATAAAGCAGGGTATGGTTCACTGGTTTGCAAAAGCCAAGATGGCCACGGCCAAAAAGCCGAACGGCAGTCCACAAACCGATGGGTGACGTCATGACGACTGCGTCCACTTCTTACATACAGTCTACGGACCAGGGGGGGGCGGAGCCTGTTTTTCACAAGGGCTTGTTTTGTAGTACAATTTTTTTTACTATTTACTATTTTTATTATGTTGCTGACTACAAAGACTCTAATGGAGGAATGAAGCGCCGCATAAGTCAGGGTACTCGAGGGATTTAGTGGTGCTAAACGGCAGCAGATGTATGCTTTTAATACATGCAGGGACACTGAATGTAAGACACACAAGGAAGGATTTAGTCAAGGGGAATTTCTAGTGTGTGTGTGTGTGTGTGTGTGTGTGTGTCACAGGCTGCAAATGGCGGGCCATGCTGACTTACAGAACACCGCAGGTGAGGAGCCCTGGGTGCTATCTGGCTGGGAGCTTGTGCTGGACTGCGCCTTAAGCGAGCTGTTGTCTAAGCTCTTTCCTGATAACATGCGTACACACAGAGAATGCAAAGAGAGATGACAACCAGCCGCACAAAAAAACACAACAGAAATGTCACAGCGGGGAACGATGGGAAGGGAAAAGAGGGCTCGGAGAAATTCCAGCGACTAATCACTGACAGTCCTCAGCCGCCAGAAAAATAAAAACATTCCTGGTTATCCCAGTTATCGACTCCATTACAGCCTGGTTTACAACTAAAGCTGCTGCCGCATTTTACTGAGACTTTAATGGAAGTCTTGCCGGTGAGCCGAGGATGGATGACGGACACGGTGTTGGCCGTGATAACGAGGGAGAATCGGATGTCACTCGTTACCGCTCGTCTGTTTAATCAGCTGGCACAGGAGGAAACGCAACAAATAGAGGGAAATAAAGCGTCCCTGCAGGAAAGAGAGAGATGCCACGAGACTGGCAGGAGAGGAAAGAGATCAAATTCACAAACAATCTACAAACAATGCATCAATACAAGTAAATTATCTCAGAAACAGGAACTCTAAAGAGAAATACAGCCCACACTGCTTGACTGACAGCTGATCCTTCTCAAGTCTAGTGCAGAAACATCCCATCGATTAGCACTGAAACTCACAGATGGGCGTCACAAAAAAAGGAGAACTTCACGACTGTCAATTTAACAGCAAGTATTCCCACAAATTATAACCGACGCGAAGATGTCGACTCTCTGTGACATCTTCTCCGCTATAAAAGCATTGAGAGTAACAGCCCAGATATGTGTTCGGATGCTCCAAGAGCCAGCACAGGTGTTGGGTTACAAAACCAGCTGTCGAGCACTCGCTGACCTGACGAGGTCCTGCAAAGGGCCGACAAGACCAAAGGGCCATGTCCACGAAAGACAAACACGACTGCCCTGCCCTTTCCCGCACTCACCTGGCTCCTGTGGGTTTCTCAGGCTGTGAACCGTGCGCTCGGATCTTAAAGAGTCTGAAAGACTTCTGTGTGCGAGACTGACACTATCCAAGGGTGGCGCTAGCAGAGCGGTGTGTGTTTAACGCCTCTCTGGGCACCCTGTCTCAGTTTCATGCCACCAGGGCTACATTTAGATCCCCCCTCCCTCTCCGTCCCAAGGTGCCCTTGCCCTCTCCTGCCAGAGGGGCGGGGGTAGTAGGGCTCCAATCTGGGGCCCTGGGCAGCAAACCCTTCACTGTGAGTACAGAGAGAGTACAGTAGCGCCTCGGGGTGTGAAGGATTATCAGCAGGGTTCATACACATTCTGACCAATGGGTTTCCATGACTTTTCCATGACTTTAAACCACATTTCCATGACCAAACATTTAACATGAAAAAGTGAGAAAATGTAGTATTTAAACTAACAATGAGAATACAAAGCATACAGTAAACCTTAAATGACACAAATGAATGAGAGACAATAGTTTGATTAAAAGAACAAACATTTATATAGATGCCTGTATGGATGCCTGCTTATATTTTGAGCGTCTTTCTTTTAAAAGCATATTCATTATTTAAAACTCAGCGTAAATGAACGACATGAACACATGAATATAACACATTTACATGACTTTGGGGATTTTTTTTCAAGGACTTTTCCAGGCCTGGAAATAACCATTTTAAAATGCCATGACTTTTCCAGGTTTTCCATGACCGTAAGAAGCCTGTATTAGGTGACGTGATGCTCCTTTGAGCTAACCTGCTTTCAACAAGGGTATAGTTTAAAAAAATCATTTTAAATGAGCAACAGAACTTTAATTAATCAGACATTTTCATTCAGAAGGCATGTTAGCTGCCATAGAATTACTTGATTTAGCGTAAACACACAGCACACGGACTGAGAGCTACTCTGTAATAGGGCTGTGCGATAATTCAGTGTGATCATTTCCATGAAATCATATCATAAAATCCTACATCGAAATATCGTGATACACACGTTGTCGAAATTGAAAATAACCGTTATAACCGTTAATTCAGACAGTAGTATACAAAACCACCTGGTTATTTCTAAATTATATTTATTTATTGTATCACCTGAAAGCATGCTATAATGTGATATCGTACCCTTATTGTGGAAAAAGCTTTTTTTAACCGTATTGCCCAGCCTTACTTCAGATTAGCGAATATCAATAAAAAGGCGTTTCATAATTAGTGCATAGTAATATTATTTGAAAAAAGGTGAGCAAAATATTTGAACAACTTTAGAATAAAAAGGGGGAGGTATGCCAACGTCCCCTCCTCGTAAATTACTGAATGAGCCACTGAAGCTGTTACGTTGCTTTATTAGCTTGCTGGTAACCTGATGAAGACGGAGGTAAAATGCTTCTTTAAATAAATTATATATATATATATATATATATATATATATATATATATATATATATATATATAGTTTGAGGTGATTCACAGTCTGACCTGTGTCTGCCCCCAGCTCAGCAGTCTCCATGTTGAGAGCCGTGTAGAAGCAATCCCTCAATCATAGATAAACCCTGAATTTGGTATTTTCAAAACAAAAACTTCTGCTTTTAAAATGAGCATGATACCAGTAAAATAAGCTCTTCTGCTCGAATACTGCTTGATAATTGTTGCTCTCTTTTAACACGGTTAATTTCTACATGTTGGCTCTGCCAGGGTTTGCTAGAGAAATGTGTGACATAGCAGCAAAGCTTCTACGGGGAAGAGGAGATGGAAGTGCACATTCTGTTCTGTTTGCCTGGCACCAAAACGTCATGACCCGATTTAGAGGCATTGTACTCAGCTTGGATGTGGAGAACAGGTTGTGTTTGAGTGTGTTAGCATAGATAAGCACAGACACAGACACACTTCGTGAAGTCATGTGCGATTTGCGCCACTAAGACGACCAATTCCAGCCACAAGCAACACACTCATAAACACACGCACACAAACAACACACACAAGTACACAACTCTGCAAGCTGACACCTCACACAGGCATTTGGGTATTTCAGAGTTGTGTGTTTCTGAGTACTTAGATTTACAACACACACACACACACACACACACACACACACACACACACACACACACACACACACACACACACACACACACACACACACACACACGAAAGCAATGCATCCAGGCTCCACCAGGGGGCAGTATGAGATCAGCTATGAGCCGGTTCACTGCCTGATGACATACTCCATCTATATGTTCATCTCACGTGATGTGTACGTATTATTAATATGTTTAAAACTAAGGAATACTTGTTCACGGGGATCACGCTGGAACTGAATCTTTAAAAAAATAAGTATTTAACACATGTTTAGTTCCACATCACACCCGTTAGCTTTTAAAAATGGTCACGGATCATGTTGACACTATCAGAAAATAAAACACATCTCAGAGAGAGAAAAAAACAACCTCTTATAAGCCACTATGAAGACAAACAGTGGGCATCCTTACCACCCTCAGGCTCGTGATATCGCCATCCGACAAACAAGAAGCTCATGCAAAGCAGAGCTCCAGTCATCAAAGGGGGCTTTTTGTATTTCCTCTGGATTGACGGTGCATTTAACTGTAATTGCTCAGCTTTAAAAAAAAAAATGGAATGAGAGGAATTTCATAAAGACACGCTCACTCAATTACGTGAGTAACAACGTTTCACTGCGAGGAGAATTTAGGAATCCATTTCCACACGTGGAACGTAACAATCCACCATTACAAAGCTGAACACCTGATGACTCTCCTCCTTTACGGTTAACTGTGCTCTCTGCCCTCAGACTCTACCCTGTGTGGTATTGATGATGCATGATATTCGTTCACTGACCGGCAGCAGCCGAAAACAAGTACATCAATACAGCAGAAAGGTCAAGTGGTGATGACCTTCAGGCAACAGTTCACCTTTTTGACTTCCCTGAGCTTGGAAATCTGTCGTGTGATGATTGATCTCTTGCGTCTCCGGGGTTCTTACCTTTCACGTCTTCATCCTCCACAGTGGTGCTGCTGCTGTCTGAGGATTCCTGGAGATCAGAGACAGACTGTCAGCTGGAGTTCAAACGTCACGACGCACACACACGCATGAAGACGCACATCGCACACAACTTTTACACGCGCCAGAAGAGGAAGGGGAACAGCATGTCGCCGTATTTTAATGTACGGAGCACCAAATATATCAAGTCAAATGACTGCAGACTCAACTCATAAAACTGGTGCCAAGCGAGGACAAAAATACCATCCAACTTTTGGGAATATAAAGTTAAACCATGCCAGCAAACCCATCAACCCAGCTCATTATTCCACCGTGTCCACATATTTGACTTTTTTATTTTTTACCCGCGACCTGAAACCTCTTTTCTCTTCTTCTGCTCCAGGAGCGGCTGCCCCTGCTTCATTCTCAGTGTGTGTGTGTGTGTGTGTGTGTGTGTGTGTGTGTGCGGACAGACGAGTGACGTCTTTCCTCCACAGGGTGCCCTCGTCTCTGGTTGAAACTGACAGAAACTCAATGGGATGTGCTCCATCCATCTATTTACAACAATGGCAGCATGCAGAATGGATTCTCAAAGGGCAATTAGTTGCCGTCTTAAACTCGGCTTCCATCTACCTTCTTCTGTCTGCCCGGCTGTCTTTCTTTTCTCTGGCTTCTACAGGAACTTAGCTTGTGATTTCCAATTAGCAGATTAAATGAGCCTAAATTCCCCTGCATGTGGAGGAGGGTTGAGAGACTCTGTGACCTCATTAGAAGTACACTGTAGACCCACAGCGTCACAAGCAAGAGGTTTTATAGCCTTCTAAAGAGCAGCTGGTGACCTGAGGTGTGTGTGTGTGTGTGTGTGTGTGTGTGTGTGTGTGTGTGTGTGTGTGTGTGTGTGTGTGTGTGTGTGTGTGTGTGTGTGTGTCAAGCGTCCTCAGATATTAGAAACATCATTAGAAGTGTGATCACACCTACAGGTTGTTTTCTTTGCTTCTGAATCAAAGTTTCTTTGTGACATTTAGCATCTTATTCATTTAGTTTCATCCTGCCACAAGCTTTCAAAATGTTACCTGTTAAAATATGACACTGTTAATTTGGCAAAGCGAGGATTTCCAAGGACCGCAGGCTGCTTGCTTTACTCATAAACCCTGTTTTGGAGGTATTTTCCTGGACAGAGTTGGCATTATGGGATAATTATCACATGCTCAAATCGACCAAACAAAGTGAACTAGTGTTTTAAAAGTCGAGTGAGCTGCTCTAAAGCTGCCTGGAGTGAAAAACTAAAACTGCATATACTTTCAGAGCCTTCCTGATTAGCCTCTTTTCTAAGACCGGCTGCTGTCCACATCTTCAATGCCATGCACTCCGACCCAAAATCGGACGGAAAGTTCACGCAAAACCTGGACGCGCCTTCGGAACAAAGTTGTGTTACCGTTCCCCCTTTAGCTTTAACTCGCCGAAAAGAACTTGAGCGAACACGGTGGCACACACACACACACACACACACACACACACACACACACACAATAAATACTTGTTCAGACCTACGAGGAAGAGGTCTTACTGCAAAGTCATGCGGGATCATGCACATCTTCTAAACACAAACAGACGAACTGGAGCAACCACATTTGAGAGGATAAGTGATGCGACCAAAAATCAATGAGGATAATTATCTAAAAATCTATATATATAAAAAAAAAAGACATTGTCATTCAACTACATCAGAGCTCTCTAACAACTTTCTATATGATCTTTGTTTTTGCATACATGTCAACATAAAATCATTAGCAATACTGCTCATTATGCTGCACAATAGATGCAGAACGAAGGCCAGACGAGGAAGCAGCATGTGACTGGGTGGCACTGGGCTACGCTGGTTAAAGAGGAACACTCGCTGTCCCAATCACTACTTGTTCCCTTCGTATTAGGAAGCAATGTATCCAACCGTAATCTCAAGCAACACACACACACACACACAAACGTGTGCACATACGCATTAGTAAACCGGTGCTCACACAGACGCATGACGAAAAGAAGGATCAAAGAGCAAGAGAAGAGGAGGAAAATGGCAAAGAGGATAAAGCGCAGGTCAGGACTGGGGAATGATACATGTGTACCTTCGTCCTGTCCACTGGATTATGGATGACGGTTGTCTGAGGTTCCTGGAGGTCGAGGAGGAGGAGGAGGAGGAGATGGAGAAAAATGGGGTAAATGAGAGAAAGGAAAGAACGGGGGAAAGAGAGAAAGATAAAAGATTGTGACATAAAAACAGATGGATTAAGTGTTAAGAAAAACAAAAGACAGAGAGGACAAAGACGGTGATATCAATGTTGGATGAGGAGAAAGTGCTTGTTAAGGTTGACAAAAGGAGAGCGGTAAGAATCCTTCAAAGAGCTCGAGTGGGCAGATGAGCTGATGAACCGTAATTTTGAGTCAGAGTGTCTGCCATGAGCACATCAGTACTCTCTCTCTCACACACACACACACAGTATGCACACAGTCGAAGGAAAAGGAGCAGCGTTAAGTTGCTTTCAAAACGTTGACGTTTGGATAACTTCAACTTGTTCGAGGTCTCCGCATTGCCCTGGTGTGCATGCATTATTCTAGATTGCCTTCAATAACCCACGTGATGCAAATATGTCCAGAATCAAGATAATTGTATGTAAAAAATTAGGCGAAAATCCGCCAGCTCATGTATTATAAATGAGCTCTGACGTAGATAAACACGAGCCGCAACATGTTACGAGGCACCGGCGCACCCAGCAAAAAACACTCGGATGAAAAACGAGTCATTCTGTTCCTTCACACTGGCCTCAAAAAGAAGAGGCGAGCGCTGCCGGGCAAACACTGGCATCATTTCAGGATCCCTCTCTTGAAGAAATTCGACAGTTATTTTGTCAGGACTGTGTGCACGCGAGCTCTGTCGTTGCACAATATTAGCCAAATCACTTTTCTCCGTGTTGTTTTTGCTGCTAACCCTCTCTCAATCTCCACGCTGCTATAGCTAAAGCTATAGCTTCCACTCAGAGCTCGCCCAGTTACAGTTTTCTTTGATGCATCGAGTATTGCCGTTACTTCAATCAAATGTGCTCGTTCTGCTGTGCTACGTTAAGTTTTCAGCACGTTTGAGTGGCTCCTTTCAAAACACTGGTCCTTGAACTTTGTGGCTTTACGAAGTCCACCCTGTCCCTTTCTTGTCACTTTAAACCTCAGGCACTGACTGCTGATGATTCAGAATGGGAGATATATTTTTGTGCTGCGAGGAACTGTCATTTCACGAACAGCAAACCACCACCACCACCACCACCCATATTCCTTGCAGCTCTCTTCCCCCAGGAAGTGACACCCCTGCGATGACTAAACACCAGCTTTCTCCCTGGTGATGTGACGGCGGTGTTGTCGTGGCAACCGTCGCCCAGGGCAACAGGCACCGGCGGCTACTCTGGAGTTTTGACGATGAGCGAGAACAGAGTACCTGGGGTTCGCCAGATTAGAAGGTGGGTGGGGTGGGGGGGGGGTCACCTCGTTACCGTCAGCCACCAGAACCGCTTCCAGGTCAGAAAGTGAAGGTCGTGCGAGTGTGTCTCTGCACGACCCAGAAGCTCTGTGACGAAGGCGTTAATGTACTAAACGGCTAAACGGTAACTAGCTCAAGTCCCTGGCAACGGCGTGGAGATCACAGGCTTCCTCCCACGCGTTATATTCCCTTCAAGGATCAGAATAAAAGAGGCCTCTTCTGCTCCATGGTTCTGGCACTCGGAAGCACATCAACTTCCCATGAAACACTTTTCATAGTATGACTATCGCGTGTGCAGAGAGGAGCGGTGGGCTAGCATCACATGAACGCGCACACACACACACACACACACACACACACACACACACACACACACACACACACACACACACACACACACACACACACACACACACACACACACACACACACACACACACACACACACACACACACACACACACACACACACACACACCAGGACAACTGTCACGATGCCCTCCCTGACTGAACGCAGGTGGCGAGTTCTAATCGCTGTGTCAAGCCGAGGCAGCTGCTGGATACACATCATGAACAGGTAACACCACACACACACACACACACACACACACACACACACACACACACACACACACACACACCTCTGGGTTACATCGGTCCGTGACCAACAGCAGTTTACTATCATTACTAGCATGCTTTGTCACATGCTGGGATGTGACAAAGCAGCTCGAAAAGAGTTCTCGGCTGCGTTACACATCTCATTCGTGTGGCGTCTCGGGCTCCATTGCCGGTGATTTAACACCGAACTTGGTTACCCGCCTGGGGTATACATTGCATGGTGTAACGCAGCTATTCTGGCTGTATAATTTGCAGTAGAAAATAGTGGGAAAAAAATATTATGCAAATGTAGCTCACTGCTGTAATACAATTGCAATTATTTCAATTTCATGAAGACTAATCTTTGCGGTTTTACAATAAATCACATGTATGATATATTGTTAACACGTTCTATCTATTCTGCATTATAAACATACCGATACTGCATTATATGAGTTATAACTCATTAATATCTATAATATTTTATAATTGCTTGTCACTCACTGTATTATAAGACCCATACATCTTTTTATAATGCATTACAATGTGATCATAAGTTACTTTCAGCAGTCACGGTCAATTAATTGTGCGTTTTGTGTTTTATTCTTGTATAGATTTTATGATATTTTGTTGTTTGATATAGATATATATATATATATAAAACGTATCTAAATTAGAATTGAAATGAGAGTAGCTGTGAAATCCAGTTTGGCAGAAATAAAACCTCCTGGAAAAAAAACAGTGAGAGAAATATTTCTGAGAGGAAATTGGATCATTAAAAGTAGAGAACAAAAATGCATGTCTGACATTAACAAAATGTCGCTGATGCCTAAGAGCTGCAATTATCCTGTGATGTCTGTAGACTAATGAACACAAGATGTTTGAAGTTATGTGTCGTCTTCAAACATGCTTTTACAGGTTGATCCTCCACTTAGCTGGTAATGCAGTTGTGAGCAGCGACTGCTTTGATCTTCGTACAGCACTGACATGGCAACCAACGGCTGTCTGGAATCTACAGTGTGATATGCTTTGTAAAATTCAGCGTTATACACATGTTTCTGTGCTTATTTATGCAAAACCACCAGTCGTTTAATAAGGGTGTATTATTGGGTGATCTTATTCTAACGGATTCACAAATGATAATGTATTTTTTAATAAAAGAAAGTGAGGGGAAGTAGGAATTGTTGCGTTAGTTCCCAAGCCTACTTTTCACCCACATGAAACGTGTAAATAACACAAGACGAGAAGCACAAATAGCCCGGAGGCCTGATGCCGAGTAAAACTCCTGCTCACGCTTCGGGACTATCCTCCCAGGTGTAAATGAACACATATTCCCTCAATAAAAGTGATTTGCGACCGTGTGCCAGAAATCCATGGAGCGTGCAGATTTGCAATTCAAGCCAAATCTCACAGATGTTCACACCCTCAACCAAAGAGGAGGGATTAATCTCAGAAATCAGTCGGTGCGCTACTTTGCTGGAAGGCTGAAATCTGAGGACCCTTTTGGGGAACCGCCTCTCTGTAGAGGAATACAAAGGAAGCACCAAACGTTCACTGACAGAGAAAATGACACGGCAGCTCAATATCAACCCGAGTGAGAGTCACACAGCATCCACACCTGTAATTGGGGAACACCAGCTGCTGGTTTTAAGACCTGAAGATCGACCACAACGGACAAGAGGGGAAAACAGACATAAGTGAAGGAGTAGGGGGAGCGGGGTAAGGTGTAAGGTGAAGATAGGGGTCTTGATGGAAACACATACAAAGGTGAAGGGGGTTGGGTGTTAGGAGGTAAATACCAGAGCATGTGAGGGGTTGTTTCCTTTGGGGCTGGTGACTATGCTGTTTTTGGTGCTGTTTGTCTGGGGCTGTGCAGGAAAGGAGAGGAAAAGAAAGGGAGGAGACACAACAAAGAGTGTTAACAACAGCAAAAAGTGGGTTTGTAAGTGTGTGTGTGTGTGTGTGTGTCCATGCACGAGTGTGCTTGTATGTAAGTCTGTGTCCTTGGCTTTTCACCTTGGAGTTTGTGACATCTTTTTTGTTAAATGTCACGTCTTCTCAGTTGGATTTAGAAACATAATTTGAGAAGAGGTTAAGGTCGGAAAACTCTCAAAATGTAATAGAGGTTAATGGAGTCAAAGTCCTAAAAAAAAAACACATTTAAATGTCTTTCAAAAACTGTCCAGGTTACAGTTTCCCTTATTTTCTACCTTGACCCTTCGCTAAGTCCCGCCCTCAAATGAAGACTGGCCAATCATAGCATCAGCCTGCTATGACCAGGGTCCCAAAACTCTCCGTCTCTGCTCCATTAACTCTCATGCAATGGTTTCAGATTTTTTTTACGTGTGCAACAGCCCATTTCAGAGTGTTACATTATAAAGCCCCTGAAAGACAGTCTTTAATATATTATATATAATAAAATAGCCATATTATATACATAACTCGTTTTGTATGTAACACCAAACTAACTTGTAACATAAGCTGTTAAATACATGCAGTGAATTCAAAGGTGTTTTGAAAAATCCCCCTAAAACATATTGAAATAGAAGTATTAAGTAGCACAAAATAAAAATAATCAGGCAAAGTAAATTTATGAGCTTTAAGGCGTTAATGCAATCGCCAGAAGGAACTTACACCTTTCACGAGAAAATTAATCTTGAGAAAGGTGTTTACTGACACATTGTATGGCTTAGAATAAAACGTTTTGAATCTCTTAAGCCTGTGTTAACCACAGACTTTATTTCAGGCATAAAAAAAATAAAAAAAAACACTATTGACTGCGAGATCAGGGTAGAAGAAGGAGAGGAGAGGAGAGGAGAGGAGAGGAAGAGGAAGAGAGTGTGGACGTCAGCACACATACAAGTGCAAAGAGACAACACAAAACACCCCAAAAAAAAGCTGGAGTAAGCAGACAATAAGCTGACATATAGACACACAAACAAAAAGTGAACTCTCACACACACACACACACACACACACACACACACACACACACACACACACACACACACACACACACACACACACACACACACACACACACACACACACACACACACGTTCCCTAAGAAACACACACATTCATGCACACATTCAAACCAACCAAAGCCCTCGTCGGCCATCACAGGAAACGTATTCCCCATCAAAATAACTGGCGGGTGAGATGTCAAGCTTGTTTGCAGATCAACTCGGGGTCTTAGCGTTTGTGGTGAGAAAACTCCTTACATTCCTCGATGGTGTTTAATAAACTGGCATGATGACAGAAGCGACGAGGAAAGGTTTCACGGGAGGCGACTGTTGGCGTCCAAAAGGCAAACATCTGCACCATTTGCCGCATGTCGACATGATTAGGCTTGAAGGTTGTTTGTCGAGGGGAGATCACACATTTAATAATGTTGAACAAAAAAAGGAAAAAGGTGTCGTGTAAAAGTATATTCACAAGCGGTTCTCCAGGTGGGCAAAGAAAAAGCGGTGCGTTGGGAGAACAGAGGAGGAAGAGACATTGGGCATGTAGGAAAAAAAGGTGACACGCCAGGTCCGAGGGAAGAGAAGGCACCTCAGGGCAGAACAAATAGGAACAAGTTAACCCTCCAACCCCAAGCGGTTTTATCACGTGACTGTAGAATAATGTGTTTTTTTTTATGTGAAATTGCACAATTTTAAAGGTTTGATTTGGTTACATCTTCTGACGGAACCGTTCATTCCGTCAGAATAATGTCTCTTTTAAAAACGCTGTAGTTTTGGCGATTGTTTAAAGAAAACATGTTTTTCAATCCCGCCGGTGGGTTTTAGGGTTCAGAGGGTTAAGGGTCAGATAACCTTCCACTCCACTTACTGCAATTATAATATGTACTGCTGTTTGGTATATTATCCCTATGCAAGTTTCTGTTTCATTTTACATTTGTGAATAAAGTCAGTTGCTGTATTCAGTGCTCAGTGGTGCTATAGCAGGAACAAGTGTGCCCCCATCTACCCACATTTCTAGTCCTTAAAAATTGTCTTGAAAGACCAAAGACTTCTGTATCTAAACTACAAGCACCAGCGCTGCCTCTACGCTAAAAGTGTGCCCCTGACAGATCTGGAGCAGAATCCCTGGAGTAACTCTGATGGAGCTAAAACATCCTGCTGCTATCATGTTCTCGAAGAAATGTCAGGGTTACTCTTAAGGCGGGGCACTTTGCAAGGGCCAAGGCTGCGACTTCTTCCTGGCATTTTTCTGATGATTGACTTTCTGTACGTGCAGTTATGATTTCATCCATCGCTGCTCATGTTTCTGTACCTGTGTCCCAGATTAATAACTCAGTGAAGTGAAGGAGACTCCATAAATAGAGTAAAGGCAGAGGAAAGGTGGAAAAAAAAACAAGTGCAGCAGTGAACAAGTGGAGAAAGTGGGAGGAAGAAAGGAGTGACTGGGCAAATGCATAAATAGCATGCTCACCATATACTGGACAGTAGAGCTGGACTTGCGTTTCTGTCCCCAGGCGATTGATGGATGATGGATGGATTTATTGACAGATGGATGGACGGCAGAAGAAGGGCGCCCCCCAAGATAAAGTAACCAATGACAAAAAAAAGTGAAGGGACTGTTACAAAGCACAAGAAAGAATTTGTGAGTCTCCAACAAAACTTGTGCACTTTGACGGCAACGCAGATTTCAATCCTTCATAAGAACGGGATCAGAATTCCCCCAGACAGCCTGGACAAAGCAGAAGAAGGACGAGTATTTTCGAAAGTGGAAAAGTGAAAGTGAAAGAAAGAGCTGTGGTTGAAGTGGAAGTCATCAGGAAGAGGACAGAAGACAAAGAGCGGGAAGTAGATCTCGGAAAGGCGAAGCTGTGACCCACTCGTCTTCCGCTGACGAAGAACATTTGGGGCAAGATGGAGGAAAAACAGAATTGCAAGACAAGGAAATGCTAAATGTATTCTGTAAGAGCATAAAAGCATTCGCTCAGGAGTTCATTTCAAGTTTAAATCCAGACTGGCTCAATACTTCTAAAACATCTATACAACAATAAATTACTGGCAAGATAATTTTTATTTAACATTCTCGTTATAGTTTTGTTTATCTTCACCATTGTGTCGATGGATAAGAATGCTACATGTAATATATTCTATCAACATAACAGCACTGCATGAAGTGCTGAATGGAGTGGATTTTGACAGTCAGCAGCACGGCGAGGCGGTGTGTAATACAGTTAGTGCCAGCAGAGAGACAGCCTGCTTGCTCTGAGCAGGTGTTACAGCTGCAAAAATGTCAGGTGCCATTACGCATTAATGAACCTGCAGGAGGAGGAGGCCGGGGAGAGGAGGTCAGAGTCGCCAAAAGGACATGTGGCGGGAAGAAACAAGAGAAGAGGGAGGGACGGCAGCAAACGAGGGAGACGCCGTTCGAAAACGGCTCGGGGCAAGTGTGTGGGGAGCCTGTTGCTAGGCAATGAGTGCGCCGCAGTGGAAGTAAGTGTCTATTTCTGTCGTCTGAGTTTCCAGGGTCCAGACTGGCAGCTATTCCTGGAACCGGAGTCACATTCCCGGCTGAACCGACTGAGCAAGGAGAAGGGGGGCCATGTGCTCAGACACGCACACACACACACACACACACAGACACACACACACACTGCTGCACATGAGCACACCGCACACACGGACACCCACGCTTACGCACATCTTGATGTGCAGGCATGCTCACAGCCGCCCCCCCACACACACACACACACACACACACACACACACACACACACACACACACACACACACACACAAACACATTTGCGCTTTCGTTCTCTTTTCAAATGGAAAAATGTGATATATTCACACACGCACAGTCACATTTACATCACCCAAAAACACACAGCGTGTATGCACGTAAGAGCTCTTCTCGACAGGATGGGCAATGAGAAGCAAACGCATACTTTTGCATGTACACGGCGTTCCGAGCTCCGTCGCACACCATCGTGCACACACACACACACACACACACAAGACGCGTTCGTGGAAGCTTTGAGTGGGATGTGTTGCTGCGGTGTGTGTGTGTACGTGCGAGCGTGGGATGGTGAGAGATCTTCATTAAAAGATGAACTGTAACGTGGGGGTTAAAGACCAGATGGGGTGAGCATGGAATAGGAGGCAGTGAAAGAGGAGGAAGAGACAGAAACAGAGGGATGAGAGGCAGAGGAAGTGGCACCAAAAAAAAAAAGGAATGAGGAGGCTGGCAGATGGTTGCATTTAATAATGGAGATGGAGAGGTGACAATGAGCTGGATAACGGTAACTCAAAATAAAAGGGTGCTTTCAGAAGGATGTGCTACTTGAGGCTGCAGGCTGAGAAAAGCACGCGCACACACACACACACACACACACACACACACACACACACACACACACACACACACACACACACACACACACACACACACACACACACGTGTCCACAGATATGCATCCTGCCATTTTTCCAAACAAATCTGTGAGTTTCTCTTTACACACCCCCAAAATGGTGTGCCAAACTCAACAGAAGCCCTCATACAGACGTACACCATCTGACAACAAAACCACAATCTCCACATACATCACAATAAATAACACATCCATTGGGATTAGACACAAAGTGAACGAGAAACAAACACATTCAACGACAAAGAAAAGAGAGCTACAGAAGGCAAAGGATCAGGAGATAATCAAATAGTGGTGCATAGAGAGATAAAAACCACATCAGAGAAGAAGAAGAAGAGGAGTTTATAGTTTAACCAAAGAGGAAAGTCAAGAGGAGAGAGAAGTGGGTGACGTGATGATCCTTACCTTGACATCTACCTTTTTGTTGAGCAAGGTCTTAGCTGCTGCAATATAAAAAACACAGGGGAAAACAACCAGTCAGAGGCGGAGAGGAGCAGAAACAGAGAAGGTGCATTAGAGTGAGGCTTTTACAGATCTAGCAAGGTACATCCTCGAGGTGTTTGATGTGAAGGCCAAAGCTGGTTGGTCAGGTGGACAAGTCATTATTCCAGTGTTGTTGTCTCTCAAACTAATATACTAATAATACCTTATTTATTTAGAGGGCCGTTGTTGTTGCCAGCGAAATAAAAAATGTACTCCAATTCCTTGTTTCCCCATCAACTCTTGTGCCAACGTCCCCTCATGGTTGCGAGGAAGCCGAAAACAAAGATGGCTGCCGTGCCTGCGAATAAGCCCAGCCTTGGAGAACTCTGTAGGGGCCTTAAGGAGGATTAGACTTCCATCTGCTCTCTGATGAAGGCTAATGAGGGAGGAGGGTAGGAGAGGAAGAATGATACTGCAGACACAGTCGTCTGATGAGGGTAATACCCATAATCCCTTACAACAGTGAAAACTGCTCGCAGGCCACCATGACTGCACTGCTTCATGCAAAGCACGGACACAGAGGAGGTCCGATTGCATCAAGTAGGTGCACGTTCACCCAAAGGGGCCCGGAAATAAGAGCCAGGCTCTCTGTGGTGTTGCGTCAGGTGGAGGCTGTGAGGACGAAGACAGAAGGTCGACATTGACGAGTCAATGCAAAGAATGCACCGGCAGTCATGTACTGTCCTCTAACAGTGAAAGAAAAGAAACTTTGTCTGTGAGCTAAACATATCCACAGGTCCTGATTGACTTGGGATATATTTTATTTTCAAGAAATAATTAGAGTGAATTGCTCTTTTTTTGCATAAAGTTTAAATGATCTTTGTGCAATGTGAGAAAAAGGCTAAATTAGAACCATATAAAAGGCTGGATTAGGTCTTTATATGGGAAGCAACCTCCCAGTCTCTCCCCTTATTGGTGTAGAGATATCAAAATAGAGACAAATAAAAGATACTTCAAGGTATACGTGTCCACAGTCAAGTCTTTTCTACACTAGCCGCAGATTTCTTTTTTTGCTGGTAACAGGATATTTGCAGGTAAGCAATGAATAACGCTTCCAATCGTTCAGATAAAGTTGTTTACATAGAAAACAACAATCTGTAGGGAGACTTCAAAATCTACATCAGCATACACCAGATGTCACTGTTTTAGAGCATTAATGACAGCACTGTCATTTGACAGCACAAATCATTTGACGTCTTACTATCTGGGACGGTTTCTACATAAAGAATGAACAGTAATATGTTCTATAATAGTACGGCGACATTATAAATTACAGCCTATGGCCTGCACCTTCCAAATCCTAGACTCCTCCGCTCTCTCTCTTTTACTCCTCGAGACGTAAGCCTGGCTGGGGCTGAGTGCAATTTCAAGTCTAATCAGATGCAATCACATCAACAGCCAGCCAAGTTACATAAAACACTATTTCTGGCGGTCTGGGATTTTTTTTGTCTTTCTTTCTTTCTCTCTCTCTCTCTCGCTCTCTCTCTCTCTCTCTCCTGCGTCCCTCTCTGAACACGAGACATAGCTCCTCTTCGACGTTCTCACTTTCGTTTCCAAATGTGCTACATTGAATTTTCAACAGAAGCTGAGTTTCATGAAAGTGTCCATTTGGAGCAGTGATTTCTTAGGAGGGACAGAGGTCCAATCCCAAGGAAGCCAATTTAAAGTCTAGTGGAGCCCTGTCCCTGTTCTTTTAAATAATAATAGATGATAAATGACATCCTTACAAGTGGAGCTTTACAGCTTTCACTTGTGACAGTGATCAACAACCAGCCACTTTATGTCGACGCGTTCCTCTCTAACGTTATTGATATGCTATCTCATGTCTGAAGTCAGCAGTCGAGGAAGGAGCAACGGGAAGTGATAATGAAGCAATTCATGATCCGGAGGGATGTGAGAGTGGCTTGAATGTGTATGCTTTATTGTTGTGTTGTTGTTGTTCCTTCTTCCAAAAGGCTGCTTGTTACTGCGGAGAAGAAAGGAAGTCAGAGTCAAGTTCATTCTCGCGCACTCTCTGAAGGCTTTGGTAGAAGAGGAGAGGATGTGAAAGGAGAGCAGAGAGGAAGAGGAAGATGAACGAACGAACGGGATCTCTGCGCTCCTTCCAAAACAGCATTGTTCTGTCAAAGTGGCAAACTAGAGCTTAAAAAAATAAAAATAAAAATGCCACGGCTGGGATTCCAAAAATCTCAGAGGGAAACCTGAAAAATCAAAAAGATAGCGTAATTTAAACCGAAGGGGGAGAAGCAAGGGGCACTTCTTACCTTGCCACAAATTACACATGAAGCAAGAAGAGATAGAAGGAATAGATTAAGACAAAATCACCGCTACGAATTTCCCACAAGATGCACAACTGCGGGAGAGAAGCGAGGATGGGCTTGGATTCACATGAAGATTCAGGGGATAGACGCATTTGGAGACCCACTTGGGTGCAAGAGGGTACTTTTTCTACACATACACTGTTGGATGTTTAAGGCAGGACACATTTTAAAAGGATGCAAAAGAATAGGGTGAGGTCTAGTAGAAAGTGATTGAAGTTATGTGTATGAATATGCAAGGTATAGAGCAAGGCTTCCAGTAAGCCGGTAGGCAGCATGAGGCTGATAGGGGGAGGCAGCCCACTATAAATATTTGATCGGAGAGTTGTGGCGGCTCAGAGACACAGAGAGGACTGTGGAGTCCCAGCGGGCCACAGAAACAAGGGCACTGCCACTACTTCCGTCTCCTTAAATCAATGCTAGACCGGCATGTGACGCTCTCTTTCGTTTATGCCTGCGGTTCATTTCTGCAAAAGCCAGAAAAACAGACAAACACCGGTTCACGTATATCATAATGATCTACGGCTCTCGGCCTTCACGGGTCAAATATTTGTGGTGCTAAAAGACACTGGAAAAAAAAACTTGACAAAAATGGCGCTGACATCACCCATAGGTCTCTGAAGGAATGTTTTGAAGCTTATTATCGGGTCCATCAGCACTTAAATCTTTCAAATAAATAGTATTTATTTTATAATCTGCTACAATATACTGTAAAAAAATGCAGACTTAGCTCAGGGAAGCTGACTGCAAAGGATGGAGATATGTTTCTGAAGAGGTGGCAAATCAAATAAAAGCTAAAGGCAAGTAAATATTAGATTTAACTTTGTCAGGGCGGCAGAAATAACGCCTGTGCTATATTACTGTGAGCATGTGATAGTAGCCTCGCTGAGCGGCTGCGTCTCTCACGCATGTGGTGCCAAACACACACCCATCTTTCTATAGTTTGCCTTTCATAATGACCAGAATATTTCATTTAATAATAAATGTAATTCAGTCAGTCAGAATAAGAGTTAGAGAAGTGTGTGCTCATTTGTAAATAATAATAACAATCAATGATTAAAAGTCGACACTTTGTATGCTATTACGCTTCCTCTACGATTTGTGTTGCTACAATTATGCTAGAGAGTTGAAAAGTTCAGTAGAGATATATATATATATATATATATACACATAACTTTTAACGTAATGTCGTCCTGTCCCGACGAAAAAAGCGGACAATTCGTGTCCCTGTACACAAAACCAATAGATTGCTATTTAACGAACTGCTGTGAGACTTTGTTGATATGTATATATACACATATACAAATAATAAATATAAATTATGAAATATATATACAGTAAGTGGACTATATGAGAGCGTCAGTCCAGTTCAGTCAGTTGGCTACTATATAGTATATCTAGGATATATAGTCGGATATCCCCAGTGCAAACCATCCAGCCCAGCCTCGAATCTTCCAGAGTCCACCATGCACCACTGTGTTGCAGCACATGCACCAGTCCAGTGCCCCATGCAGCATTCACCGGCAGCTCGTGGGCAGCACCGTCCTTAAAAAGGGTGAACTTTCCAGCGTCATTGTCAGACAGAGAAAAGAAGAGAGAGGGGAAAGAAGAGTGGGGTGGGGTGGGCGGGGTGTCAGAAGTGAGATATGAAAGTATGATGTAACGTGGAAGTGATGCTGGTGGAGTTATAGAAAAGTGACCAGTGGAGGCGTCAGTGAAATGCCAGATTATAGGAAAGTGAATGGGGTAAAATGGAGCGGTGATGTGAGAGGAAGGAAAAAAGTGAGAACGCTGCGTCTGGAGATGAAGATGATGGGATGAATATGGGTCAGTGGCGATGGCGGAGCAGTGATGGCCACTGCGGCCATCCTATCAGATCTCACACAGGAGGGGACGGATGTGCTGATGTGGAAAATGACAGCAGTATAGCTGCGCTCCCATCCAAGTCCTTTACGGATTATGAATGATTATGAACGGTGTTTTGCAATAAATAGCAACAGAGGCACATTTGTCAACTAAGGTGTGAAGTGGTTTTGAAATGATGGTTTTATCTATGATGAACTCCTATTGAGATTGGCCTATTATTTCTGTTTAGAAAATGCCTTACTTGGGTAAAAACAAATAATATGAAATATAACAGCAAAACAACACATCTCCTCACAGTTGACAGAGATTCCTCTTTTCTTATAGATGTATTTAAGATTGAAAAACTTAATTAAATCCTTATCTTAACTGATGACTGATCGCATTTAAAACTGTATGATATATCCAACGGTTGCAGAAAACCCGCTAGATAGTGAGATGGAAACAAAGCCAACATGCCGCAGATGATGAGTAAATGGGAGATGTAGTGAGTGACGTGGTCAGCCCATGCTGAGGAAGGAGAGAGGGGAAATAGAAGAAGAAGGGGGGAGAGGAGCGGCATGCCCCGGCCGAGCCGCTACGCTACCTTGTTCCACCAGCCCGGCGGCGGTGCCGGCGGCTGCAGCTGCCGCTGCCGCTGCCGCAGTGATAGAGGCTGGAGCGGCGGTCTGTCTGCTGCCCACTGGTAAGAGTCGACCAGCCGGTCCACGCATGGAGAAAGAGAGTTACAAGTTGACAAGAAGAACAGGTGGTGTAGGTGGGCAGGGTGAAAAGAAAGAAAAAAAAGTGACGGCGGAGACAAACAGGCCTCATTAGTTTTTAAAGAAGAGGGATTCATTCATACACACAAAATAATCGCTGCTGTGCCAAAAGGATCACCAGAGAAACATGCTTTTGTTTTGTCCAAACGTATCTCTGATAACAGCCTTATTGGTGAGGATGGTGATGAGACAATTCAAAACTTTAATCTGAACCTGACCTTCATCCTGTGGCACAAATACAACAGGAGACATGTGGAGGGAAATATAACCTGATCTGTAAAGTGCATGATTCATAATATATGATGAGAATATAGCGAGCGGCTGTGTAAAGCATGGATGTTGGCTTATGTGTTGATGTAATCATGGGCGGATTATGAGACAATGGGCCCCTGGGCACAGACATGCAAAAGGGCCCACCACCTCTCCGACAAGGGAACAAGACACACCAACTTTATAGTTGTTTAGAAATATAAATATAAATGATCCTTTATTAATCCCCTTTGGGAAATTCTTCTCTGCATTTGACCCATCCTTGGTTAAGGAGCAGTGGGCTGCCCTGTGAGGTGCCCAGGGAGCAGCTGGGGGTTGGGTGTCTTGCTCAGGGACACCTCGACATGTGACGACCACTCATCCCCCTTAGCTTCTTTGTTGTTGTTTTTGTGTGTCCCTTTGTAGTCGTTATGTGTCTGTACATGTACAATTGTTGAGGTCTTTTGTGTCCATTTGTTGTTTCGGTCTTTTTGCAGTCGTCCTGCATGTCGTTGTCGTCGTTCTGTGTCTGTTTTTGGTAATTTTGAGTCTCTTTGAAGTAGTTTTGTGTCTCTTCGTAGTTGCTTTGTGTCTCTTTGAAGTCATTCTGGGTTTTCTTTAGGCCGTGTTTCATCTTCACTGTGATTAACTTTGTGGTCTCTTTGTGTCTCGTTGTTTTGCATTCTTTTGAGTGTTTTTGGTCTCTTTGTAGTCTTTTTGTGTCTCTTTGTAGTCATTATGTGTCTGTACATGTACAATTGTTTCGGACTTTTGTGTCTCTTTGTTGTTTTGGTCTGTTTGTAGTCGTTCTGTATCCCTTTGTGGTTGTTTTGTGTCCCTTTGTAGTTGTTTTGTATCTCTTTGTTGTTGTTTTGTGGTCATTTGGAGTCTCTTCGAGTGACATTTTGTATGTGAATGCCAGGGGGACGGACCCCTGACACTTTGGGGACCTGGGCCAGTGCCGAGGAGGCTCGTTCAGTAATCCATCCATGGATGTAATGTCCCTTCTGTTACTGAAGGTCTGCTTCTTGTTCTTAATACTTTTTATGTATTTCTCATCCACCAAATGACCTCACACTTATTATGGAGTACTGCTTCCAGAGAAGTGGAAGGAGGAGGAAACGTAGTTGAGGAAGGTGACACAGCAAAGCTGTGACTGAATATTTAGTGGGTGTTCGAACCATTTCCCATTTCAAAGCTTTCAGTGTCGAGAGTAGCTGCCGTGAGTCATGTTTACTGAAGCAGCATGCTGGCGCACATACACACTTACATCATCACTGACATCCATGGATGCAAAATACACAAAGGCTGTACATGAACACAGTATCAGAGGTTGTGATTTCCTTAAAACAAAGTGTTCAAGTTCAACAGTTATCAAGGAACTGCTCTGAATTAATCCCGACAATCTATTACCATGTTTTTTACCCCTGAAAATATATCAAAGCTGAAAGTCGCTCACTGATATGAGCTTCATCCAAGTCTGTCTGCACTAAAAACGTTGTTCCGCACAAATCCTGACATCTAGTTGCATATTAAATAGAAACAAATCATTTCACTGACTGCAACAGTGCTGAAAATGCCTCATAATGTTAAGATTTATTTTTCTTTCGTTGAGAAGTACTGGAATCTTTGGATCTCACTGTCTCTATATTAAACTAGGGAAAAAGAAAGAGGCCCAGACAGAAAGTAATTTGTCTCTGAGGCAGCCTCAAGAGGAGGGAGGTACAGAACATTTGATTTTATTGTATATTTAATATTTTCAGTGTTTACAAGGAACAAGCCACCATTTGGCGGAGTAGTACATCAAAAGGAAATGACTGATATTAAAATGGTAAAAGTCAAGTTTTAGGTGAAATCTTACAAAATAGTGGCATGTTCCTCAGAAACAAAATGCTTGTATTCAACACATATTTTAATCTCCCTCTGTATTCAAGTATTCAAATATAGCAATACAAGTGGCATGCAGACAATACAATCCCTACATTGTGCATGATTACATACACTTTACACTGAGTGATGTTTGGTTCACTGATATGAATGGCAGATTCATGAGGGATACAACTATTAATTCCAGGCAACACTTACCAGAGAAATTTCGAGAAACCAGCATGGTAGTAAGAATGGCCCCCTGGAAGGAAAACAAAAAAGAAGTTTAATTTGAATCACTTAAACTAGTAATGTAATAATTTTTCCCTTTTCATAGAAATATATAACATGTCTGACGGCTGCACCACAGAAGTGTATTAACCAATATCCAGACGATTAAAGCTCGCCGTTCTAATCAAAAGAAGTTCATCTTGACACTTTTTTCTCTGGAGAGATCGTTTACAACTGGAGCTGATAACCTTTTATAGGGCTATTAAAATGGTACTGAATCAAAAATAGACTGTGGTATTTAAGAGCTGCGGAGGTCGATAGCTAAAATGAGATGCCACTCGACCAAAACCACAGCAAAGGTTTTTTCTCTTACCAAGTTCTGTACATTTTATATTTACATATATAATTCCGAAGTCAAAATAAGTTTGGGAATGAGGCACGTACAAGACCTTTAGCTGATTTGGGTTTCTACAGTAATGTAACATTTTGTGCAAAGTCTTTATCTATTCAACAGATAAATTGTCCTTTTTGGATTTGCCTATAAAATAATGCATATAAAAAGATCGGCGGGTAACTTCTCTTTAATCAAAATAAAGTGGGTTAACCGATTCCCTGCCTGTGAATTTTGCCTACTATAAGCTTTGATGAGTTAAGAATTAACCGTTGTTTAATACGTAATTGAATGTCGAGCCTTGCCATTGTCCATTTATTTTCTAAATGTGAAAAGCCATTGGTTCATACTGATGGCATGTTGGTGGAATGGTCCAACATTCGCCTGCAGCCACCTGCTTTTTCTGCTTCCAGCTCACCCGTGTGCTGGTATTTGAGCCACGCCAAGACGGGCCAAAAGCAGCGGGGTTAACGGTGGCATGCAAACAACGGGTAAGCTGTTGTATCCACACACAACGTCAGCAATAAATCAGCGAAGAAGAGAAACTATGCATGGAGGATAAGTCTGGAGCTAAACATATGACCTCAGAACAGAATTATTAAAGGAGCGGATTCTTTTATCCTGTACAGTTGCTTATGAGAGCAGAAGAGGAAGACGTGGGAGAAGGTGAGCCTCCAAACAAACCTTGAGTTTCCTCCTGGCATTGAATTTCTTCAGGCACTCCACGGTCTCCTGCCTGTGCATCATAGAGGCCACTGTGGACCGTTGCTGGGAGAAAGAAGGAGACAAGGAGGACAAACGGGGGGGAAGAATACGACGAGAAGATATCAGTTAATTAATTTTTACAAATTGTGTTTGCGATGTCCAACCACTTTGTCTGTCAGAGTTAGAAGTGTTTTCTATGCGCGCAGCAGCTGCTTGTCTATCTCAAGTAGAGGACACTTACGCAGACCCATGGGTGCTTGAGGGCCTCCTGGGCAGTGATCCTCTTGGCTGGGTTGATGGTCAGCATCTGGTTGATCAGGTTTTTGGCCTCTGGGGTGACTGTGTCCCACTCTGGGGAAGGGAACTAAAGGGACATACAAAACCACGTCTTGACATCCAGCATTGAGATAAAATCATTAGTTGATGAATCAAGTCTTCGATTTAACAGAATCAATCAGTACAGTTGACATGTGAAGCGAGGGAGAGACTAGCAAACGACACAGGTAGCAGGCCAGATAGGAGCCCAGGAGGTCGCCAGTTCGTGCAAATTCAACATCATCGCCACTGAGACCCCCTGTGGGAGTGTTTCTCAACAATATCAGAGGGCCGGGCCAAGCACAGCCCCAAGCAATTTGTTAAGGAATTCTAAGTCCATCCGGTCTTGTTATGTTGAGGCATAAATGTCGAGGTCTGTGTCCTATGAGCCCAGAACCCCTGCCAGAGAGTCAGCCTCCCTCTCTCTCTCTATTTGGCATGGACTTGAATGTGATCTGAGGTGAGGCTCCCTCTCTTGCACCCCCTGAAATATGAATGAGGTGACTGAGTTACGTAACCGCTGCCAAAGAGGAACCAGGGCGGCGGGAGGAGAAGGGGGAGGGCACCACAGCAGGAGGGGAGAAATGAGAGAGAGAGAGCAAGAGAGCAGAGGAGACTCACATCGTAAGCCCCGGCCTTGATCTGCTGGTACAGCTTGTGCTGGTCCTCGTCCCAGAAAGGAGGGTAACCCACCAGCAGGATGTAGAGGATCACCCCTGAGACACATGGACACACACACAAAATGCATTTTTTTTTAGAAAATGTCCTTCAGTTTGGTTTCTAGGATATGCCACGCGTGTGAACGAGTGTGTCTCTCTGCACGACTCACCGCAGGCCCAGATGTCCACAGGTTTGCCATATGCCTCCTTCCTCAGCACCTCAGGGGAAAGGTACCCCGGTGTGCCAGCGAATCCTGCAGTAAACACACACACACACACACACACACACACACACACACACACACACACGATTGCTTGACATGCTCAAGGTAACAGATTGTGTATCTGCCACCCTTGAATCAGCTTGTATGGAAAACAAGATAATCTTCTGAAAGCTGAAACCTATTCATCCGCACACTGTGGACTGAGATCTTAAAGACAGATTTGAGGCTTTGTGGCCAGTTGATTGTGAAGGAAAGGCCGCTGAGTCCACCGCTGCTTGTAGAAGAGATCCAGGTGTGATGTGGAAGTGTGTTCTATATATTCTAATCTGAGACTGACTGACTCACCGTTTTCATTGCAAATTTATCTCAACGTAGCAAACGAAAAATACTATTCTGGGCCTTTGTGATCAGAGTTTGACATCCCCGATAACAGAAAATAAACTAGGCGGAGGGAACATAAATGCATGTCCACTATTGGCACCGGATCAATATCGCTTCACCGTCTATCAAATGCAAAACTTAAGTGACTATATAACAAGCTGGGCCACTTTGTTGTCAAAGAAGGAAAACTCTGGTACAATACAAACTTGGTGGCACCAAGAATGGCACATAATCTGTTCTACACTGAAAAAAATGACTTTTTGCCCATGTAATTATTACCTTGATTATATGTGTAAATTCTACAATAAATTATTATTTCAGTCCTTTTACTTTAAAAGGTCACCTTTTATTTAATGTGTTACTTTGTGTTTGTTAGTAATTGTGAATCCTTATTTTGATAAGTAAATGTGATCATTCACACCAAGTAATATTAACTAAACTACTGGAGTGACTGTACAACCTGACACAACGAAGTAAAATTTACTTGGGGAATACAAGTAAACCTGGCAACTAGGGCTGGGCGGTATGGCCAAACATTCATATCACAGTATTTTGTAAGATTCTGTCGGTTTCACCTATTTCAAATAAAAACATTCATTCATTGACGCCGAAAAGGACCGCCAGCCAACTGAAAAGCTGTTGCAAGTGGTGAACAGCTGTTTTTTCGTTGGTACATTTGGTGTTAGGAAGCTAAACATGGAGGGACTTAGGACCCAGGGAAACTCCGCCGCAGGAAGAGACAGACCGGAAGAGTCTGTCTCTTCCTGTGATGTGAAAGTGGGCGACTCTACCCATCATGCAGTTCGGCAGTGTAATTTTATAAATGTACAATTATTAGTGTTACAAATTGTTTATGTGTCACAAACTGTTGTGTCGTGATGTTTTACCCTGTTAGTTGAGTGTTAGTTGTGGGATATTAATTGTTGTTATAAAGTTTGAAACCATGTATCAGTTTCAATACACATAATACAACTAGCTCTGACCGCGCCTGCAGCAGCGAGCTGTGAAAAATACATGTTGCTGCCTGCCGAAGAGCGACAACTGTTGTTACCATGTACTGGACTCAATAAACGTCTACAAATACATAAATAAAAAACTGTTGTTACGCTATATGACGGTATATGAAATCTTTATATATAAAGATTACTATCAAAGGCTGAGTAAAGATTACTATCAAATGCTGAGAAAAGATTACTATCAAATGCTGAGTAAAGATTACTATCAAAGGCTGAGTAAAGATTACTATCAAAGGCTGAGTAAAGATTACTATCAAAGGCTGAGTAAAGATTACTATCAAAGGCTGAGTAAAGATTACTATCAAAGGCTGAGTAAATGTTATGTCTCAGGAAGTAATTTTCAAGTAAAATTTACTTGGAAACCCTTACTCTTTATTCCTTTAACCAAACATCTTGCCACTGACAGTAACCCATTCTATCACTGAGGTTATACACATAAAATAAAGATGCAATAGCCCCCTGTGTCTGCTGTACCTACCGAACCAGGCCTGCTGATCCCCCTGCACCTCAATGGCCAAGCCAAAGTCGGCCAGCTTCACCGCGGCATTCTTACATTTGCTTGCTAGGAGCAGGTTCTCTGGCTAAAAGTGGGTGAAAGGGAGAGAAATGAGGTTACCAAACATTTTTAACTGAAGGATGGGGGTACAATGTCACAGTGGGAGGAGCCGGAGCTAGATATGCTCAAAGTTTTCATGCAGTGTTTGTGATGAGGTTCAGATGAACATTCTCCTCGGCACTGTATTCAGCACACACACGACACAGATACACACAGACATTGGTGTCATTTGCATAACTTGGGGTGGACACAATAAAAGTAACTCCAATAACTTCGTGGACTAACTTTTATTGTACTCTAAAGCTGTATGTGTCAACCTCGTGAGTCTGCGGTCCTTTTTTGTCCCGGCCTCGTGTGGTGGGCTTTGGTCTACAGGCTCCATCTCTGTGGCCCAGATAATGCAGTCAGCCTCATTATTCTCTGTCAGAGGAGGGCTCTAATAATGGGCTGCTATCCCCACTGGCCCTTGCTCTCTCATCGAGTCTCTCCACAGCTCTCTCAACTCTCATTTAATCCTTGCCTCTTGAATGACAAACAAAGCTCCGTTAAGAAATATGAATACGGTTTCCGCATGGCAAGACTGCATTATTTCAGTCGACATTCAGGCCCGAACGCACTGAAAGTGTAAAACGCGCACGTTTTGCAGTACACCTTTAAACGGCTGAACCTGCACTAAAAGCCTTTTGAGTCAAATGTGTTTGGGTCTTTAGCCCTGAAAATACTAGCTTTAGCCACTCGAACCCTGACACTGAACTTTGGACAAGCATTACATAAAAACAAGTACGTTCAGCTCTTTGGCTCTGCCCAGTTAAGGTTGAACTCTACCGGTTAAAGTGTGTGCTTGTAAGAGCGAGCAAAGTTCCAAAGCCTTCCTTTGATTATTTTTCCTCGTGTAGTTGTTTCCTGAATTGCAGCTCAGTGAACAGCATTATGAGGACATTATATTCAGGCTGCCGTTCTGTCACTGCCTCCCTTGCTTTGCAGCAGCCGGTGTCTTTGCACCCTCCGCTCCCTCCCCTCAGCCAATTCATTTAGAAGCAAAAGAATACTGTTTACTTAAAGTGCAGATACTTAGAAGTGCACTTTTCTAGTCTCTGAGCCTGTAAAGGAAAAGAGAAGGAATTGAGAAAGAAGGAGAGAGCGATGAACCGGTAATCCTAAGGCGCTGTGCCTGCCTCGTGTCATCATACTCGCCCGGCTCTACCGCTTGGTTACGCTTTACTCTTTTGTAAACGAAGGGAGTTAGAACTTGCCAACACTGCAGCAGTAAAATAATCCCTAAAAAACGGATGTGGGTGGAAATTCTGATGAAGCATGCACTTCCATAAAAAAATGAAAAACATCTAGGCCACATGTTGGAACAAAACAGCAGCAACCGCCATCACTTTTTAATAAAAGCACACTCTCTCTCTTTAGCACACACGTACTTAGACATGCACACACAGCTGAGCACACCGATGACTAGCCGCTGTTTCTGTTGACGGGGAGAGGGGAGGTGTAAAGACGAGAGAGAGAGAGCTGCACTGGGGACATTGAAGAAATGACTGAGTTTCAAAACTTATAATTTAAATAATAAACCAATCCAATCAAAAAAGAAGTAAAGCCTGTGTTACAGACATGTTTCAGTTGGAGTCCCAGCCCTAATTGACATATTGATCGACTATCAATGAAATCAGACTAAAAGATACTGCCCTTCATGCTGACATAATCTAAAAGGCAGTGCACTTTTAATTTCTGAGATGACATAAAAAACAATATACTATTTGCAGCACACTGTGAACAATATAGTGCTGGCACACATTTACATTTACACTCATTTGCCAGAGCCTGAATTCTAATTTGAGGGCTCTTGTCAGCCAGGCTGTCCTCAGTCGTCACACCATGACCTATTGCACGAAATGCTCTCCGATGCTTGGGTGTGAAACCAGATAGGCGTGTCGGCTAAATAAAGAAATAGCCACAACAGTTCTGATAAACACAACACGCCTTTGCTGGAATGCCGGGACTGACATTTGCATAGAAGAGGGTCTTACTTGACCACAAGTGCATCGTGCAACACAAGACGTGACATACAAGCATGCGCGCACTGAAATGCGACCGGGGACAGCGAGAGTACGGCGAATCGTTTGACTTCTATCAGTTTTGACGCAGATTCACACACACAGCTTGCATTCCTGAGCAAAACTCAAGCTCAGTATATAAATCCGTAACATTTCAACTTGATGTGAACTGTTTGACGTGTGTCTACACAATACTAATCTATTGAGCAATCCCACAATTCAAACTTGTTGTTAATTAGCAACTGGCTTTTGGTTTCCATCCCTAAAAAAAGACCAGCCAGTCTGCCACAAATGTCCCAAAACAAAAGTCAATCGATTGCAGCTTACAGAACATTAGCTGTCGCATTTGGTCATAAATTGATCCAAAAAGGCAATAAAAACCCCACTGGGTGCCTCGTAATCAATAGTCGACACATTTCTCTGACGAGTAAATGAACCAGAGGTCAGATTAAGTATCCTCTTGGGTCGTCTTGAATGGATCCGTCGACAAAAGGACCGGCTGTGCAGTGACAAGGTCCCGTTCCAAAAAGGATACGGAGCAGCGGCATTAGTCATGCAGCATGATCGGTAATGGGAGCTTGAAATCGCCACAGACCCCAGGGGGGGGAAGTGGTGTTTACACAACAGGAAAAGAAGGTGACCGCACAGAGCTGGAGGCTGCGAATTGGCCGGGCAGAGCCAGAAAAAGGTCGGGAGGTGGTGTTTGACATCATGGAGATCGCACCGAAGATGGAGGGATTTTTTTTTGCTGTGAGAGCATAAAGGAGCTTTGGAACGATTTAATTACTTTCCTACTGCACAACCAACTATTGTGTGAAGGCCTACATTCTATTGTATAGCGTTAGTAAGAAGGCAATTGTATTCATATCAGAATTCATGGGGAATTAGAGGATTCAACCCTCTCTAAATACGGCGGCATTGCAAGTGACAGGATGTCCACAAACATTGCAGTCAGTTTCTCTTTTACACATCAGACTTACACAGACTGCACAAATAACACACCCACAACCCCCCCGACCCCCTTACACAAATATTTAAACACACTCAAGGGACAGATAGATGATCCCCATCACTCACCTTCAGGTCCCGGTGCACCACGCCCATTTGATGGCAGTGAAGCACCGCCTCCACGATCTGCTGGATGCAATGACTGCATGCAAACACCAAGGGAGGAAGGGGAGGGGGAGGGGGACGCATGTTAGTCTGAGCAGCGCTACACAATCCCGTGCACAGGCCAGGGTTTTAGAGGGGAGGTTTTGAGGAGGAGTGGGAAGACGAGAAGGGTGGAGAGTGCTCCTCTGTCGCCAGCCGGCTCAACACAGCTGAGAGCACACCCAATTAGTTTTCTATAATAAAAAGTAATCTCCATGGATTACCAATATTTTTATATGGACATGTATCATAATCGATGATGTATTGGCTGTTTGCTTGCTTGCTCTGCTGTGTGGAGTTTTCCACATGGAAGGCGGCCTACATTTAAAATGGCTACCGAGGGACTAATTCTGCGTTCACACCAAAACCTTTTCGCGTGAGTTTACTCGCTTGACTTTATGTGGTTAATTCGCGTCATTAGTTTTGTCGCGGCGGAAAGGGGTTAGAACAGTTAGCATTTCCGCCATCCAGCATTGAAATAACCACTAGTTCTGCTTTCTACTTGTTGTGGAAATTCCACAAACGTCGGAACATCCAACGCCCTCGTGTCTGGGTTCATAATATTGTCCGTAGTCACACAAAGCTCCAGGAACTGCGTCTGAATGAAGCCGCTTCCAGCGCTACTTCAGGCGGACCAGCAGCAGGTTGATTGAGCAACGGCAGGACGGCAGCGATGACGGGCGGAGCTTCTGAACGCTGATTGGCTTTTGCAAGAGTTGGAAAAATTTCCCGCCGTAAATTCACATTGTTCGCAACTTTGCATGCAATCTACTCCCGTGAACAATTCGCAACGCTTTTGGTGTGAACGCAGCATTAAGTGGATCAAACACTATAATGCAGCAGAAGTCATGACAATGACCTTCATTAGTGAGATTTTGGGGGGTTGGACTTGAAAGGGCATGGCTGTGGGTGCTCTGCAACAGAAGACTCCTTTGATTCAATTTATTCCGCAAAAATTTAAATAAACATTTGGATCTATGATCTTCTTAGATACTCTATTCTTTGTAGATGAGTACACCCGTGGACACGCTCAACTAAATCTCACGTCTTACAGTTGACTTGCGGCTGGATTCTACATTCCCACCTCCCTCTGTGTTTAAGTCATCAGGCCTCGGGTGCTGAAAGAGAGGGTGTGAGAATGTGGCTGGCCATTGGGGGGAGCACAGATGGTGTTGATGAAGGAGGTGAGGGAAGGAGTGAGTCATTGTGCATTTAATAACATTTAGAAGATGTGTCTGGGATCAATGCCATGTCTACTGTCAGCCGAGCAAGATCCGTCATTCTGATGTCAGTTAGCTAAAATAAGAACCCAAAAGTCAAGAACTGTGCGCGGGGACACGGAGGGATGCTTGAGTCATATGCAATGAGACCAGATGATGTGTCTGAGCCGGGGACGATACATGTGATGAGACAGACTACACGTACATGTGTGCGTATAGGGTTCATGTGCATTGCCTGGGTCCAGCTGTGGGAGCTGTGGGCTGATGCAGAGACACACACACACCAACACAAGCACCTGTGCTACCTGGGACGTGGCGCGGTGTGTGCGTGTGGATTAAAGCTTGTCTGTTAATGTGTGCTTCCTGTGCACTGACCAGGCCAGAGTTCATCAAAAAGTCAGTTTTTTTTATGAAAAAAAAAGAAGAGAAGTTTAAATCTTTTAGAAGAGAGTTCGTACGGGGCTTCTCACTGAACTGCCTCTTTGCGACGTTGTTCAATCATAAGAGATACAATCCACGTTGGAGTGCTGATTTCTTGGAAGCCGCGGTGTAGCCTCACAATTTACAGAATTTAGAATCAGACCAATCAAATACACGCAAAGAGGTGCATTACTGTGCAACGTATATTTCTGCTGTTTAACGGCCGATCGTTGCACTGAAAGACAAAGTGACTGACAGCGTGATCACTTTCTAAAGCAGTCAAATCCTTCCTCGTGGTAGAATGAACCGCTGCGCAGTGTTTGGGTGTCTGATGAGCCTTTAATCTCGTGGATTAATTCCTCGCTTTTGATATCCTGGATCGTATTTCATCCTCTCACCTGTGCCGCCAACAACACACTCAGGCCTGTTTGAGAGCAAACAACCTGCCGAGAGCAGCTTAATGGAAGTTTTTGGATCGTGGAAAAATACGCTCTCTTGCTTTTACAACACTTTTGATCTTCCCGCCCACACTTATGGAAATCATGTTGAATGCATCTTTTCTCTGGTGTATTCTGCCGTTTGAAATATTGTGTGTAGAATTAGAATTAGATGAGAAAAAAAAAGTACCACGTTTAAGATCACAACTTAACGGTAGGAGATGTGTGTATATATATATATATATATATATATATATATAGATATATATGCCGAACAATTGGGCGAGAGAGAGAGATGGACTGGCATGGCCGTAAAGTTCAGAGCTATAAATTAGAATCCTGTGTCTCAATCCTAAAGGTCTCCCAATGAATAAATACTAGGCAGGTCACATCCACAGCCCAAATGCTAAGAGCTGTGAATGTGTGTGCGTGTGAGTGTGCATATGTGTGTGCGTGTGTACGCGAGCATGTGGCTGCATGCGGCAAAAATGACTTCCACCTATGAAATGTGTGCTGTGGTCTTATGCAACCCCATTTACAGGTAGGTATGCATGCCGTTCAGTGCGTGTGTGTGTGTGTGTGTGTGTGTGTGTGTGTGTGTGTGTGTGTGTGTGTGTGTGTGTGTGTGTGTGTGTGTGTACACGTCTATAAAAAGCAGGCTTTGGCCACACGTTGTGTACAAGCAGTGTTTCTGTGTACGCATGTAATCTGCCGTGAGACGAGTGTGTTTTGGTTCTGTTGCAAACCAGCAAGTTGTCCCGCTTTACAGAGTTCTTCAAAGGGGAGCTGAAGAATGAGGTCTGCAGCACAGCACAGCCACAAATGGGACTTAAAATAATGCTCTTTAGTTACTAACCCAATGTTACCTTGAATTCTTGAATTAAACGCCTTTACGGCGAACAGAGAATCAAAAGACTTGATTAAATTGAAGTAATGGACGTAAATGGTTTGCTGCGTTTAACAACCGTACAACACTACTTCCTAAGCACATCGCCAAAACCGTACTATTTAGAAGACAGTGTTTTAAATAAGGTTTTAGAACATATATAAATGTGAGTTGGATTGTACTGCACAGTGCATGTGAGAGTTTGTAAACCGATGTTTTTATATCGTTTTACTATTCTTTGTTCCCAAAGAAATAAACAACAAGAAATAAACAACAAGAAACAAAGAAATACAAAGAGGAATTCTTAAGAATACAAGGTAACATTGGGTGAATAACTGATGTACAAATGGTCCTTTTGTGGGTGAAGATTCCTTAAAGCAAGCAAAACAACTATACTCTGACACACTTAAGACACATTTGCTACCTTTTTCTAATTGTAGTTGCCTAATTAGAGTGCATCAAAAGGTGGAAAGCCAATTACTTGTTGTAGTAGCTGCAGATGAACACTAATTATCTCCCATATAATATGCTAATAAATACCTGCTGGTTCAAAGTAAAGCATCAAATGAGTGCTGCAGAGATAACCACAGTGGTGGCTTAATGATGTTCTGTAATTGGTCATAATAATATGATAATAACCATCATATGGCAAGCAGAAACCAGCATTTATGCTGTTTTATGAAATCACATGTATAGGAAACTGTCTTGTCCTTTTGATGACACTGCTGGTTTGTGTCTGAAGTACCTTTCAGGGCCGAAGATAAAAGCATCTCGCAAAAGATGCTTGTGAGAATATTAATTAAAAAACTCTTTGTTTTAAACGCAGCGCAGTGCTTTTGTTGTGTTTTTCTTTCAGCTGAATATCTTTGAGCGCAATAAAGATGTACTCGATGTTGAATGAGACTTGATAATACACAGATCAATAACAAAAAAAAACAAAAAATGACTGAAAGCTAGAGAGAAGGGAGGAGGAGGAGGGAAGGAGAATAAATCAATGAAGATCAGAATAAATATAACTGTGGCTTCTTTTAACAAACCTGGTGGGAGAGATTGACGGTGATGGGGCATGTGTAAACGCTGGATATCTATTTGTCTGTGGAAGGGTGTGTGTGTGTGTGTGTGTGTGTGTGTGTGTGTGTGTGTGTGTGTGTGTGTGTGTGTGTGTGTGCGCATGCAAGGGCTCATTAATGTATTGATCCGGTCAGTCAGTGCAACAGGAGTTTTATTATGTAGTTGTTTGTAAAATGATTGTAAAGAGAACGGTTGAGAGGGCAGATGGAGCGGAGAGGGCGGGTGAGGCAGGACAGGTGGTCCTCCAGGTGAAGAGGAAAAATACCATCAAATAAAAAAGCAAAAAGGAAACATGAGAGCATACCAAGAGACACGTCGGACAGGCGGACATTAGACCAGCGACTGACGACACGAACAGACGAGACGGAGGAGGGAGGGAGGAAAGGGACGGAGGAGGGAAAGGAAGAAGCAGGGATGCAGATGCTCCTCAACATATACTAACCTTCAGGTCCCTGTGCACTATGTCATGTTGGTGAATGTGATGGACACTTTCTAGAATCTGATGGATACAGTGACTGTGAAGACAAAACAGAGAGAGGAGGGACGGTGGAGGGATGAAGGCAGATGGGCCGTGGGAGGGGGGGGGGGGGGGGGGGGGGGGGGGGGGAGATGAAGGGATGAAGGTGGGGAAATGGAAGGGGAGAGGGGTGAAGGAGAAGAAAGAGGATGCCAGAGTGAACAGAGTGACGGGGCAGGGCCAATGCAAGAGGAACAAGACCAAATTTAAGGATGAGAGAGTGGAAGGTTAGATTAAAGGAGAAGTGACATGGATGTCAGAAGAAATGAAGAAGAGGAGAGTGGGAGAGGAGGTGGAGGAGGAGGAAGAGGAGGAGGAGTGGGTGGACGATGCAGATAAAGATGTTGGAAGGGGAGGGGTGGGTGGATGCAGGTGGAGGAGACAAAAAACGTTTCGTTTTGCTTTTTCTTTTCTTTTTTTAAATGTGATGAGAGAGCAGCCACAGCAGAACAGCCTGCCAGACAGAAATCACAACAAACACCAACACAGAGGAGAGGAGAAGAGGACAAGAGGAGAGGAGGAGAGGAGGAGAGGAGAGGAGAGGAGAGGAGACCCAAACAAATAAAAAACGGTGACAGATTATGAAAGAGAAGGTGGGACGCTTTTGAAGAGCAAAAGAGAGATAATAATACATGAAAGAAATGGAAGACGTATGTATCTAAATCACAGAAGACTGGTGGGCTGATGCCAGGCTATTTTTTCCCCCGCCACTAAAAAGTGCGTGCACAGAAAAAGATACACGTATCCACCTCACTCTACTGTGAGTGCGTGCACACCTAAATGTGTGTGTGTGTGTGTGTGAGGCTTGGTGCAATAAGAGAGAGAGAGAGCGAGAGCAATGTGTGACTAATAGCAGGTGCAAAGAGACAGGCGGCCTGCAGGATGCACGCCCACACAGTGTCTAGTTAGTGGGCGGACTGAGAGAGAGAATAAGAGAGATACGTTTGCTCATGAACACACACACACACACACACACACACACACGTATAATAATAATAATACATTTTATTTGAATAGAGCTTTAAAAAAAGTACTCAAAGGCACATAACAGAAACAATAAAAAGCAATAACGATATAAACAAAATAGAGGACGTAAATGTAAGAAATGAAACAAAAAACATACATAACTAAGGGTCACAGGTTAAAAGCAGATTTTAATTAAATAGGTGAGTTTAGAGTGCAGTTCTGAGAGTGGCAAGTGACGGAGAATGTCTGAGGTGCAGTGGAGAAGCAATGGACATGCACTGGAAGGAATCAAAGGTTGAATATCAGGTAAACAATCTGATTTGGCTGCAAAAAATGTACTAAAATTAAAGACCTCCCGTTTATAAATCATCTAAAAACTAATTGGCCTTCTTTGTATTATCCCCTCGACTTGGAAACAGGGCTTCTATGAGTGAACAAGCTGCGCCACGCCGGCTTCCCCACAGCGACTATAAACTACGCTTGATGGTTAACGCCGCAGGGCAGCATGGGTGGGTGTGCATCCGTTTCATTGCGCATCGATCACACAGTATTCACCATAAGGGGTATCTTTGGGCTCGTGCCGCTGACGTTAGATAGGAGGCCAATATCCACAGAGAATAACACACTTATCCGCTTCATTTCTCCACGTTGACAAGCCCTCCATTCAGTTACTTGCACTCCCTCGTCCTGCTGTTTGAGCCAACTTCTGCTCTTTGACGTGAAGTGAAAGTGACGGGAGACGTTACTGTGTGCATGCGTGGACACGCGGCGCGACCCGACGGTGACCCGTCGTGTCTGGCATTTAGAAATAAGAGAGCGCCTCCTTCCCACGCCTTTTGTTTGTCCAAAACGATTATGTCATTCCAAAGGACTCGTCTGTTTATGAACTCCTGGTTGGGCAGAGAAAGGAAGAAAAAAAAAAATGCAACGCTCGACACACTTGCCAAAAAAATGTGACTCGCTCAGCACTTTGAGCTACAATGTCCCACTGTTCTCTGCAGGGCAGTAAAGAGATACTGGGAGGAAAATCAAATACAGAGCCAGTCTGTGTGTCAAGACACCTTCTATCCCTCCTCATAGCCTTTCAATACGAGCATACACATCAACGCGAGCATGTGATCTAATACTTTCTATATCCAGGGCAGCGTATAGCAGTTAAAAACAATGAATATTTGAATTACACTCATCAGGCGTAGGGCGCTCACGTTGCTCGCTGTTTGCTAAATGTGCGTTCAGGTCATTGTTAGCAGAAACAACCCTTTTAAATCAACGGTGCTGTCTTTTCAAGTCCGTGTGCTCCTTAGTGAAGAAAAGATGACTCGATTCAGCTTCAGGTGTAATTTAGCTCTACTCATGACGGCCTCCACCCAACCAAACGCTACTGAAGAGAATCAAGGTGTGATGCAGCACGGTGTGGCGTCTGTGTGAGTGTACGTGTCTGAGACTAATTATCATAGCTAATTAAAAAGGCTCAATTCTTACTGTTCTCCAAGGGAGTAAGAAGGGGGCGGGGGCTGGCCTGGATGACTGACATTCAAAGAAGTGAAGGGGGTGAGTGTGTGTCCTTTTGTGTGTGTGTGTGTGTGTGTGTGTGTGTGTGTGTGTGTGTGTGTGTGTGTGTGTGTAAAAAAAATCACAGATAATTAGCTAATTGTAATTCCTTCACCTTTAGCACCATTTGTACTAAATCAATGACCGTCTTGTAAAATCCACAAACAGGAGAAGCCAGACTTTTTTCAATCTTATTTTACATAGCCACTCAGTTAAGCGACTAACACAGACTCCGCTGAAAGTTTGTCTTTAGGGTCCTCTAAGACGCTGGGAAGCAGAAACATACATTAACCTTTGAAGACGTTTTTTCCTCTCACCTGTAGTGCTACTTAGTTTTGGAGATATCAGTCGTAGAGATGTCCGTCACAGACTTAAAGTCAAACGGAGTAGAGACGAGAGCTCAGTACAACCGTCTACTGTGTCATGCTGGCATGAATTTTGACAATATCAGTCTATTCAGTTTCACTTTCTATGCTGCTGAATGAACACCCACACCGCAACTGTCATTTCCAAGTATCTCTCTCCCTCTTATCTCAGTGTATTGCCTCCATTTCCTCTCCCGCCGTTGGTTAAAGTGAACTGTGTGTGTGTCGAGTCAGCGCGAGTGGTGGGAGTGAGATATAAAACAGCATGGCTGCTGCTGCTGCTGCTGGTGGTGGTGGTGGTGGTGGAGGGTGAATAAGAAAGTAAAGAAGAGGGCTGAATGAAAATGAAGAAAAGAAAAGACAGAGAGAAGGTGAGCCCGTCCACATACGCACAAACACTACAGGTGGGCAATTTGTTTTGTTCTGCTTACATACTTGTTTTTAATCTCTCCCACTGCAAGGGGGAAAGGGAACATGACAGCTTGCACCGGTCAAGCTAGTCGGGTCATTTAAAACAGCGGTCCCAACCACCAGGCCGCGGTGAAAAAAGCTCTGAAACCCCTGCTTCCATCTCCACCATCCTGTCTCTGTGAAGCGGGTTTTAAGTTACGGAGTAGACTGGACTAAAGGTTTAAGTTACGGAGTAGACTGGACTAAAGGTTTAAGTTACGGAGTAGACTGGACTAAAGGTTTAAGTTACGGAGTAGACTGGACTAAAGGTTTAAGTTACGGAGTAGACTGGACATAAAGAACCCACGTCGGGTGTCGTTGTCTCACCCCGAGGTGGGACCGGCTCGTAGCAGAGCAACAAGCTCAGTGCTCCCACTCATTCGGCGTAATGGTGAGCTGTATTTGTATGCACTTAATTGACTTTATGGCGGTCGCATCATTTTATTACATCATATTTTATTACATCATATTTATTACGTGAAGGTCCGTGGCACAAAAAAGGGTTGTTGACCGCTGATTTAAAAGACACCTGGGTTGAACAATAAGAGTTTGTTGATAGCATTACAAATATCCGCCAGCCCACTATGTGGCAGACAATGCAGTTTATTCACTGTTAGCGCGGTAATATTTATCCCCGAGTACAGAGTTTCCTGTGTTCATAGTCTAATTATTTAATGGTTTTAGACTATTTTGTTGCAACTATTTTGTTAGGAAAAATGGTATTCGGGACAACCCCAAAGGGGACGATCACAAAAAGCGGAGCTGCATTTTTTAAAATTGATCTATATGCACCAACTCTCAGAACTTTAACTCCCATGCAATGTTAATTATACTTAAATGGGGCACTGTATAGTTAAAAATAGACAACATCCACCACACTTTTCAGATTTGAAAAGCAGATTTTTGGTCTTCAAAGCCCATATTGGTCAAACCTGAGATTGGAAATGAAGGTCGCTCCTGTGTTAGTGCGTGAGGTGAAGAACTGTGCCATTGATGAATGAAACAGACGAGGAATAGTGCAAAAAATAAGATGGAAAGAGCAAAGTTTTTCTAGGACTAATATGACAATGAAAGTAGGAGGCAAAGTTAGAAGTTATGTGAGGAGCAGAAAACAGGAAGAGGAGTAGAGAGGAAGATAAGAAAAAGAGGAAAGAGAGTAAAGCAGGGTCACAATAAAAAAAAGGAGAAAAAAAACAGACAAGAGAAGACAACAGAGGACAGGAGCCATTTAAGGACAAGGAGAAGCCCTTTCAAATACACACACACACACACACACACACACACACACACACACACACACACACACACACACACACACACACACACACACACACACACACACACACACGCCAAGTGAAGGCAGCACTCCTACCTGGCGTCGGCCTCGCTGTAATACTCTCTGGCTACGATGTCCTCAAACAGTTCACCTCCGGTTACCCTGCCAATGAAACACACACACACACACACACACACACACACATTAATATTGGGACGCCTGGTTGGAAAGCGGCGGGGGGTCTAGGATTCCTACAGCACCCCCCACCCTCCCCACACTGTTACCATGGAAACTAGAGGGAATTGCCAAGAGATGGATGTGGAGGACGTGGGTGGTGGTGGATATAGTAGAGAGAGTTATGTAATGTATGCATAGGAGAGGAGGGGAGGAGGGGAGGAGAGGAGAGGAGGATGCCTTACAAGTCAAACAGGAGGTAGTGGAAGCCCTCCTCTGATATACTGTCATGAAGACGAACTGGAAAACAAAGAGAAACAGGTTGATGGATAAATGTTTCTTTGTGTATTAATAATAATTTTGAATGTGTTTTGTTATTGTGGAACCAAGAAACGTTTTGTTTGTTTTTCCCGGAAATGTACCCTGTCTACCATTTCTGAAAAACACAGAGTAACATTGCTGCAATATAATAAATAATACATTCAATAATTTGATGCAGCCTACTTTTTACACTTCTACAGTCTTAGTGTTGTGAGAGAAGGATTAAAACTATATATCCGTGTATAAAATGTACATTTATAATAGATGTGTTAGATTAGAATAACATCTATGAACTATATAGATTAAGAAAAAAATATTAATATACGTTTAACAACAAAAAAAGAAAATGTTTTCATATCAATTTAAATTAATCGAAATTACAGTACTGTATATTGCTTCAACTACACTTTTTTCAACTACACAGTAGAAATGTGATATATTTTGTAAGGAAAAAGTGGTACTTTTGGAGTACGCAAGAAAAAAACTAAAAACAAGGTCTTCACTTTGAAGTAAACGGGAAATAAACGGGTCTCATTTCGATTAATTCACTGAGACAGAAGTTGGAGGCGAGAGGAGCAAAGAGAGAAAAGACGTGTCTTCACCGATGTTGGAGTGTTTCAAAAGGCGGCAGATCCGAGCCTCTCTTTCCAGCTTCTGATGATCTGAAGGGACAGAAAGACGGAGAAAGAGAGAGGATGATGATCTCATTAGGACCCGACACTGGAGCAGCCTGCTCGGGATAATCGGGTTAAATGTGAGAACGTCAAGACGCTGTGCTGAGATGCAGTTTGACTGAAACACACCCAGTTGTGTCTGAGATCTGACACACACACACACACACACACACACACACACACACACACACACACACACACACACACACACACACACACACACTACAGTATGTAAATCTACTCAAGAGGCGTAAATAAATCTGATGAAGCCGAGCTGCAATAGTGAGATGTGGTTATTATCGTAGAGAATCCTCTCCAGATGGAATGAAATGAACAACCATCAAAGGGTTCTTTCAAAAAGCAGAAACCAGCTTAAATTCATACGTTTCACCTGTCATACTTATATCATACTGTACCAAAAAGGTATTTGACCAGTTATGCTAAAAAAAATACTTTTCTGTAACTAATTCAACATTTTATTTTATTTACTTCCTGTAAAGAATGAACAGCTGATTTTAACCAAAAGGCAAACAATAAGTTTGATTTGTTTTCTTCTTCTGTTACATTCTGCGTCATTATCCTGTTTAAACAGGAAATATATCAGGTGGACCACCCTGTATGTGCAGGCATGTGGAGCACAGCATGAGCAATAACATAACATGGAGATGCACGTGTTCACACACACACACACACACACACACACACACGTACAAGTTGCATGGGCTTAAAAACACAAAAATGCACACGTACTGCACACACGTGTACAGTACATGCAGTACACGCCAATAGGCTGGCGAAACACCAGCGCACACATTCACGCAGCCAGTGAGGAGTGACAGTGACGTGTAAGCCCAGTGATTAAAGCCTTAGAAGATGAGGGGAGCGAGGTGGAGAAAGGAATGGAGGAGTGTTGAAGCGGGGACAGAGGAGGAGGAAGGAAGGAGAACGAAAACGAGAAGAAAAAAAAACCACCATGGTAATTATTATGCATGAAGCCCGGGTGCTGTCTTTCGGTTTAAAAGAATAAGACATTGCTGATTGCTGCTCTTGTGCAGCTGTTGTGCAAAAATAAAGCGCTCTATAGTTGATTATTTTAAAAAGAAAGATGAGGAGAAAGAGCGAGAGAGCGAGAGAGAGAGAGAGAGAGAGAGAGAGAGAGAGAGAGAGAGAGAGAGAGCAGGGGGCAATGGACACACTAAATGTTGTTTTTTCAATGTGTTTGTTTCTGTGTTACAAACTGAATTTCAGACTACTGTAAATGGGTAGTAGTATGTATGTATGTATGTATGATCAGAAATACAGTGAATAAGATATCTGTATATATATATATATATATATATATATATATATATATATATATATAGAGCAGTTGTGAAGTCTCGTCACAGCCTTGTGCTCGTGGGACTACATTTCTGCATGCGAAGCAGAAATTCTCCCTCGCAAGGATGTTTTCTGCTGTGCGCTCGTATCATGTGAATGCGGCTGTTTAAAAAAAAAAGGTTTAATTTACTGTATAATAATGGATTGTATTTAATTTTCTCATAAATAAATGTAGTGAATTCAAAAGTACAATATGTCCCTCAGAAATGTAGCGGAGTTGAAAAGTAGCATCAACTTAAGCTCAGTACTTGACTAAATGTACTGTTAAATACTGTGTAAATGTAATGTTACGTTGCTGTAAAACGATGCTGTAAAACGATGCTGTAAGAAACAAAAGGGTGGAAGCACTGGGAGCACTGGGAGCACTGGGAGCACCAGTGGAACAGTCAGTCTGCATATGCTTTCCCCTTAACATGAACTCAACGCTGAGTGGCTTAATCCCAACTATTCGCTTGTGTTGAACGCTCCCAGATATGTCATCCGTCACACTACAATGTCAAATGGTGAAAAACACGTTCCTAAGCACAAGCGTCGCATTTCATTCTGTCGGTGGCATCTGCTGACATCACTCTGAGGAAACGCACCGGCTCATCGTCGCTCGTCTACCAGATGGCCAGACTGGGCTCGTGTCTCATCGGCACGTCTGAAGGAGTGAACGCCGGAGAGGAACTGATATTGCGAGATGTAAAAAGGTACAAACTATTGAGGGTTTTCTTAATCAGCCTTTGCTTTCTTATTAAAATACTGAGTTTTAAAGCAAAGTCTGTATCAAATTATGTTTCAATAATGCTGACACAGCAATATTCTGTCATTCCCAAGCATGGAAACTGCAAATTATAATGCATACAATTAACTCTGCTTCTTTCTAGCCTTGCTTAAGCTTAAAATCTCTTTAAGTGGAGATACAAGTGGGTCATTGAGAATTTGTCTTGGGATTTACAGCTGGAGATTGACTTAAAATGAGATATAGCAACCTCCTTTGTAATGAGGAGGGTTGCTATGCAGGTCCTTTATCCTGGCTTTAACAGGCTGGCTGAATCAATGGGAGATAAACCTTCAGCCAATAAAGACGTCGGGGTGAGGGGAAGTGTGGGGATTTAGTCAGCGATAGCAGAGGATGAATAGTCAAGAAAGTCGAAGGTATCATCGTCTTATTTGATGTTTCCACAGCTGTAGTTCTGAATACAGATGATCAGCTAGAAGTCTCTGGATTCTGGACGCGCCGAGGAATAAAAATGGGTTCGTGGTCGAATTGGTGGATGACTGCAAGGTTAGCCATGGGACGATATGAAAATCTCATGTCACCATTATCCTGGCCAAAATGGTTGCGATGAACAAAATGACCCCAATAATTGTCAAAATATGCTCAAAACTCCTACAATGGCAGCGGTGTTAGCGCAGTCCTGATAGTTCTATCTAGACGTTGCATTGAGTTACATTGCATTAAAAACCAGAGTGTTGGGAGCAGGCAAATTATAACGTGACCATGTGTTCAAATGTGATCTTGTAAAATGTTGTTCTTGGCGAGAAACTTACACACAATAATTACAGTTGTTGAAAGGAGGTGTTTTCACAGCAAAATAAAATAGATATCAGAGCTAAATGATGACCTGTTTAACCTCCTAATGCTAGTTCTAAGCAGCAAAACATAATAAAAACTACTGATGCCAAGATTTGTTTAGAATCATTTATTTCCCAATCATCTGAATTTTGTGTTTTTCATGCAAATAACCAGTTTAGATGACAATAATGAAGTAAAAGCTTAACGTTTAGAATTTTACACGGTCTTTGGGACAGTTGGGGAAAACATTTTGGCAAAAAAAATGATCATTGATAACGATCGATAAACGTCGATAAAATGTTACGACTTCCCGTCCCTACACAAACAGCTGTGAACACAGCACATGTATGTGCATGTTTTAGGCTATTTACCTGCTGATTAAAGTGAAGGTGGTTAGCCCCAAAGTTAAAGACGACATTGGCCCTCGCTCACTTAAGGTGGACTGCCCTTTAAAGTTATTCTCATCTTTGTGAGGACAAAAAAAATAGACACTTTGCTGCCGGGTCTCACAACATTTCTGGCGGAAACCCTGCAACTGTATGCTTCCGATGCAGCAGAAATCGAGAGGAGAGGAGAGGGGAGGGAACGGGAGGAAGATGAGGAGTGATCCTGAGGGGAAAAGAGAGAGGAAGTGGAGATAATAGGACAAGCAAGAGGAGATAGGTTGGAGAGAAGAACATGAGCACTGGCTGTTCACTAAATGGAGCTTAAGCGGTAGTTCAGGAAGGAAGACTCTCTTGACACTACGGGTCATTCATAATATCTCAGTCTGTTTCTCCCAGCTGATCTGAGGGTCGTCCACTTTTAAGCAATCAACCAGATGCGGCGCTGTGTCTCTAAGCCAATCATATCGTTGCTGTCAAACTTTAAAGGGGTTCTTTGCTCTGCTGCTGTCAGTTGTCATTTCAGCTCGAAACCGAATGCGACCCTCCTCCACCCCGGTCACCTCCAGTCAGCAGTCAGTCAGACTCCTCATTCATCATCGGGTTAAAGCAACTCCCTTCTTCACCACCGGTCCGGACTCCTGAGGGATTCTGCCGGATCAGGACTGCCCCTTGTTTATCCGGGTTCAGGGTAGAGTCCAATCGCCAAAGACTTTGCACGATTCCATCGCTATACCGACGTAATAAACGTATTGTTGAATTCGAAACAAGTCTCTCCTGATTGAAGCGAGATAACCCCGAGGACAACAGTTAGCGAAGTCTGCAGGAATCTACGCGTTGGGGAGCAGAGAGGAGAGGAATGAATCTGGGTTAATCATCACCGGTGAGGACTAAAGTCTCCAGAGGGGAGGGGATGTAAAAAGACAGTCACAAAGACCGTTATAACCATTGTGCAGAACATCAGGACGACTCTTGCCAGTTGGGAAATGTTCACAGCATGAACCGCACTGCGGTCATGGAGGTCAGGAGGCAGCCTCTGTAGAGTGAAGCAGGGATGACGAGTTTTTAGTTATTAGGGGTGCAACGGATCACAACACTCGGGCGGTATAAAGGTTTTGCATTTTAAAATCGGATAACTAAATTGTATTCAAAAAACCCGATGAATAGGAGATAAGGGAACCTGAAGTGCAACAATGCCGACTCATGCACGGGTTTTAGGACTCATTTCCTGCCGCACTCTAGTTCCTGTACATGTCACAGTAATGACATGGTGTCATGAAGCAGCCTCTAAGTTTAAGGTGAAGCTTGACCATTGGGATGAAATTATATTGCAGTGTCAGAAAAATGTAAACACAATTTAGGAGGTAAATAAGCAAAAACAATGATATTCTCTGAGCCTGTTGAAGGTGTATTGGATCCTAAAATAGGCTAAACACGAAAGGTGAAAATCTGCAGGTCATACACGGGAAACAACTGCTGTAACATACAAGACTGTGTGTTGGGATTACAAACAAATCCGGATGTCCTCATAGGCTCAGTGTATTTACAGCTAATGGAATTTGAATGTATAATAATCATAATAATGAATATCCTAATATTAAAAGTTGAATATGCATTTGACTGAAGCGACTACATTTGTCCTGGTTGGCTGGCCAAAAGCAGGTCGGATCACTGCTACTGCATTGCAGGTGAATCTCATACAGCAGACACACACGTGTCACACACACACAAAACACACACAAGCACGCTTGTCTCCATCATCATGCTGAATGAAAAGGCCACACGGCAACCTCTGGCAAGATCCCTGCCCACGAGCTCTGTGATTGGCTAGAAGTCTTGCCCAACGGACCTGTCCTACATTTCCTGTTGATATGTTTTGGATTGGTGTGAACTTTTTTTGCGACTACATGGGAGGTGGGGTTGGGTGATTGGAAGATGACACACACACACACACACACACACACACACACACACACACACACACACACACACACACACACACACACACACACACACACACACACAGGGTTTTTCATCTCAAATTTAAGACTTTTTAAGACCTTTTCAAGACCACTTTAAATGAAATTTAAGACCAACATCGCACCTTTCCTGATATGCGTATGAATGAAAAAAATAGGAAATCAATCAATCAATCAAATAACTTTAATCATAAGACAGAACCATTTAAAACAATAACTGTGAGGGGTGTACGTTTTGGTCTACGTGTCTTATTTTATTGTATTGTTATATAATAATGAACAATATTTTCTTATCATATATTATTATATATAAAATGTTATCTTATTTGGCATTTGTTGGACTGCTTGTGTTACCAAACAATGGGATCTTGATAGGCTTAATTTAGTAAGTAAAGTATTGTTTTTGTGTCATGATGAATATATTCAACTCGATTCTGGGGCGTCATTCTGAGACTTCGCTGAGTCGGCAACCGGACCCTGGCGACGTGTTTTCTGTAGCCGGCTTCAGGCCAGTGCTGGCCCCAGGTTAGTTTCAATTACGGCCGAGTGACGGCAGTGACGGCCGCCGGAATCGGGCCAGTGTATTCGGTCCGATTCTGGGGCGTCATTCATGCCGAGTCTCAGCAGAATCGGCAACGGGACCCGGGCCGGACATGTTTCTTCCGGCGTGTCTAGCTTAAGCCGGATCCGGACAAGGTCATTTTGGCTACCTGGGGAAGAACCCTTTAATTTACAGAGAAGAAACATCTTTGGCTGGAGGACTGTGGACTCTGTAATAATAATAAGATAATATAATAATAATAATATATAATATAATAATAATAATAATAATAATAATAATAATAATAAGGAAGGGGGTAAAAATTAAGACTTGATGAACGAAATTTAAGACCTGTTGACAAAATGTAATACCTTTTTAAGGCCTTAAATTATGAATACTAAATTTAAGACTTTTTCAAGTTTTTAAGACCTCGCGGGTACCCTGCACACACACACACACACACACACACACACACACACACACACACACACACACACACACACACACACACACAGCCTGGCTGTGTGCGTTGGTACATAGTATTATGAGCAGCAAACAATACATATTTAGATTATTGATGGAGTTCAGTGGGCGGTCGACTGAGTGCATCACAGTCTCCGCTCCTCTGCCCTGTCTGAAGAGTCAGATGAGAGTCCCGTGCTGAAGGCATGTAGGCGTACAGGCGCATGGCCCTCAGCTGCCAAGTGCCCGGGGTGCCTTCTCTCTCGCGTGACCCCTCCCTCCGCCTCGGCGTCCATCTCCATCTGCCAGTCCGAAGCAGACGCTGCTCTTGGTTTCGCTGCACCTCCGTTGCTCTAAGCTCTCAAACCTCACCGAATACCACAACAACAACAACAACAACAACAACAACAACGACGACCTAAACTAAATGCCAATTCTAAAGTAGAGCAGCGAGTCATCGTGGCGGCCGTAAAACCTGCGCTGCCATGTCAGATAGGTTATGGAGCTATGAATAGGATCTGGAGTAGAAGCGGTATGCAGCGGCTCCAATGCTTCCCCGCTGGCTCGGCCATCAGAGAGGAGCCTCGCGCCGCCCGGTCGGGTCAGATCAGTCCTCTGACACCCAATGTGTTGCGGAAGCAGGGAGATTATGCCGCGCCTCAGAAATATGGACGAACGCCACAAGCACTCCCCGATAAAGCAGCTCGAGTGAAACGTATCGGCCCAATGGACGTCCCAATGTATAGGTGCATTATTTATTCTGAGTGTATCTGTGGTGCTTTAGTGCTCATCAGGCCAATTGCGAGGATTAACTGTTAGCCTCCTGCTAATATAGCAGCGGGATAATCTCGGATGGGTTTAATCTCGTTAAAAGCCGCTCGCTGCACTGACATTATAGTCAAACTATGACAAGAGGGACATAAGCGCTGCCAGAGACGATGGGACAAAGCTTTCAAATAATGACATTTTCCTTTTTTTTTTACAAATGGTTGTTTATTATCTTGCTTAGGTTTGATGTTAAGCAAAATTCTCTCACTGTCTTTTTTCCCCATGTTGCTGTGGTAATATATTCCTACACTGAAAATATTAGGTGACAGTCGCCCAAATATAAAAACTTCAGCCTAAACACGTTAACTAATGGATCAATTTGGGAAGCAGAACAATCTAAACCTATATATGTATATATATATATATATATATATATATATATATATATATATTGTATATACACATATATAAACAACACACATGCTGCTCATGCCTGTTAAAATGCCTCTTCCACCACACAAGCACTGGCCCCATTTGTGTGTGTGTGTGTGTGTGTGTGTGTGTGTGTGTGTGTGAAGGCAGGGCAACAGTCAAGGGTCAGCACGGTGCCTCTGGGCTCCAGTTACCAGGCTGGAGGGGCAGCAGGAGTTTTACACCGAGCAAGTGGTGTTGTGAAGTGCCTGCACAAAAATGAATGCAGAATGCCTCTTCACGGCATTCTGCATTCATTTTTGTCAGCAAAACATCATTATATGATTCTATAGTAAGACATTATAGATCCATTTTTACACTCAATCACGATCAAAGAACTCACATTTAAGAGCCTTTAGTGCTTTTACAATATCCCTCTCTCCACAAAGTGATCATTAAATGATCGACCTTATGAATGTCGTTCTCTTGAGTACCACCGAACCGGATGCTTCGGTGGTACTCAAGTTAACGACATTATACCGATAGCCCTGCAGTATTGCCCTCAAATCCGCACATAACACGCCGCATCTGTGTAAACGTCAGCCGTCCCACACAGCAGGTAACATAAAAAGACTCGGAATAGACGCCTTCAAATACGTCACTTGTCCGCGCCACAAACAAATAAGTCCAATTAGGCCGAGCGGATGGGAATTGGTATTTTAACTCTGTGTCACACATTTAAAATGGTACACAACACCAGTTACGTATAACTCAGAAACAGTGTTAAAGTCCAGGAAAGCCCGCTGTTGGGGCGGTTACACGAGCTTCTGTAAGCGCTCCGTCAGCACGCTGTCCCACGCATCCCCATCTGAGCGGGTGATTGCTGTGAGGTATCGCTTATATAACTGTCTGCACCGTAGGTGGGGAGGTGACCACTGGGACAGAGAAACTATGAACACATTAGTCACCCTCGTCTGGTGCACTTTGAGGGAGTGAAATAATAGTGAAATTCAAATGGAGCCAGGAAGGAAGACTCTCTTGGCGAAACCCCGGTGCACACGGCACATTGGAGGCGACGTGTTGTGAAAGCAGCAAACGCGCGATGAACACTCCAGAAATATGGGCGCGCTTACCTCTCGCGGATAACTTTTTGGTGTTGATTATTTTGGCGGCATTCTCCTGTCCCGTACACAGCTTGACACATCTGCGCACCACTGAAAAGGCTCCCCTGTAAAGACACGAGAAAGAAAGAAAAATAAACATTTACTCAACTTTGATGCATTGCTAGCAGTTGAAATCTCTAAATACACATCCTGTTTTAATGGGGAAAGTATCATCTGCACACCTGCAATTTGTTAATGGATGACGAAGAGAGTGGTGGAGTGCCGCCGCTCAGCTTAATGACTGCAGCTGAGGTTTTGCGGACGGCTTTTTCTGCACAATCTGCATTTCTTCCAGGCCCTACAGCGATTAAACCTGATGTCACACGCTTGCGTTAACCGCCGCTAACGACATTAAAAGATGGTGGTCCCAGGATTTTGTCTGCTTAATAAGCTCCCACGAGGTTCCCCACGCACTGTCAGCTAATTCTAAATAACATGTGGCGTGTGAGAGAGAGAGAGAGAGAGAGAGAGAGAGAGAGAGAGAGAGAGAGAGATTGATTAAACGGGCTCTTACACAAACCCAGCATTAGCGAATAGTTGGTCATGATAACACTTAACACTTAAATCAGGCCAAGCACATTTTGGCCATTGCTTCTGCGTGGCTCCACGGGATGTGATTCAACATTTAAAATTGAAATGCGAGTGGAAACACTGAATATCTGGACGCATTCGGACATAAAAGCCTCAACACACGAATATCAGAACCGGCAGCAGACCGACCAATGTGTAGAATCAACACTAAATGTTTGCTTGAGTACAAAATGAGGAGATGTACGTACGGCAAAATGTGCTGTATATTATATCGGATTTACACAACCTTAAATCGGGCAATTTTCCTTTTGTAAATCCAAGAATCCACTTGGAAAGGTCCGCATATGAATCCGGATCGCCCGGCGATGGCGAGACAGCGCCGATGAAATATTGAATTTGATTTGAGGTCGGCTCATACCTTTTACACTTGAAAAGTGCTTCTTTATCACAAACAGAACTGGCATTCAAGCCAATTATGTTTATGATAAAGTGGCTCTACAAGTATCGTGTGACATGAAGGCGTTGGAAGTGGCGTTTGGCTCGTTTCTGTCCCCGGTCTAACCGCATGGTCTGCCTCTACACCGAGGCAGTTACACGACGACCATCAAGGCCTCGGGGTCCAAGAGGCGAGACCAGCCGACCTCAGACTGAGGGCCAAGTCCACACTACTACGTTTCCATTTTAAAAACCACCACGTTTACACCGGGCGTCTGCTCTAGGCCGGAGTTTTAGCGCACCGAAGACGGAGGAGTCTGGAAGCGCTCCCGAGGGTCGGACACGTCAGAAAGCTCCGGGTTCAAAGTCCCAGAGCGGACGAGCGCAAACGGAGAAGTTTGGAGACGATGGCGTAGACGCCCGCGTTCACTACTTGATTAGCAGTCACGACGCGTACTTCCCTGATTCGTCGCGCCCCCCGATCACATGACCGGGGTCACGCAGCCAGGTTTACCGGCGACAGTTCGACCTCGAGAAGTGAAGAAATCTCTGGTCCCTCTTTCCGCCATTGCTGTTCTTCCTCCGCAGTTATTTCCTGCAACTAAACCACGTTAGCTACTCGATTGAAGAAAATCTGCTTCCTGTTTGCATCCGTCACGGCGCGCGCGCGCCAAGTGGACGTGAATGGTCATGTGATACATGCGTTTTCAAACGTTGCCGTGTGGACGGCCTCAGATGTCTTTGCGAGAGACCCCGAAAAAAGACGCCCAGCGGACTTCACCAGGGATTTAAACCCGAAACAGTTTGCGTCGTGGCGGAGGATCAACGCGCCTTTCTACAGAGACCATGTGCGCCGCGGGCGAAACACGACCCAGAAGTGAGAAACCCACCGACACACAGTGGCGTAGAAGCATTGCATGGGCCACGCCATCCACACACACACACACACACACACACACACACACACACGGACAAATTACTGACACCAAACTCCACAGCTGTGCCTGGAAAGTTCACACTCTGTGAGGTAAGTATCCATCATCAGGGCTAAATATGCTAACACACACACACACACACACACACACACACACGCAGCTGAATATGGTAACAGGTCATGAATCACAGTTTTTTTCTGGTTTGACACCTGTAAAAGTGCACGTGGAGAGATTGAAACTGACCGCAAATCATTTTTGAAGAAAATGGGCGCCTCCGGCAGTCGAGGGGGTTTGTAACCGGACGACTGTGACCTTCTGGGTGACCTTCTGGGTGACCTTCTGGGTGACCTTCTGGTGGAAGACTTACGCACTGTATAATTAGGATTTGTAAATCTACACTAAAAAAAAAGGCTCAAAGTCGAAACCGAGGTGAAACGATGACATCCCAAACAAAGGAAACGGGGCTCATTAGAGAGAAGGAGCGTCTTTTAAATACGAGAGCGCGTTTCTTCCTCGGCGGTGACAGGAAGCGACGTCGCAGGCCGCGTTGGCTGTCCGCGTCGGGGTGGAGAGTACCCAGAATGCACCGGTTACAGAGAACGCGCAGGCGGCGA